>CM042142.1:133039991-133229016 GCA_023376005.1 Doryteuthis pealeii | reverse complement strand
TAGTGTTAAGTGGTGTAGTGTATGTGTGTGTGTGTGTGTGTGTCACAAGAAAGAAGACGTGGAGATTGGAATTATCTTAATGATGTACATTATCAAGACTATTGATTATGATTAAATTAAACAATGCGAAATGAAATAGATAATGATAGGAAAAAATGGTATAAAGAATAATAGTTCCGTACACAAAGAAAATTAAAAGTTCTCATTGATATTATTTCAATTTCACTCTGTTTCATTTAATAATAATAAATGAAGTGTTATGAATAAATGTACACATGAGATAGATTCAATTCCAGTTCATTTTACATGCTGTCCTAAATGGAAAAAGAAACGCAAACAACATATATATTGATATAATAGTATATATTTGAAGGTATGGATGGATGGTTTAGGATCCGACGATATGAGTGTAGATAGAAGGATATATATATAATATGATATACTATATATAATATATAAGGTAGTATATATACTATATATATTATATATATATATATATACAAGTATAGGTACAAAAGGGAATATGAAAACATCACAGATGCCTGTTATATATGGAAAATATTTTATAGTCATATTCATAGCTAATAATTGAAACATATTTCGATTCATAATCGAAATATTGTTCAAGTACTTCATGCAAGGAATAGGGCATTATTTGTGAACAGAATATTTTTCATTTAACAGCACTGTGTGTGTTTCATATCCTTTACCTATACTTTGTATATATATACAAGGGTCAGGCAAAATTGGTATCTGACTACATAATTTTGTATGGATGCATTTGAAGATCATTATGAAGAATTCTTCGCAACTTCTTGCGCGAAAGTCTAAGAGCCTGGCGCGTTTAGAATGTGGAACGGAGTGGAGACTGTTGAACTGAAGGCTCTACGCGCGTGGCAGCAATTTTCTGGAGTTCTTTGGCGGTGCGAGGTCGGGCCGGTTGATTTTCGTTTCAATGCAGATCCCGTAGCTCTGAGTTGGTAAACGGGGGCATAACAAGATCGTGTTTCGAAGCTGGTACGGGAATCATGTCTACTCAACGGCGATTGATAGGTGAACAAGAACGGACGCTTCTTTGTGTATTGGCAAGTTAGAGAGTGCGTTGTTGTTTGTGTGATAAAGCGTTGGTCCACAATGAAGAGCGCGAATGCTCACGCAGTCCATTTCATGCAGCAGCTGAAAAAGAAACGAAAAACAAAAATAAAAAGAACAAAACAAAAGGTTCATTATATGAAAAAGAAATGGCATTATATGATACTTTTTCGAAAAATAAAAACACTTGTTTTTGTTTCTTTAATTTTCCATTTGCCTTTTATTTAGCCCCACGCAATGTGTAGAATCATTTTGCCTGACCCTGTATATATATAATATATATATAATAATATATACTATATATAGTTATATAAATATATATGATAATAGTATTATATCGCATCTATGGGCTAAATAGATTCTAAAAAGAATAAGTTTGAAAAGGAGTTTATAGAAAAAATTGTATACCCAAACAAAAAATGAATTAAACAAGAGATATTTTCAGCATAAAATAACTCCGAAGAATTGCCGGATGCCGTAAAAACCAACCACCATCCAACCAGCCAGATTAACCCTTTTTTCTTAGTAATTTGGAGATTAGATTATTTTAATCTTCGCACTATATCCACCAAGTAATCGCCTTACCTACAGACGTCGCTAACGTGTCCACTGAGGGTCGAATTTAAATTGCCCATTTCTCTTTGAATAGATAAAAGGATGGTCTTTATCTTTTCACTAAACTCGACAAAAAATATAAATCTTGCAAATGACATGACACACATGCGCGCGCGCGTGTGTGTGAGAGAGAGAGAGAGAGAGAGAGTGTGTGTGTCTGTGTGAGAGAGAGAGAGTGAGAGAGAGAGTGTGTGTGTGTGTATGCGTGTTGAAAGAGAGAGAGAGTGTGGTGTGAGAGAGAGAGAGAGAAGAGAGAGAGAGTGTGTGGTGTGTGTGTGTGAGAGAGAGAGAAAGAGAGGAGAGAGAGAGAGGGGGTGAGAGAGAGAGAGAAGAGAGAGAGAGTCTGGGGTGAGAGAGAGATTAGAGTGTGTGAGAGAGAGAGAGTGTGTTGTGATGTGTGTATGTGAGAGAGAGGGAGAGAGAGAAGAGTGTGAGAGTGTGTGTGTGTGTGAGAGAGGAGAGAGAGAGAGGAGAGTAGAGAGAGAGAGAGAGCGAGAGAGAGAGAGAGAGAGAAGGAGAGAGTGTGTGTCTGTCTGTGTGTGTGTGTCTAACGTCAATCTTTATTATTATTCTAAATAATTTCATTTCATCTGGATATTCAAATAGCGAGTACACATCACTCACTCTCTCTTTTAATATTTCGCCTGTCAATGCCTTCACCAATGTGGGGTCCAATGGAGGAGGGCAGTCACTTTTGGAAAGATCAACTTGCGCCCTACGTAAATGTGATATTAACTAGTGTGTACCTGAGATAAAAAAGGACTTTGACAACTGGTAGGGGTGGTAAATAAAGTAGAATAAACAGATCCTATTAGAAAATTCCTTGATTGTGAATTCATGGTGTCTCCCAGGGCGGCGGGGGGGGGGGGCGTATCTGCTTGGGGGTCTCAGAAGGGTAAGTTTTATATATCTTTAATTAATACGACTTTAAAATTGACATGTACTAGACTAGGGGGTCTCGTAAAATAGATTCAGACAAGACCCACGAGACCCACGTGACCCACGAGATCGGCCCTGGTGTCTCCGATTGTCCTGATTTCACATCAACAAACTAAAGAAATCTCAAGTTGAATGATTTCATAATACAGGGTGATCCAAAAGTCTTGTCACCCTAACATATTGTTTTAAATTTCATTGTTTTTGTTTTTGTTTTAATAATATGATATATGATGTGGGGGAAACAAATATTCGTACCCATACAAATTTTTAATCTATTGTATTTCCAACAAATGAATAAAAATACTTTTCATATAATTAATTGTGCAGAGATTTACAATAAGTAGATATAGGAAACAGAAAAAAATGATTTGATAGAAATAAATCCTATTTATCGATTTTAATGAATGAAAAAGGGTTCGTACAATACAAAAATGAATACATAATTTTCATTTAAAACTTTGTAGAATAAACATTATTCATTTCTACAGTAACCAACACCTCCTTGTAGTTCTCAATTAATGATTTGTCAATTTTAGTTGTATATCAATAATAATAATAATAATAATAATAATAATAATAATAAGTCGTACCAATTGTAATTGGGGTCCTTGGAACAATCCCCAGGGGGTTGGAAAAGAGCCTGGATGAATTGAAAGGAGAGAAGGATCGAGACCATCCAGACTACAGCATTATTTGAGATCGGCTGGAATACTCAGAAGAGTCCTGGAGACTGAGAGACTTGTTGTCACTCAGCCTCCAGTGAACCACCAGCTACGGCAGGTGTGAAAAACTCGAATTGAGTGAAATAATAATAATAATCTGAGAATTATGCAAAACGTTAAATGTTGACCAGACGACAAAATGGTATATGCATAAACCAGAATGTCGTTGAGAATGAAACGTATAAAACTATCTGGGACTTTGAGATAAAGACGGATCATCCTATCCCAGCCAGGAGACCAGACCTAGTGTTGATTAACAAAAAAAAAAAAAAAAAGAAAAGAAAACGTGTCTTGTGGATTTTGCGGTTCCAGCAGATCACAGGGTGAAGCTGAAGGAAAACGAAAGGATGGATAAATACCTGGACCTTGCCAGAAAATTGAAAAAGCTCTGGAATATGAGAGTGAAAGTGATACCAATTGTAGTTGGTGTACTTGGAATGGTCCCAATAAACTTGGAAAAAAGACTGGCGGATCTGGAAATCAGAGGAAGAATTGAGACCATCCAGACTACTGCATTGCTGCAATTGGCTAGAATACTCAGAAGAGTCCTGGAGACCCGATGAGACTTGTTGGAATGCCATCAGCTAACGCTGATGTGAAAAACTCAAAATAATAATAATAATAATAATAATAATAATAATAATTTTCGATTTCATTTACAGCAGGCTTATTTCATCTGTTCTTCAACCAAGATGTACACATTTCCATACTAGACGGTACCTCTGTTCACTTACCTAGGGGTAAGTAAATCTCTCATCTACAGAGAGTGATGTCAATATAACGCATAAGAAAGGCATTGTCTGCCATGAAAAGATTATCGATCATTTTGAAATCTGTTCACACTAAGATAAAGCGAAAATTCTCCAATTTGTAGCCGTGATAGTGCGCTACTATACGGTTGCACCACTTGAACTCTACGAAAACGAGTAGAGAAAAAAGCATGGGAACTTTACAAAGATACTCGTGCTGTCTTGCAAGAAATCTGGAAGCAGCACCCCACAAAAAAATCATCTGCACGGCCACTTGCCTCCTATCTCACAAACGATTTGGGTTAGAACGATCAAAACATACTGACACTGCTTGAGAGGCAAAAAACGAGCTTATAAGTGATGTTATCCACCTGCACATGGACACCTAGTGTGGGTTGGCCATAAAAAAAACTTACATCCATTAACTCTGCACGGATACTGGATACTGTATAGAGGACCTGCCCAGGAGCGACGAACCAATAGGGACAGATGGCAAGGAAGATTCAAGGAAATCTATGCTGTTGAGGCGACCTTGATGATGATGATAAGGATGACACTGATGATATCTTCTACCCATAATTGTAAAATTTATTGTTAACATTATTATTCATTCTATTTCGCAACTGTAGAAAAAGTTTATTGTTTCAAAATGTATTTTCATTTAAAAGTTCGGGGGTAATCCAAAAAGGAAGGCCTCCAAAATATTTAGAAATCACAGAAACGTTTATTATTTATTGTCAAGGATGTTTAAATCTTTTAAAGTTCACTTTAATGTGTATCTATTTTTTTTTAAACACATAATGGCCATTTCAGTCGATGCATTTTTGTAGGCGCTGTGGCAGGTTTTTTTTTGATGCCCATGTCATACCAGCTCCCTGTCATGTGATTTGAGGAGTGTTGAACCTCACCGCTTACAAATTCCCTACACTACTTGCGAACATTTTCGATATCCATACACGACTCGCCATACACTTCTGTTAATTACTGAATGAATTTTAATCGGTTTAATGCCTTTTGCATTCAAAATCCGAATAACTGTGTGAACTTCATATTTGGCGGTAGCGTCAATCGGGACTCCCCATCATAAACGACTGCCAAGCTAATACTGAGTGGCAGCGGGGCGCGCCAGGAACAGGTACAGGCGGCATGCACAAACAGACACAACAGTGTTGCCAATAGCCGCAATGAACAGTTTCCCTGTGCCCCCAGGCATTTTGGATACCTTGCTTTTTGGGATTACAGTTGTAATTTCGTGTATCCGATTTTATCAGAGAAAGTAAAAAGGAACACATCGGGTATTTAAGATAAAGAACAAAAGGTTTACTTGACAAGATACAAGTGAAACAAGTAATCACCAATTGACAAGTTGTATTTCACACGTTCGTGAGGTCTCGTCTGAGGTTTCGTCATTTATATGAAAATAGACGATTCCATTCTCCTCTTTTTAGGTACTATATGACAATTATCCTCGTAGATTTAGTGTGCACAAGATATATTCATCCAGTTGAAGAAAATGAGATACGTCCTCCTTGTTGGACTGATTTTGGGCGGAGTAGATGTCATTGCGACCCTTTTCATTAAGATGAAAGGGATCACTTAAACTTCTTCAGAGAATTGTTATTTGAGAGGATGTTGAAAAATTATTTGGGACCCAAATGCCGGCAAGAGAACTTTCCAAATCGACAAATAGAAATTCAATATTGAATAAAAATCAAAAAATTCGACAGATCAAAAAGATGGTTATGAATTTCGAATATGCGTCCAACAGTGTTTGGACGCACAAAATAAAAAGGAATTGCCAGGAGCCGATTAACATGACTGCGGCGGACGTAGTTGAAAATAGATCTCATGACATTTAAATGGATTAAAGAACCGAATCAACAGTACTTTCTCCGTTTTAGAACTCATTTGCAGCTAACCAGAAGATATAAATAAGAAGGGAAAGCGAGTTCAAAAGTAAAGTCGGTCCAGTTGGAGAAAGGAAACTCACAACAGAATATAAACCACACACCTCTCTACCCACTCACCTTTCACACTGACGATCAGTTGTGAACATCAATTAAACTTTCAATGTCTACATGCCCGAGAATTACTAATGTGTCACTCAAACGAATGGATACACATACATTTTATTGTCCAAAAGAAACATTTTAATATTATCAAATTTTTACTTATTTCCAAATTATTGCCTAAAAAGAACAAATATTTCACTCCAATTGTTTTTCTTATTTGTTAATGTTGTAACAAATTTATATGAACTAGTACAAAATAAAAAAACACCATCCGGGCGATGTAAAACTAGATTTTTGAAAAATATTGCCTGAGGGGTGGGAGTAAAAAATTCAATATCACCGAGTTTGTACCCTAAGTAAGTAAAATCATCAATTTCATTAAAGGATTAAAAAATAAAACAATTTGAAATGTAAACTTTAAATATTGTATTAAAATAAAACAAACTATATATAGATATATATAACCAGTCATGTATTTATTAAAACTTAGTTTTTAAAAAACAATGAGGACTGTCCTAATGTCGCATGTTCAAATTTTGAGTGTATTTTATTCTTTGTTATGACGATTTTGGGTAATGTGACGTAAGCAGTGACGTAATTTTTGTTACAGATAAAAACCGGAAGCGAATCTCCATTATCAATAGATATATTTATGTTAACAAAATTTGAAATTATCTTTTTAATTATCATGTTGCTTTGTTGCATTGCCTTCTATACATCTTATATTCCTGTTCATATTTATTTTCTCAGCTGGTCGAATATTTCTGGTAAGTAAACATTTATAAAAACTGATTAAAGTCGATTTATTGAATCATTTTAAAGTTTTGTTCTAATTTCATCATAAAAATTAAAGCAAGTAGGATTACATTTTTAAGTTGACTCATTAAATTAACTTTTATATTCTTTCAGGAATCGAAAACCAGCCAAGAAAAAACAAACAAACAAAAAAAACACAATCAATTTTGGAGCTACACATTGATCCCATTTGATTAACCTTTCGTAAAGTTAAGTTTCTGAACCTGAATTTATAGAAGGATTTTTCAGAAAATGAATTTCTGGGGTCATCAATAAATTGCACAAAGCTGAAGTTGCCAGATTTGCTCTCACATTCTCTAAGTATAGAAAGGACAGTAAAGTTAACAACAAAATCATTCCAATCAGTGTATGGGCTTAAAGCAACACACAGACGTATATTTGCCAAAGTTTTGTCTCATAAAACAAGGCCATTCATTGCTTCCAAGGACACTTACATGGAGGAATTTGATAGTATATGTTAAATAATGATCACCAGTGAAAGTTGATTAAATTTTCCCAATAGGCTTTCAGGGGATACTCAACAATGATCCCCATTTTGGCCCAACAGCATCCATACTTGTTTGTTTTTCTTTTTATTTCATTCATAACATAAATGATCTGAGTTTTCAATCTTTTAAAATGTTATCACTATTATAGCTTAATTAATGAGGTAAAAAGCTGCATATCAAAGGTGTCGGTGGTGATGGGGGGGGGGGGGGGGCGACACATTTTCAATTTGATTCTATTTATGATATCTAATTCGTTTCATTTTAATCAAATAAAATGGTACTTTCTGATTTAAATATGGAAAATGGTAAATTTTCTAACCAATTTCTATGCCAAAACAAGGATCTTTTGTGATTTCTAGCAGACGATTTTTGATGCTATTTCCTCAAACAATGGTGCAAGTAAAAGATCTCCCCTAGTGTCTATCCTCTTTTCACTAGCGCTAGACAAGACAGATTATTTTTTGCGTCTGGGGTATGTTATATAATTAGGGGTCTTGGATAATTAAAGGTTGCAACAGAACCAGATTTAGTAAAAGTAAATTATGGGTGAAAAAGAAATGAATATTTTTTAAAAAATAATTTGAAAGGGTAGAATCTAGCTGGAATGCATTTTGTGAATTGTTTGTTTGTTTACATTCCAAATCAGAGAAAATGTCGAGGTTAAATATTTTCGGGGAAATTAAAAACAATTGAAAAGAATTGTTTGGTTAAAATTCCTATGTACTTATATAATATAACAATATACAATGGAATTAAAATATACAGAAATAATGACGTAAGAAAATAATCAACTGATTAATGGTAATTATAAAAGAAGGGCTGAAATATTCGAAGAGGAGAATGCAGGCCAGAATGTGTCTGATACCGACAATAGGTCACTCCGCCATCTTTACTTAATTTGTACCTCATAGCTTATACAATAATTGCAGTAGTTCCCCGGACACATATACTACACTCTGATCTTAGACACAAATGACGATGTAAATATAAACAATCTTGTCCTTTTGTCGGGTACTGTGCTATTTATCTAAGAAAATACAATGTGATAAAGTTTCAAATTTCTGGATTCTTAGAAGCAAATTGATTTTTAAAAAAAGAAGATATTAACATTTTTCTAATTATTTTTTTTTTTTTTTTTTAGCAATATGAGAATTCTTTGTAAATGACATTTTAAAAATCTCGATTGCATTTTAATCAAAACTGAAAAGGTATTCTGACTGCACTCGGTGAACTCAAGGAAAATCAATAATGTAGCAACATTCTTAAGTGAAAAGAGAGTGGGGGTATCAAATTGAATTTCCTCATTTTTTTTTTAATATTCTGAAGATGAAACCCCACTCCCACCCCCCATCGTCGCCTCGTTTTCATATTGACAAGAATTCGTGCAGTTACGAATATGACTCGATAACAACAATAATTGACAAATCACGATGCAATGGTTTTAATAATAATAATAATAATAATAATAATAATATAATAATTATTATTATTATTATTATTATTATTATTATTATTATTATTATTATAAAAACGGTAAATAATTCTTGAAAACGAGTAAACAATTTTTTGAGAATACATTTTTACAGAATTACAGATAGAAATATAAACATAATTTTTTTCTGGCAAAAAAAAAAAAATAAATAGATAAAATTAAAATAAATTTACAAAAATAAAATAAAAAATGAAAAAAACAAAACAAAAACCAAAAAAAAGAATTTGTTTTAAATGAATCCAAAGTTGCCGTCTCTCCAAATTTGTGACATGTGACGTTATATAAATATTTTTTTATTTGTTAGTTTGACCGAATTTTTCAAAAATAATTTTAGTCTTAACGTTATCTAAAATAGCTGTTGCCAAGGCCACGGCATAAATTTTATTCAATCTCTAAATCAATCAATCTCTCAGTCGAGCAATCGATAATAATAATAATAATAATAATAATAATAATAATAATAATAATAATAATTCACTTAAATTTTAGCAAGTATTTTTTCATCTATTTTTATTTTCAATTTCTTTAGATATAATTTCACTATTGACGGCTTTATTTCATTTTTTGTTTTCTTTTGTTTTTTCTTTCTTTTCTTTTTTTAACGAGCATATTACGTTCATTTTCCGCTTGTGAAAATGTAACTGAAAGAATTTATGTTTAGATTAAAATATAATATAAAATGTATCAAGTTAATAAACTGACAACTCTTTGCCTACCAAATTTCATTTATTCAAATATCAATTATTCCATTCAACTAAAGATTGAACCAGTGGACCACAGAGTGAAGAGCAGAAACTCTACACACTGGGCCACCAGCCCATGCCACAAACGGAGAATGCCAAATCATCTAGTCAATGGTGTTTGCCGAGTTGTCTGGTCATGGTAATATGATTCAATTATCAATTATATATAATTCCTCTATGAAATTTAATATATACCCTTTGCCCATTAGGTTGTGTTCTGAGGATTCGGGCCCCGAATTGGGAAGTCGTTGTCCTGGGGGTGACCTTGCCCTCTGTAATCCTGCGATGGGATACACGGCAAATACAGGTTATGTGGCTGCACAGTTTGAATTACTATTGCCATTGACTAGATGATTTGGCATTCTCCGTTTGTGGCGTGGGCTGGTGGCCCAGGTGTAGAGTCTCCGCTCTTCATTCTGTGGTCCACTGGTTCAATCTCTAGTGGCGGAGATTGTGGTATGCACTGCTGATGAGACCAAAGGAGTTCGAAACAGCTGTCCAGTGCTCCGGATGTCGCAAATGGTGTTTGCCGAGTTGTCTGGTCATGGTAATATGATTCAATTATCAATTATGTATAATTCCTCTATGATATTTAATATATATATATATAACACCGTTTGGTCGTTTCTGGACAATAGACAAATAAACTCTTCCTAATTCAAGCTGTAGCAGAGATAAATGTTGTTTTTTTGTGTTGGGTGGGGGAAAACAAAATTTAGAATTTGGCCTTAAGTTATCAAAGGCCACCAACATGGTTAACGTCAATTACATTTAAAATTGTCAATACTCCAAGATTGGAAGAAAACGGTAATTCTTTGAAATAATAGAGAACCGTTTGTGTTACAAATGAAAGAATTTTTCATCTTTTATTTAACGTTTACAGGGAAAATAGATTCATTAAAAAAGTCTTATAGTGTTTTTATTGTTGTATATTGTTAGCAATGGTTTGAAAGACTTGCTCATTAACCATTACACTATGCTTTGTGCATGGGAGATGAGGTGGTGTGGTTATTCTTTTTTTTTGGGGGGGGAGGGGGTAAATAAAATGTTCACCTTTTTTTTAATGCTTAAAGGGAAAATTTAAATTCATTAACGAAGTCTTGTAATGTTTTTTTTTATTGTTGTACATTCCAATTTCAGTTTAAAAAAAAAGGATCCTCTATCAACTCCTAATATATTAACACAGGGTTATTTCTAATAACAACACAACTGATCCCATGACAAAGTTCTATCATCAGAGTTTTATGAAAGTTATATTCTTCCTTATTTTGATATTTTGTTTTTCTTTTTTATATTTCTTTCTTTATTGTATTTTGTTAAAATAAAACACAGTTAAAATATTACAATTGTCTGCGACGTTCCTGCAATTATTGTAATTGTACTAAACCGAAAACTGTCAATCATTTTTATCATTTTATTCAATTTTAGAACCTAACTTCGTGCCAAAGAGAAAAAACGAGTGAAATTCTGTAGTCAACAGCAGGAAGTTGTTATTTTGTTGTCACCATTTGTGAATTTCCTTGCATTTATGGGAATTAAAGCACAACTATAAATATTTCGTGCAGCTCAGACTTTCTTCCCCTACTTCTCCCCATCTGTCAACAAACTATCTTGTAGTGTATGAATTACAGAGAATTTCATTTTTTAGTTTTTAGATTCTTTTTTTTTTCATAAACATTGTTGCTTGTGGGAAATTTAACAGCAGACGGGTTAAATTAAACTACAACAACCACACACACACATTCACATTCACTTGGAGTGATTCAAATGGGACTGTTGTTTAACTGTCACCGTGTTCGGAAATGACTTCAATAATAGTTCTATTAATAATAGAGATTCGGTCTCTATTTGTCTGTAACCGAAACTATGTCGCTGCTTACGTCACATTACCCAAAATTGTTAACATAAAGAATGAATATAAGGAATAAAGAACAATGCAAGGTCCTCATTGATTTTTTAAAAAAGTTTTGGTAAATACATGCCCGGTATTATATATCTATATATAGTTTGTTTTATTCTGATATATATTTAAAGTTATCAGAACTTTCCATTTCAAATTGTTTTATTCTGTGCTCCTTTAATAAATTTAATGATTTTACTTACTTATGGTACAAACTCTCTGCAATTGAATTTTTAGTTCCCAATCCCTCAGGCAATATCTTTCAAAAATTAATTTTTACACCACTCGGAGTTTTTTTTTTTGTTAGTCTTATTATAATGGAGATTGAGAGTTTTTCTGTCTGTAACCGAAACTATATTACTAATCGAGTCACAATTCCCTTAGTTATTTACGTCACATTCTCCATGATTTTATTTTTTATTTAAAACCCAATTATTAATAAAATTGTTTTACATCATTAAGACTGTTGACCATATCTACATACTAATAACATGCAATTGTATTTATATATACAACAAAATAGCGGTTTACAGTGTGAATGGGAAGGCTAATTTGCATATTGATGTTAAAAATTTGATTTTAATAAATATATGCTTAGTATTATTGATTTCTAATTGTTTGGTTTTATCTTATTGAATATGAGCAAAAATCTCTTCAATAAATCTTAAAAGAAATCCATTAACAAAAAGAAATAACTGTAATATTATTCTTTACTTTCTATCTTAACTAAATAGTTAAATTAGGAAAATTTAACAAAGACAGACAGGAGTAATGTAAAATGATGGAAGAGTTAGTTTCAAAGTTGTTCTATTTTTCAATCATACCCCCTCTGTTCAAAATCTTTTTATCTGCATTCTTATCCAGTTTCATCAGCCGTTCTAATTTAATATATTTTATTATATTAAAACTTAAATACTAGCACCCGGAGGGTGCATATATTTGTTATTTCATATAATTTCCACAATATGTAAAACACTGAAACTTGTCCAATTTAAATATCAAATACAGAAATGTCTACACACCAAGTTTCCACCCAAAAGTTCAACCCCTCCTTATTGTGGCAGGGCGGTGTAAACGTGGTTGTGTCATAGCTATGCCGTCGGGAACTTAAGTTCTTAGTATGGCCACTCAGGGCGTACAGGTTTGGCATCCAGTGGTATTAGGGTATTTGGGCCCCAACCCGGCCAAAGGGGCTCTGGTGAAAATTCCAAAAGTCATATTCAGTGGAAACCTGCGGTTACTTTTCATCCTCCCTTCCCCCTGCGTCTATTGGATAATCTGCGTCAAACAAGAGTGTCTTCATGCGAGGGTTTTGGGTATAGCTTGCGTACTTCCTATTCCAATGATACTCCATCTTTGAGAATTCAATGGGTAGAGCCATTGAATTGTCACAAGACAAGAAGACTAGAAACATCAAGTTTAATTTGAATAGGGTCTTTAATATCCTCATACGAATTAAAACAAAATAAAACAAACAAACACAAGATTTACAACACTTAAAAGGGCAGTAAACGGATATTGCTCCCTTCACTTTTATGTTAGCCATGATAGGACGATTATCGCTCCCCCACCTCGTATTCATGGGTTAAAAATCCATCTCAAAACAAGTGTAGAACGATAATTGGTTGTTCCTGTAACGTCACATATATATAATATAAATAATAGAACAACTTAACTATATAATATCTTATTATAATAGAGATTATGTAACTATCTGTCTGTAACCGAACGTACGTCACCAACGATTATGAAATAGTCATTATTTAATCTTAATTAGCATCTTATTTATTAACGATGTCTCTATTAAAGTCTAGCTGAGTTAGATTTACCGCAAACATGACCATATCATTAATGCATTTAAAATCCTGAAATAGGTTTTATATATCTCAAAGAAATACAGATTTCCATTGCATATGGAGGGAATTATTTGCATAATGATTTTAACAAAACTGGGTTTAATAAATAATAATTTACTGTTACTGATTTCTAATACTATCATATCATTTTCAAATGAATTAAAAACAATCCTATATAATTTTATATAGAAATAGTTAAAAATAATATTAAGATAAGTGTAATATTTTTATATTTGTTCTTATTTAGTTTTATTAGTCTTTTTAATTTAATGCAATATTTTATTACATTAAAAATTAATTACTTGCGTCTTGGGAGCGCATACTTTTGCTAGTGTATTTAATTACAAAGCGAAATTAAATATATTAAGAGACAGAAATAAGAATAAACGAAAGATTATTACTTATCAGTAATACACGTTCTTGCTAAAAGAAGGGGGGAAAATAGAAGGGGGAAAATAGATATTTGCTTCAACAAGTTCCTGCTGAGGGGGTGGGGCAAAAAGAAGCGAGTTCACTGTCTTCTCGCAGGCCAAACTTTCTTTTGGTCAACACAGTCTTCGACCAGCAGCTGAAAATCCGTCGCCGTCGTCAAAATAATATTTCCTGACTGCCGTCTCACGTAAGCCGAATGCTTCTCTGCTTGTCCACGCTCCACTCGCTTTGGTTATTTATGGGCATATTACCCAAACATCCGGGCACATCAGTCGAACCTCGCGTCCGTCCAGTGCCTAACTCGCATTTGTTTTTGCATGCGGGGGGACGCGAGTTCGATCCCGGCAGGCAAGACAATGTCCTGCTCTTTTTCCTTTCTCGTTCTCCGTCACATCGTTTTAGAAATCAGTTAGCACTGAACCTATTTATGATTGTAGATCCTTCAATCCAAGCAGCACGGTACCTCAATTTATATCAAATGGAGGTCGGCCATTTTCATTCTATGGTGATCTGTGTTCCAACTCGAGTGTCGGCAACGACACTTTATTCATAATAGTACAAAATTAAAAAAACACCCCCCGGGCGATGTAAAAATAGATTTTTGAAACATATTGCCTGAGGAGTGGGAGTTAAAAATTCAATGTCAGCGAGTTTGTATCCTAAGTAAGGAAAATCATCAAATTTATTAAAGGATTAAAAAATAAAACAATTTGAAATGTAAACTTTAAATATGTATTAAAATAAAACTAACTATATATAGATATATAATACCAGTCATGTATTTATTAAAACTTGTTTTAAAAAACAATGAGGACTGTCTAATGTTGCATGTTCAAATTTTGAGTGTATTTATTCTATGTTATGATGATTTTGGGTAATGTGACGTAAGCAGTGACGTAATTTTTGTTACAGACAAAAACCGGAAGCGAATCTCCATTATTAATAGAGATATGAACGTTGTGTATATAGTTTCCTCGTACGGAATAAACATACTTTTAACATAAATAGGGATGATACGAAGAACGAGAGAAGAGCTGAAACTTTTATAGAATGCTACACGTTGGTCGATGCACTTCTTCTGGAATTGCCGGACAGAAAAGATCATATCCATCGTTTCCCTACTGGATCTAAAACCATTTAGGCATTCTTGAATAACCAAGGGACACACCCACCTAATAAGCCGGTCAAGCAAGAGTTTAGCAAAGACCTTGTCCACCGTCTTGAGAAGGCTGATACCTCGATAAAACCGCAGACTGACCGCGATCATGTGCCTTTGCACAATGAGATCAAGATTGTATCAGTTCAATCCCGAGGAGAAGGAGCACCCAACGAAATATTAGAAATAAGACGGTGGACCTCAGCGGCGATTTTGTCGCCTCGCAGTGGAGAACCTCAACATGAATACCCCCAATGTTACATACTCATACACATATACCCATGTTGGGTATATACACAAGTGTTTTTTTTTACTAGAGAGAGGAGAGAGATAGACATAGGTAGACAGAGAGATGCATATGCATTTTGCATTACTTACTTCTTTGGCCATTTGGTGATCTCTAGTCGTTTCTATTCTTTCTCTCCATGTTGAATTCTATTTCTAGATTCTTGTTGGCTGTTCGTCTTTAATGCATTCCTTCTTCTTGGTCAGTCTTTTTGCCAAGACGTTCATCAAGCAAGAACACCATATTATTTCTTAAACTTTTATTGCTTAAACTTCTTCTTGTTCTAACTAACACAACGTGCGTGTGCATTTGAGCCCAGCTAAGGCATACATTGTTTCTACCTGACGTCAAAACTGGAACTGAGCGTTAACTCGGTCCCACGTGACTTCACATATTTCGCGGGCTTTTTGTAATATTCCATGGAAAGTCCCGCCCGTGATATGAAAAGGGACCATCCCTTCAGAAATACAGGGGGTTGACAATAATCTATGCATAGATTATGTAAAAACAGAGACCATGTGCCTTTTTGGTGTCTTTAATTGTTTTGCGGATCTCACTGATCGGTGGGAGGATCCATCATCTCATTGTTTATGTCCTTTTGAGGCAAACCGTTGATTACACTCTTATCAATGACAGAGGGTTTGTAGAAAAGATCCGTGAAGTGTTCTTATAAGAAATAATATTACCTTACACAGTTACCTCCCTTTGACTATTGTCAAACAGAGACCATGGGTCTTTCACCATCGACGTGCTTCATGAAGCCAGTTTACGGAAGGGCCGGTGACGCGTAACGTCAAAGCTAGTAAGACATTCCTACCAGAGACAGTTAAGTTTCGCAAACCATTATTTTGCAACCAAACACCCTACAACCTTACACCCTACACTATTCAATTGTACTATTATAACACATTTGTAAACCTCACACACATTTTGTATGTCACAAGTTACATATTGTATATTGTATGTTGTATATGCAAGTTGTTTGATAAATGCAACGTTTTTTTTATAAACCCTTGAGTTGTGTTCGTTACATGTTGACTTTATCTTTATCTTGTCTTCATAATTACCAACATTCTGTCCATCGTTTCATGAGACTCTCGGGAATTTTATCGACTCGAGGGGTACCATCGATGATGCTTGTGGACCGAACACCTGTCTGATCAAGTGGCACAATGTTTTAGCATCCTTACTATCATAGGATTTCTGGGTCTTTTGAGACAAAGAATCTCGACGCTTGTCTTGTAGATCAGAGTCTTGAATTGATCCCATGGGTCACCAGACTGTTAATTCGCAAACGTCTCTTGAACATCTTTTCGCATTTTCGAGTCATAATGTCTTGATACATCAATGCGTTTGGGGACTTTCATCCCTTGAGTGCGAGACTTACGCATGACATGGAGTTTCAGTTCAGTTTATATATATATATATATATATATAATATAATTATATATATATATATATTATATAATATAAAAGTAATTGGTAATTTACTTGAAGCATTGATTGTTAAGTATGTTATAATATATTAATAATTTGAAGGCAATTACAATGCGTATAAAAAATAAAAACAAAAAGATGTTTTTTTGTCTTATCGATTTCAAAGATTTCAAATTTCTTTGAAATCGATAAGACAAAAAACAAGATCTTTTTGTTTTTATTTTTTATACGCATTGTAATTGCCTTCAAATTATTAATATATATATATATATATATATATATATATAGTTAATTCCTTGTTAATATTGGAGAAATGATAATAAAGTGCTCAATTACTTCTGTAAGAGCTGTATTTATTTAATTATAGTTTACAATACATTTAAGAGTCCGTTTTACCAATGGTTTCGGAGCCTCACCTTTAGGTGATTGGTCGTCATCAATTATGTATTGTAAACTATATATATATATATATATATATATATATATATATATATATATATATATAAGAGGTATCCAAAACTTGGTAGTAAGGGATGATTCTATATGTGATTTCTAAGAAACACTGTATTATTCTTGGAATTACGGTGTTGAGTTTTTCCTTCCTTTCTAAGATATATATATATGTGTGTGTGTATCCGCTATTTTTTTTTCACTGTAGATGACACTATCTTATCTTTCTCTCTAGGGCGTCCCATCGTGGTTTAATCGTTAACAAGCTAATTTTGCAGAGCCTTTACTACTGAATAGTGAGTTCAATCCTCGCTGATGGTTCATACTTGCGATCTCGTGTCACATCCTACCCGTGGAAAACGGGTTGGGTAAATACCTACATCATATTCTTCTTCTTCTTGTGTGTTTTTTTTCTGCATTACTTTGTATTCTTTCTCTCTTTTTCAATTTCTTTCTTTCTTTCTTTCTTTCTTTCTTTCTTTCTTTTACACGTGTGATTAGAAAGGTTTCTAGTCGACTGATGTTCCGCACCCCCCACCCCCCAAAAAACGCTAAGAGAGGTAAGAGGCTTTGATTTTTGGCGCGTCTCTTTATATCCCGTTGACTCCACCATCTAGTGGCAGACATGGGGGGTAATTACCTTTCGTGACCCCTAGCGTCAAATAGGGAAACTGGTTGGCAGATAAGGGATGAAATCCCAATACATTTCATCAGTAAATTATTCTATCCAATTCGTTCTTTGATATTTTAGACTTGACTCATCATTAATATTGATTTTTTCTTTCGTGCTATTTTGCAATTCCTCTTTCAGTTTCATCTCTTAATTGTTGACTTCTTCTTCTTCTTCTTCTTCTTCTTCTTCTTCTTCTTCTTCTTCTTCTTCTTCTTCTTCTTCTTCTTCTTCTTCTTCTTCTTCTTCTTCTTCTATTTCCTTACTCGGTTTTCTTCTTCTTCTTCTTCTTCTTCTTTTCTTCTTCGGTTTTCTTCTTCTTCTTCTTCTTCTTCTTCTTCTTCTTCTTCTTCTTCTTCTTCTTCTTCTTCTTTCTTCTTCTTCTTCTTCTTCTTCTTCTTCTTCTTCTTCTTATTTCTTACTCGGTTTCTTCTTCTTCTTCTTCTTCTTCTTCTTCTTCTTCTTGGTTTTCTTCTTCTTCTCTTCTTCTTCTTCTTCTTCTTCTTCTTCTTCTTCTTCTTCTTCTTCTTCTATTTCCTTACTCGGTTTTCTCTCTTCTCTTCTTCTTCTTCTTCTTCTTCTTCTTTCTTCTATTTCCTTACTCGGTTTTCTTCTTCTTCTTCTTCTTCTTCTTCTGCTTCTTTTTCTTCTTCTTCTTCTTCTTCTTTCTTCTTCTTCTTCTTTTTCTTCTTCTTCTTCTTTTCTTCTTCTTCTCTTCTTCTCTTCTTCTTCTTATTTCCTTACTCGGTTTCTTCTTTCTTCTTCTTTTCTTCTTCTTCTTCTTTCTTTCTTTCTTCTTCTTCCTTCTTCTTCTTCTTTCTTCTTCTTCTTCTTCTTCTTCTTCTTCTTCTTCTATTTCCTTACTCGTTTTCTTCTTCTTCTTCTTCTTCTCTTCTTCTTCTTCTTCTTCTTCTTCTTCTATTTCCTTACTCGTTTTCTTCTTCTTCTTCTTCTTCTTCTTCTTCTTCTTCTTCTTCTTCTTCTTCTATTTCCTTACTCGGTTTTCTCTTCTTCTTCTTCTTCTTCTTCTTCTTCTTCTTCTTCTTCTTCTTCTTCTTCTTCTTCTTCTTCTTCTTCCTCTCGGTTCTTCTTCTTCTCTTCTTCTTCTTCTTCTTCTTCTCTCTTCTTTCTTCTTCTTCTTCCTTCTATCTTCTTCTTCTTCTTCTTCTCTTCTCTTCTTCTTCTTCTTCTTCTTCTCTTAATATCTTCTTCTTCTTCTTTTCCTTACTCGGTTTTCTTCTTCTTCTTCTTCTTCTCTTCTTCTCTTCTCTTCTTCTTCTTCTCTCTTCTTCTTCTTCTTCTTCTTCTTCTTCTTCTTCTTCTTCTTCTTCTTCTTCTTCTTCTTCTTCTTCTTCTTTTCGGTTTCTTCTTCTTCTTCTTCTTCTTCTTCTTCTTCTTCTTCTTCTTCTTCTTCTTCTTCTTCTTCTTCTTCTATTTCCTTACTCGGTTCTTCTTCTTCTTCTTCTTCTTCTTCTTCTTCTTCTTCTTCTTCTTCTTCTTCTTCTTCTTCTTCTTCTATTTCCTTACTCGGTCTTCTCTTTTCTTCTTCTTCTTCTTCTTCCTTCTTCTTCTTCTTCTCTTCTTCTTCTTCTTCACCACGTGTTTTCTGTGATGTTCTACAAAGGCAAAAGAAGAATAAAAAACCCTCAATCAATACCTGCACTCTTCATCAAAGGACACTCAACACAACACATCAATTTCAGTACAATATGAAAAACGTTGTACATCAAAAAGTGTTTTTCTGCCGGCAAAACATCTATTCATCACACTTACACTAGACGGTGTTATGTGAAAAAACGTTCCTTATTTTCATTAATTTAATCTAGAAAGGCTGAGATGGATGGATTTTTTTTTTTTTTAGTATTCCCACATAATTCTTTCTATTTTCAGTCATAAAATGACATCTAGTAGATTGACTCTATTTTCACGGATACAAAGTTGCACCTTAATTCGAACACTTTATATGACTTTGCTCAAGGTTTCTAGGGCCAATCCTCTCATCTCTACACGAATGTTATTCTTGAGCTGTAGCAATGTGTTTATTCAAATATACAATACTTATCAAAAGATGCAGTTCTTGAGAAACATTCTTCTATTTTGAACATATACATTTATGTTCTAATCTGACTCTTAGTCAGATCTTAGCCCTGAAGAGCATTAAGCGAAACTTTTAGTAGGTTCGTCTGACTCATTAGATTTATCTTTATTATTTGCTCTACTTAGGTATTGAGCACTTTTTACTTATTAGTTTTAGTCTCCTGGCGGTTTGCATGAATATATATATCTTATATACATATATATGCAATAAATTGTTTTTTTTTTTGGCCAAAATATTGTACTAATAGATTTTTTTTACGATTATCTGCGTCTTTTCTTTTTTCCAAAATTTTTTTTCTTCCCGGTTGATGTTTAGTATATTTATACAATCAAACTATTTGCTGATTTTTTTCTCACCGCAGGATTTACCAACAAGTTTGGTATATAAATTAATATATATATATTATATATATATATTATATATATAATATATATATATATATATATATATATATATAGGTGTTCAGGAGAAAATTGACAATTTTATAAGGAAAAAGAAAAAGTGCTTGGTAACTACAAAATTTTAATGGATTGTAAAGAAATTCACCAGGCACAGAAATTACACTACTGTCAACAAGTTTCACTCAAAATAACCGCCATTAGAGTTTAAATAAATTGTTATTTGCCGCAGACAATAATTTCATTTACAACCGAAATTATATCAGTTTTTTCTTGTATGTATAAATATAAGTAAAACTTATTTCTGCATACTCCTTACAAAATAGAAGAACAATACTTATCTTATACACTCTCATACAAAACAGCTTAGCCATGTCAGCTGTGGCTGTGGCTGTAGAATTCGTGAGCTCTGGAGGAGTGTGGAGTATCTCTTCATCACCATTACTCCCAGGTCCACTATGAGCCGGACTGGTAGTACCAGTCAGGTTCCCATCTATTGGTTAAATAGATAAAAATGTCATTTTTTGAAAAAATGAGTTTTTAAAAATGTTCTTGTATACCAAACAAGAAATAAACAAAACAAAGACATGTTTTGCATAAAATCCAACGAACCAACAAAACAGCTGAACAAATATTGACAAGAAAGAAGGAAATGCGATATAACTAAAGTCAACAAAAATAAATATGATTTTTCCTTTTTGTTTTGCTTTCTAGAATGAATCCTAAATTATGAATTTGACAAGATGCATATTTTAATAAATAACTAAAACATTAGGAAATTTGTGAAGTGGGAAAAGTTTCTTTTGATAAGCAAAGTAGTTGACGAATATTGTTCATATTAGCGACATCAGTTACATTATTTATATTCATAAAACGGAAAGAGTTTGTCTAGTGAGAACTGAACTCATCGCCAAAACTGCGCAAAAGCTTCTTCTGTTTTATTCTCTCTATAGACAACCAAAAAAAAAAAAAAAACACTTGATGTATGCATTTTACCAACCTCTCCTCAGGATGTGACACGAAGTCAATTTTTATGCGGAGTTTAACAGAGTTTTCTCTTGACCGGTTGTCATACCAAGGCTAAAGAGCCTAGTGAGTCCTACTATTTACCCATAGCTGGAGGGAGAATAGTTAGAAAACCACTTGATGTAGAGCTACAAAAATTTGTATGCATACTTATTGGATCCGAGAGAAAATTATAATGTAAAAATAGACTGAGAAAAATCTTTAATAATAATCAATTGTAGCCATGTTGCTGCAAGATGTGATTGATGGTTCAGAATTTAAAATTCCAAGCTTTAAGAAATTGTCTTCTCACATTTCATCATCATCATCATCATCATCATCATCATCATCATCACCATCATCATGTTGCACTGGCAGCAGAGATTCCACGACTCTCTCTCTCTCTCTCTCTCTCTCTCTCTCTCCTCTCTCTCTCTCCTCTCTTATCAGTCTTCATTCCTGGCAACTCCTCCTCACGACATCCACTATCCGCACAGAACTGATCAATGCTTTGCTGGCCGACCCACACTGGTGTGCCCATTGTAGGTGTCCACTATAGAACGTCACTTATGAGTTCGTAGACGAAAGTAAACTGTCACTTCTTTTATTTCATTTCATACTAGTTGTAGTAACCGCGCTGATACGATAAGGTTTCAATTTGACCCCCCCCCCTCAAAAAAAAAAAAAAAACAACCCGAACGAACGATACTTATTAATTTCGGTTTCAGACTTTTGTAGTGGGTATTCCATAAAAGACTGACAAATAAAAAATAAAAAATCATTTAGTCTTTTGAATCATAAAATATTTTCCAAGGAAATATATATTATTATCAATTTACGAAAATGATATCTTGTAGATTGACTTCATTTTCACGGATACAAAGTTGCACCTTAATTCAAGCATTTTGTCTGGCTTTGCTCAAGGTTTCTATGGTCAATCCTCTTATCTCTGTATGAATATTATTCTTGAGCTGTAGCAATGTCTTAAACTTATTCAAATATACACATCCCTCTAAATAACCCTACAAAAAGAATCCATGCAGAAAAACCAGGCGAATGCCCCCCCCCCATTCGCCTGGTTTTTTGATGAATTCTGAATTTCTTGAAATTATTCTGCCATCAAAAATTTATTTTTGCTGAAATCATAAAACTTTCATTTGAATACTAAAAAGCAAAGTTTTTGGATTATCCTATTGTCGGTATCAGCGGAACAGCGAGGAGTATATACTATTTTCGCTTGCGCTAGACCAGGGAGATTCTTTTGTTGACGTGGAGCGCGATACTTACCATCAGCTCTCAGATTCTTTACCATACACATCAATTTACTCAAACTGTGCTACACATGAACTGAGTTGGCGAAGGTCGGGATTGAACGCAGAACTTTGCAATTCGTAGGCGAATACTCTACCAACTGAACTAAAATGTCCCCTTTTTCATTCGCATTGTAACTTGATATTTTCAATTTGCTTAAGTTATTTATAATGTATGAAAAATAATATATAAATTAAAAATTAAAAACAAGAAAGTTATGATTCGTTAGTTGGATGGTTGGATTTTATGGCATGTCAACATTTGTTGGGTTATTTCATGCTGAAGACATTTTGTTTTATTCCTTCTTGTTGGGTATTCCATTTTTTTCAAACTCAATTTTTAAACACATTTTTAATATTCATTTTTATTATCTATTTAACTCGGAGATGTGACCCTAACAGGTATTACCACTCCGGGTCAGAGTGGACCTGGGAGTAATGGCGATAAAGAGATACTTCCCATTCCCCTGAATTCCAGAATTGGAACTTCATCACTAGATGCAATTTGAACGCCATACCCAGGACACTAAGATGATCACAGCCACTGATGGTCTTAGTGTCAATTCTGATATATATATCATAAAACGAGTTGCGGTTACCATAAGAGCAATAAGGTTTGGGGTAATCATATATATATATACCAACCCCTCCGCACGAGCAGGATGTGACACAAGGTCAATTTCTTAAGCGGAGTTCAACAGGTTTGAATTCAGAGTTTTCCTTCTCCTAGACCGGTTGCCTAACCAAGGTTAAAGAGCACAGTCTTCCCTACTATTTATCCATAGCTGGAGAGAGAGTAGGATTCATACCTTTCCCAAGGGTATTAGCGCTAAGTGAAATGCAATTACCACATCCAGGATTTGAACTTGGGGCGACGAGTCCATTTGGGGCAATCCTATAAGTGCTCGGGTTTGACGCGATCAGCCGTTTGATCGGAGGAATCTCTCCGACTGACCATCTAGCCTAAGGACCAAAGTATTGCATGTCATGGACTGCTTAGCCACTAGTATTCCGTCCTTAAGCATCACAGATCGCCACCCACGGCCGACAGGTGGCCCCATTGCAGAGGTGTAGTCGGTATATTCAACCCCCCCCCCCCACAGCCGACAGAGCGGAAGAAAGTTATGTGATTTTAAAAAAACTTCAGTATTTTGTGCGCACCCCCTGTATAATGATAATAATAATGTGAGTGACCCGTAGAAAATGAGTAATGCTATATGAAATTGAAGACCATTACCATATGTTAGTGTGTGTGTGTGTGTGTGTGTGTGTGTGTGTGTGTGTGTGTGTGTCGGTGTTTTTGTTTCATTATGACGTCACAAACAATTCCTAATTTTTCATTTCATTTCTCGTCCGTTTCTGTAGGCGGCAAAATTCTTCAAACACAATGAATATTTATATACATTATAAAATAGATCCTTTCATTAATAAATATCAAAGTTAAAATAACTTTTTGGCTTTCTTATAAAAGTGATACACAAAACTGTTGCTTACGTAGATGAAAATAATACAAATAAATTACAACTGAATAAAACACGACATTTTTTAAAACGATTCTGCAAATGAAATATCCAATAGCTGTAATAAACGTTATCGCTCGGCTAGAAACCACAAGGTTCCTAGTTCAATACCGGTCCTCGCCGACTCAGCGTATGAGTAGTACAGGGATCTGTGCAGTAAAGTAAGGAGCTGATGGTAGGCGTGGCGCTCCACCTCAGACGCTAAGATAATCTCCTTGGTCTAGTGCTAGTGTAAAGGGGATAGACTCCCTCGCTGGTTGGCTGATACCGACATTAGGCCGCCCCGACGACTTTACTTACTTTATTAGTACATATAATACACATTGCTCGTTGGTCATGTGGATCTAATGAACTTATTAACATAAGCGTATCTGAAGCTTGATCGTACCTCAAATTTTAGCTTTAAACGCAAAACAAAAAAAATTGCCCAAGTTACAGCTCGTAACTCGGAAAATTCATAAGTTGAGACACTCGTAAGTCGAGGTACTACTGTATAATAGAATCTGGGTGATGCTATATAAAACAGAAGACCATTACCAAATATTTCTGTGAATACGTGTGGGTGTTTATGTTTTTGTTTTCATTATAATCATCACAAAACAATTCATTCTTAATTTCCCATTTCGTCTTTTTACTCACCCGTTTATGTAGGAGGCGCGTATTCTTCAAACAATATACTAACATATATTACAAAATGTATCCTTTCATTAAAACTTAATAAAAATCAAAATAACTCTGCTTTCTAGTAAACTATTGTTTGTAAATATCAAAATAAAACAATAGTATTTCAAATGAATAACACAAGATAGATCAAAATGTGCCTTTTACAATCATTATACCAAATTAGTTATCCAATGATTGCGCCAAACGCCAGTTGTTAGTACATATACTACTAATTGTACGTTGAGCATGCGTAATTAATGAGTGTCCCCGGTATGACGTTAAACTGCATCTAATGGTGAAGTTCCAATTCTGGGGCTCTGGGGAGTGTGGGCGCCCCTTCATCGCCATTACTCCTAGGTCTACTCTAACCCGGATTGGTAGTATCTGTTAGAGTCCTATCTATAGGTGAAATTGAAAAAAATAATGAGTTAAAAAAATTTGTTAACAAACTTTTTGAATTTAGAAAAAAAAAAGATTTGAATATCCATCAAGAATGACTTAAACAAAATGTCTTCGGCATAAAATAACCCAACAAGGGTTGACATGCCGTAAAATCCAACGAACCAATGCATACTAATGCTTTAACTTAATGTTGGCCATTTTAATGTTAGCATGGGTATGGGACAGGCCCCGACACTAACTTTTTTCATGATTGTCCCGAATAAAAATTATCAACCGTCCCGAATGGGTTTAGACCGTCCCGAAATCAAAATATTTTTGTTTAATTCATTAGCATCATCTATAATTGTCAGTCATCAGTAGCATAATAACATGTAATAAAACATTAAGAAAAGCTGAAGCAGTGATAATTCTAGATATTTGGACAAAAAATCCATTTCCTAGTGTGTTTTGTGCTAAAAAAAACAAAACTTTTTTACTCTAAGTTACCCCGAGAAGGGTTAGTAGTACATAATTCGGTCCTTTTAAACTATCTCCCTCCACCATTATTCATTACATGGCTTTGAGAATAGACCTGCAGCACCGTAGCCTCATTTTGAGGTCAGCATTCGGGCCATTATTGGAATGTAGTACTAACTTTTAGGAAAAAAGTTTACCGTCCCCGGCAAACTGTCCCGGGTGACGTATTGATCGCCCCGGATGTAATTTTTATCGTCCCCGGGACGACAGGACGATGTTAATGTCGAGCCCTGGTATGGCGTTATTGCGGGGCCGATAAGCATGTCGACCCCACAGACGTTTGAATAAGTGAAACGACTGGAGACAATGACAGAGACAAAGGCAGAGGAATTGGATGGCAAAAATAACCTGGTGGTCAATTTATTTCGAGAATTGACAGAAGCGTAAATCGGCTTGTTGAGGATTCGATGTTCGAGGTTGGTCACTTCAACTTTCGTTGATCTGGGTGGATAGGTCGTCGGTTGTCGGATAGGCAGCTGGAATCTGGAATCGGGATAACAGTACGTCTACGGGCGAGGTTGACGTCGTGGTCGGTCGGGAACGGTTTTGGTTGACGTCGTGGTCGGTCGGTAACGGTCTCGGCCGGCGGTTGGATCGGCTGCGAGCCTCGGTCGTAGTCCCGCCGAGGACTGTTCGGGTACGAGCGTAAACGTAACAGCGACGGACCGTTCGCTTAGCACGTGTATTGCTTGGGTATGATTGACCGCGGTTATGCGGGGTTTCAGACCCGCTGGCACGTGTGCGCAAATGCCTCAAGCAGCTAAGTGTTTGCTCGGCGGAAGATCGAGTCGGATCTACCAAGCTAGTACCTAGCGTACTGTCGGTGAGGGACGCCTATCCGGTCGGAAGACCCAGATCTTCTAGGGATTTCGCCCCAGGATCGCATTTGTGGTTAAGGAAAGACTGAAGTGAAACGGCCGACTGGTTAGCTCTGAAAAGAGCTGGGTTTGTTAGCCTTGAAAAAGGCTGTTTGCTGGAACTGGAACAAGGTTCGTGTCATCACAGCAAAGAATGAAGCAAGTCGTCTAGCGGCAAAGAGGCAGGGGTTCAGGAAAGGTGATTCATCCAGAACAGGAATCAGGATCGTCGAGGTTGCCGGCTGGCCTCGGAGTGTTGCTGTCGTCGCAAAACGACTTTCTTATAATCATGAAATTTACCGGAAGCATCAAATGACGTCAGGCAAAAGTTCGTCAGCGATGATGAAATAGTGGAGAAGGAAGATGGCCTACGTGCCACGATACGCATAGCTTAAATAACGAAACTGGATCTATCTGGTCAGACAATGGAAGGGTTTTTATGCGTACGTGCGAAAATACGTAACGTTCTGAAAAAGGGGTCAAGGCTTTTTGGCCCCGACAGGGTCATGCGCATGTATTTGCATTTATTCGATTAGATTGCTAAGTTGTACATAAAACTTTCTGGTCAGACAAAAAGGCAGAGATGGCCAATGCATATGCTAAAACTGATCTAGTGCATGATGGGACATATTACATCACAGGGATTTTTGACAATCAAATTACAATTGCTGCACTTATGCTAGAGAGAGAGAGAGAGAGAGAGAGAGAGAGAGAGAGAGAGAGAGAGAGAGAGAGAGAGACTAGGAACCACAAGGTTCCGAGTTCGATACCGGCCTTCGCCAACTCAGCGTATGAGTCGCACAGGAATCTGTGCAGTAAAACGAAGAGCTAATGGTATGTGTGGGACTCCACCCCAGACGTGAAAACAATTTCCTTGGTCTAGCGCTAGTGAAAATGGGATAGTCTCCCTTAAAGTATGACACACGTAGGTAGGTACTGTATATTAATATATAGATACAAAATAAAATTACCGACCGAATTTGAAATTACCTGCTTGTGTCCTGATACTTTTCCCCCAAGTGTTCACTGCTTCTATAATTTTAGAACATGTCTCCAACTTTAAACATTCTCGCGTGATAGAATTTAAAAAAAAAAACTTGATCGCAGCGTCTATTCCTAAATGTTAAAGGTTGAGTTAAATTTAATTTGATCAACTAACGCACTTTACTTGAATCAAACAAACTGATTCATTGTGACAGAGGAGAAAACCCAGGCAGAAAAATCAAACCTTCTTTCATGCCTAACAAAACAAAAAAAAAAAATGTGTTACCAGGGCAACTGATTTTTTTTTTATGTAACAATGGTGATTAAATTTAGGACGAACAAAACGCCATTATTGAAATAACATTTTCAGCCTGTCTCAAAATGTCAATTGAAATTTGAAAAGTTTTTATGACCGGATGGATTTTCTGACGAATGGAATATAAATGAACGCAATGAACTCAATCATGTGATGTATTTTGTGTAGAATTATAAATGCTTTTTTTTTATAGGAATATAAACAGATATATACGACAGACAGCAAATAAGAATCGTCTGGGAAAAGAACCGTCTACTTATTTATAAAAATTAAAATGTGACATATATATATATATATATATATATATATATATATATATATATTATATATATATATATTTGTGTGTGTGTGTGTGTTGTGTGCGTGTATATATATATATATATATATATATATATATATATATATATATGTGTGTGTGTGTGTGTGTGTGTGTGTGTGTATGTGTGTGTGTATTTGGGCAGAATTTTTTCATTTATGCATATTGAATTAAACAAAGACACATCTCCTGTTTAGCAATTTTATTTTTGATCTTTTCTAGTTTTCTGGCCAACTTTTTAATATTTGGGTGGAATTCGTGGATAAGTCCACCAAAGTTCAGGTCCCGAGTACTTATATATATATATATATATATTGATGACCCAGAGGTTAGGAACCCTGACTAATAAAAAATATATATCCACATATGTGAATTTGATATATTGAAAAAACAAATGATGTTTACAAATGCTTGGGATCATCAGGAGAGAATGTGCACCGTTTCGGGGCCTTCCTCTCAACGGTTTTAACTGCACATCGCCCCCCCCCCTCACTGATATGAGGTCCCTCGGAATATCTGTATCGACCGTATGCAATAGATCGGTCTTCAACAAAAGTAAAAACGGGATGAAATGACCGTTAGAAGAAGAATGCGCAAACAGAACGCTGTTAGTCAAAGTTGGAATTTTTCAAAAAATGCGTTATCTGTATTAAAAATAAAATGAATTTTATTTAAAAATAAAATGAATTTTATTTTTAATTTTTAAAA
The DNA here is from genome assembly GCA_023376005.1 of Doryteuthis pealeii. NCBI lineage: Eukaryota > Metazoa > Mollusca > Cephalopoda > Myopsida > Loliginidae > Doryteuthis > Doryteuthis pealeii. Next base: position 133,200,068 of record CM042142.1, on the reverse strand, counting down.
AATCAGAAGCATCACAGTTTATAATAAGACTCACTGTAATGCTTCTGATTTTTAAAATTAAAAATAAAATTCATTTTATTTTTAAATAAAATTCACACTGTCGGATTAATTTCCTTTTATTTCATATCCACATATATATCGGTTTCGCAACCTGGTTACTTTGCAGAATTATTAGAAACTCCGTTTTTATGGTAAAATGGGCATCATATACAGAAGGAAAATATAATGAAGAAAGAAAGACAGAAAAAAAAACGAAAGAAAGATAGAAAAGAAGAAACAAAAATGATGGACGGGATTTTTTTTAAAGGAAGAATTAAAGAAAGAAGAAAAGAATGAATGTATAACGAAGAGAGAAAGAAAAAATCAAAAAGGAATGAAAGAAAGAAGAGAACAAAACAAAAATAAAGGAAGGGAAGAAATAAAAAAGAAGAAAAGAAAGAATTAATGAAAAAGAATTAAAATAATGAAGAAAATACAGAATGAAGTAAAAACTATGAAATAAATAAATAAATAAATAAATAAAGAAAGAAAGAAGAAAGAAAGAAAGAAAGAAAAAGAGAGGGTCGATACGAAGTGAAGTGAGAGAGAAGAGTGAAAGACTGATAGAAATCTACAGGGAGGTAAAAAAAAAAGAAAAGAAAGAGAAGAGAAGAGAAAGAGAAAAAGAAATTCCGATCCGTAAATAAAACCATCATTTTTGGCGGGAAATTCTAATTATCCAATAAAGTTGACGCATGCGTAAAGACATACAACGTAAACATGACCAAAAATCTGAAACATCCCGAAGTGAATAGAGCATTAAAGAAAATAACTAAACCCACCCACCCCGTCAGCCTCGTTATCGTTTAAGAAGAGAATGAATAAAATATGTCAGCGTCAATATTTTGAGTCAGTCGAATGGGAGTTAAATAACTGAATACTTTTTTTAATCAAAACGAAAAACATTTTGTTTGTTCTGATTTCAGTAATTTTAGTCATATCTTCAATTATTTAGAGAATAAAAACAGCAAAAACGTTTTTATAAGCAATTGCATTTTAATAAGCATAATCAGAAGAACATAAGAAATCTTTTCTCATAATGAATATATATATATATATATATATATATTTTCTCATTCGACTTCCTGTCACCATGGTGACAACCTTATATTGTTAAAAAAATGTTTATTTTTTTGTTTTTGTTTGAATTTATTTTAAATTCTACTTTTTGTTTTTTTGAGAAGTGCAATTTCATAAGTAAATTGATCCCCATCTGATGAGACTGAATTTTGGGGAGCTATATTAAATCAACTTAGATTTATATAGGACCCAATTTTGCTCGAAATAAATTTATTATGGATTTACGGTGTTGAGTTCTTCCTTCCTTTCTATGATATATATATATATATATATATATATATATATATATATATGGGAGAATATGTGCTTAATTGAAGTCATACCTAATTTGAAAATTAATTACTTGATAATTAATGAATTAGGCGAATATATCTATTCAAATGTAAGGCGTAAACAAATCGAGAAAAAGTCAATCTCTGTATGTACATTTCGGCCTATTATGCCTCATCAGCAGAGTTATAAACTGGAAGCCGCTTTGTGTGTGATTCGAACCCTAACTGCCAGGCTGACAAGCGGGGATTCTAACCATTACACTAGCTGGTTTTCCCAGATTTCTCGTTTGTTTTTAAACTGATATAACCTACATTTTTTGGAGACTTGCTGTACGACAGTATGAGAGTACGCAAACAGTTTGCTATCGCCATATCAAACAAACTGTTTGCATACTCTCTCATATATATATATATATATATATATATTTCTAACCATTATACCACGCTGGGATGCCCTCTTTTTCCCAACGCGTTCACCACGGGTAGGATGTGACACAAGGTCGCACGTATAGGGCATGCAGCGAGGATCGCTTTTCAGTTGTAATGGATCTACGAGACAAATCTGCTAATCATTACACAACGATAGGATACCTCTCGAATAGGATGGGACACATGGTCGCAAGTATGGGGCATCCGGCGAGGATCGAACTCGCTATTCAGTTGTAATGGATCTGTGAGTCTAGCTTGGAAACCATTACACCACGATGGGACGCTCAAATAATCAGACGCAATATGATTGACCGTTAGTGTGTGCACGTGACCATGAATGAAATCGACAATTCTTTTCTTCTTTTTCTTAGCAGACACGAAAGTATTGGGGAAAAAATGTGGGAGTGTATCAGATTCGCTGGAGACACCATTTATGACACAACAATTGCCATTGGTTAACTCTTTGCCTATCAAATTCCCCTGTTGAATTAGCCATGTTGTGGAATAAGGAAATATAAGGAATAAACAACACGTGTGTTATCTTAAAAAGGAGAATAAGAAGTATTTTAATTTACAAAAGAGAATAGCTACCCAAGCAGATAACCGCTTGTGTTGCCGAACTTGTACATCTGTACATCCCCATGGCTGTATCAATTTTTTAAACTGTATGATGGGATATTTCAAAGTTCACTATCTATTCACCTTAGAACTCATTCTATTTAAATAAAATCATATTATTGTAATTTGATTCCTTCTCAATTATAATGAACTAATCGCTGTCCTGAGAATAGATTCGTTGAAACTCCGGCGTCTGGCAATTGACCTGGTAAACGCTCATAAGGTCATTAATCATCTTAACAACAGAAACCTTGAGCACCTTTTTGATCTCCTCCATGTTTCTAACACACTTGCGCATGCCTACAAAGTCAGAAAACAGCATTGCTCACGTGACTTTCGGAAACATTTTTTCACGCTCAGAATTGTCGAGGCATAGAATAAGCTGCCCGCGTTTGTTGTAGTCTGCCGAAACACTGAATCTTTCAAAGCCTCCATGCTTCCTGTGGTCCGCCGACACTATATCTGATACCCCTCTCCACACACATATGCACACACGCGCACATACATGCATATTACTACTGTAAACTGTTCATGTTCCTGACACTAATACATTATTCTATGTACTAGACATGAGACTTTGATGAGTTGCGGTGCACCTGAGCACTGTACACAATAAATTTCATTATTATTATTAATCATCAGTTTTTATACATTGCTTGGGTGTGGTATGCGTAGAAACTGTTCCTTGCACATAAATGCGGACAATCTGGACAAACGAATCGCCTTTCATCATCAAGTCAATCTTGTATCATTCGATTCCCCGCTTCTGCAGAAAGACGAGCGTTTCTCCTGGGGGCAGCCATCTTGGAGAAAATAACGCGTACTTTTGATGTCAGAGAATAAATTGGCAAATATTGCCGGATTATTCCATTCAACTGGTTACCTATTGCAAAAGGACAAACATCAGTTTCAGGGTTGGTTCACCAACAAAACAAAAGATGGCAGGGGTGTTCCCGTAGTGATTTTTCAGTATAAACAAGTGGCACGTGCAAGAGCTGCTGCCAGCAGTTTATGTTAGGATCACAATGGTGGGAGAGCCGCTGTTAGCACCTTAAGGTAGGCAAAGGGTTAAACATTAAAACAGCTTATATTTATCGCTCCCGTTCTTATACAGAGATGTTTGTTGTTTTGTGATAGCGTTATCGGTACAGATATTAATATCACTGGTTTACAAAAAAATATTTTTTGTCTGAGGCAAGAATGTGAATAGGTGCTGTTTACTAATTTGGGTGTGCTGAATTCCAATTTATAAATAGTTTTGCTCTATCACCTCTAGTTTTCTGTCTTTTAAATAGTCTCATTTTAGTATATACAGAGTACTGCTTATTTCAACAGTTGCAGTAGCTTATTACAGATAAAACAGGATAGATAAAGAACATTGACGGAATAAATATACTTGGATGACACAAAGTACACAATTCATAGTACTGCAGACAGTTAGAAGTAAAAAAAGAAGACATAAGTGACACAATATTAGAAATTAACCCTGAATGCATATACGCTTTATGTACAGTATGTGTACAAATGTACAGTATGCATATCTAAAAAAAACTAGTGGTGATGAGTAAAAACAGATTTCAAATCTGAATTCAGCACCCCCAAATTAGGTTAAAACAGCAGTTTTTGTGCTTGCCTCAATTTCTTGTAAACCAGTGTATTTATATATTCGTTTTCTTTTGAGTGTGTTTCATCTTATCTCTTATTTTTACCTGTGTCATTCATCAAAGAAAAATACATAAAGGATCAAATGAAAGACGATTAGAAATTCAAGTTACAAATATTCTTTTAATTACAATTAATAGAAAAAAAATAAAGCGTGCTCAAAAAGAATATACATTGGTACCTTGACTTACGAGTTTAATTCGTACCGCTGATAACTCAGTTTCTCGTATATCAAATCAAGTATCCCCATTGAAATAAACTAAAATGCCATTAATCCGTTCCAGACCCCCCATAAAAAACACCCATATTTTTTTGTTATTTTTTATATAAAAAAAAGCGCTGTATTGTATAAAAACATGACAAAATAGAATATAATGAATTATGTGCTGTAATATCTTTTAATGTTTTTTAAATAAATAATATTTTCTTTGGCGCAATAAATTTGGAAACTTAAATGTTTTTAGTTAACTTATTAAAACAAACGTATCTGTAGCTCGCTCGTACCTCAAATTTTAGCTCGCAACACAAAGCAAAAATCGACGGAGTGACATCTCGTAACTCGAAAAAACTCGTAAGCCAAGGTACCAGTGTACATCAGTGTACATCAATGCACAATATGGGACCACCCTCTCGACTCGGACAGTAGAATACACCGACTGCGCCTATGCAGAGGGGTAAAATCCCTCCAATGGGTCCACCTGTTGACCGAGGATGGCGACCTGTGATACTTGAGGACGAATTCCTGGTGGCTGAGTTGTCCATAATATACAATACTCCACTTTGGCACTTACTTAGGCCAGACGGTCGATCAGTTGGCTGGTCACATCAAGCCTAGCACCTATATGATTGTCCAATCCTATTACCCTTATGGCACCCCCAACTCTTTTTATCATATCTGTGTTAGAAGGCGGTGACTGAGGGTCTTAATGTCCTGAGTATTACGTTAAACTACATCTAATGGTGAAGTTTTAATTCTGGGGGTCTGGGGAGTGTGGAGTATCTCTTCATCGTCATTACTCCCAGGTCCACTTGACCTGGAGTGGTAGTACCTGTTAAGTCCCATTTATGGGTTAAATAGAAAAAATGATTTTTTTAGATTGAGTTTGAAAAAAAAAATTAAATACCATCAAGAATGAATAAAGTAAAACGTCGTTGGTATGAAATAACCCAACAAGGTTTGGCATGCCGTAAAAACCCAACCAACCACAATATTGGAAAATACGACTCAATAGTAGCAATTAATCAATAGATTTAGTAAGACTAATAAACTATATGATACTAATAACGTAAGAGAAATGGAATTGCTGTAATGATCTATTAAGATAAACAAGCTTCTTTAAAATATGCTAGAAATACAAAAAAGATAAATAATACTGGCTTTGAGATCGATTTAAACCCCCAAAATCCACGGGGGTCATCGCCAAATTCTGACTAACACACAAGAGTGAGTCAAAACGGTTTCCGTTTCATATCCTTTTTATAATAACCATGTACCAAGTGTTCTCATGTTTTGTTGTTGCTTGTCTGATGTTTATAGAAAGAAGATTCTTTTTGATGTATTGTTATCGGATATTAATGTTTGTATTTTTGTTTTCTTTGAAGGAAACACCTTTTCATCTTGTCTATTACTTTTACCTTTATCATACAAACAGACACAATAAAAGAAGATGATATTTAATTACATTTTCTCGGCTTTTGTTATAGACCAGTTTAAGGAAGAGGACAGTGTCCATTGTCCATGCACAGGGGTGACGGCTGGTTGAATGAATTTTGTTTCCTCGTACTCGAATAAATGTGAGAAATAATTCACGGCAAAGTAATGATAAGAATATCTTATTTCATGAGCAAACTTCCAAGTTTGGTTTGATTGTTTTCTTATGCGGCACACGTTTTTTTTTGGGTCATTTAATTCCGAACAAGTCATTTTGATATCAGGCTGCTTACAATACCTGCTTTGCTTAAATGTTCTCCCAGCTAAGTATTTAACAAGATCATTGCTGTTTAACTTCATTGATCTAACTGGAACCGATGTTTTCAATGTGACTTATGGTAGATATCCAGAATAGGATATAAACATAAGAATAAATTATAAAAATGTCAAAGGGAAAGTGTTAATATTTGTAATTGGTAGTGAATAAGAATAAGATGATTTAAATATTAAACATGTTATAGTGGGCAATCCTTAACTTGTTCCTCGTAAATTCCTACAATAAAATAAACTGAACCCTCATCTTATGTCCGTGTTTTTGCAATAAATGTTTTATTTTTCTTGCACCCGTTATTTTACAACACTGAATGTATTTTATTTATTATTTTAATATTCACTTCAATGTGTATATTCTAAAAGTTTTTAAAAATAAAACATTTATTGCAAAAACACGGACATAAAATGAGGGTTCAGTTTATTTTATGGTAGGAATTTACGAGGAACAAGTTGAAGATTACCTTATAGTGCGCCATGCTACATGAGTTATCATTGGGGGAATCCCTACATCTGGTGGTGAGGTTCCAATTCTAGAGCTATTGAGAGTCTGGAGTACACCTTCATTGCCATTACTCCTAGATCCACTTTGACCCGGAATGGTAGTACCTGTTAGGGTCCCATCTATGGGTTAAATAGATCAAAAATTATTTTTAGTATGTTTAAAAAACGAGTTTAGAAATAATTGTGAATACCCAATAAGAATTAATAAAAACACGTTTGGAGCATGAAATAACCCAACAAGGGTTGACATATCGTAAAACCAACCAGCCAACCAACCAACCAACCAACCAACCAACCTGTATCTGTTTTGAAATAGAAAGCTAAGCGGCATTATTTTATTTCGAAACAGATACGAAGGATGTGACCTGGACCTGAATATATAGTCCGATTTTTTTTTCGTTTGGAGAGAAGGAGTACAAAAGTTGTCTTGCCAATGTCTGGCTGATACCGACATAGGCCACTCCGCCTACTTTACTTTTGCTGCTACTGTTTAAAACAAAAACACTATTTGGTCCGGTTTATGTTATCCAATGTTCTAATCATCATCATCATCATCATCATCATCATCATCATCAAGCATGCATCATTGCACGGCTTCCCTTGACTGTCTCTCGCTATCCGTCCTAATAGGTCACCCATCTTGGTCTTTTCGATGCCACCCAGTGTCCGCAAACTGAGTTTTCGATCCCATTATAAGTTGTATTCAACAGATGCGATACTTCACTTCAAATATCCTAAAATGTCATCTGTATTCTCTTTAGGAGACACAGACTGAGCATATAACCCAAGTTTTTTTTTTTGTTTTTTCATTTGGAGAGATGGTGTAGAAAAGTTTTCTTGTCGTTGTCTTTTTTATTCTTCCTTAGTTTCATTCACTCGATTCATCCATACTGATAAAAAAAAACTTTCATTCTTCTCCTTTTGCAGTTTGTTGACACAAAACAATCCTCGGCCGCTCCATGGTTTTTACGCCTACATAAAAAGCCAATGGTAGGAAAGAAAAACATTTTATTTACAAAGACGAATGACATAAGTGGGTGGATGGGAAAAAATGTGACAAAAAATCCCCAAACAGAAAAGACAACTCAACAAAATTGTGGGTCGTTTGGTTACCCCCCCCCTCTCTCTCTCTCTCTCTCTCTCTCTCTCTCTCTCTCTCAGCTTTAAAAACCGTCGACTGTTTTCCATTTTTTTTTTGATGACCGAAAACAAGTCGGTCATTTCTTCTAAGGGAGTGGGTGTAATTAAATTGGTAATGGGGAAAATTGTTAGATTTCAGACGAATGGACTTGGAGTTAAAAAATACTGCAGACTCTTAAGGAATAATAATTTTAAAGATAAGGAAAGGCAAGAAAAACAAAGTGTTTGAGTCGTGGGTATTTCTGGATGGAAAAAATAGGGACCATGACCATTCAGCCCCTTAATCTAAAAAGAATCTAATATAACATTTTAAAGACTTTTTGGACCATATCACCTTAAGGCACCCCTTTTCAATTTCGTGTCATTAGGTCATTTTTTTTTTCATTTACACCGTCAATATCAGGTTGTTTGTTAGGGTTAGGGTTAGGGGTTAGGGTTAGGGGTTCTAACCCTAGCCCCAACCCCTAACCCGAACCCCTAACAAATAACCGGATATTGATGGTGTAAATAAAAAAATGGCCTAATGACACGAAATTACCTTAAGGTAACATGGTCCGACTTTTTGTCTATCTTGGGAAACCTTTTGACCGTAGTTGCCATGCAGGAGAGAAGGGAAGATAGACTCAAGTCTATCCCCCATTTCTGCACACAGGCTTACTACATATACCCACCTTTTGTTGAATATTTTGAATCCAGACTTTTTTGTCGCATCTAATTTTTACTCTAAGCTGATACCGAAAGTAACAGATAATATCCAAACAATAAAAAAAGACTCATCGTCTTACATTCCTTTCAGTCGCGTCATCGAAAATAAAATAAATAAATCTGCGTTGCAAATTTAAATTAAAAAAATGAATAGAATATTGTTTTGTAATATTTATAGGATACAGTGAATTTATTAGTAGCATGAAATCCTTTACTGACTAATAATTAATAATTAGGCGGTTAAGCAACATCAGATAATCAGGATTTACATTTTTTAATTTCCTATTGAACGATTTGGACGGCCTCATTTTTAACCAGAGGGTGTTGCAAGATGATAACGGTCGTACAATTAAGGAACATGAGTATTAATAGGTAGATGATAGTGACGACGTGTGATCATTTTCTTATGTTATTTAACAAATCATTTCCAATGTATTAACGAGGCTTAACGTAATTATTCGTGTATAACACGCACCCATAAATTTGGACAACTTTCTGAAAAAAGAAAAGGAAACGTATCTTATATATATATATATATATTAATAAGACATCCACAGACACGTGTTTCGGCGTTTCACGCCTCTTCAGTGTGGCTAGACACAGCTATCTTTGGCTAGGGTCGAACTCAGACTGACCGTTTGGCAGCCCGATATCTTATCCCCTCGTCCACTGACAGCCGTAACAGGGACTGTTGTTTTTAAACTATTAAGTACATAGGTTTGTTTATGTATTTTACGGTCACTGAGAGATCAAATTTCCGGGGAAATTGCTTATATGCTTAGTAGTGAGAGTTAATTTAAATTACCATTTAGAGAGCTCATAACAAATTTATGGGAGCATATATTAATAAGTCATCCACAGACACGTGTTTCAGCGTTTCACGCCTCTTCAGTGTGGCTAGACACAGCTATTTTGGCTAAGGTCGAACTCATGGTAGCCCGATATCTTATCCCAGGGCAATTGTGTGTATATGTATGTCCGGAGGAAACTACGAAAATAAAACAATTAACGACAGAGTAAATATATATACACATTCACTATCACTAGAGCTTGCTTTTTGCGCGTGCAAAAATAATGAAGATTTGATTTATATTTGGGAAGATATTTAAAAATTCAAATTTGAAAAGTAACAGAAGGGAAAGTCATTAGCATGTTATTCTATGCATCTTTTTAAAAAAATTTTTTTATTTATTTATTTTTTTTTTTTGCTTTGAAATCTAATATTGATTGATTGAATTAATCGCCTCATTTATATCTTATTTTTAAAACAAATTGCAAATCATTGAATGCAAATTTCTTACTATATTGTTATATATTTCATTGGGGATTTTTATGGGGCAACCAGCGAGGATCCACTCACGATAAGTAATAATGGATCTGCGAGATTAACTTTAAAAAAATCCTCCTCTACCAAGGCGACGCCGGGTAGCCACTTCTAGTCTTATATATAATACACACTGACTATTTAGAAATTGTATCGGCAAAATTTTACATTTGTTTGACTTTTTATCCGGTTTATATGGACTAAAAATAAAAAATGTCGACAGTTTTAAGCAGCATTTAGAATATTCACACAGGGTCTCATGTTCACACAAAAATTCAACAACCTTTTAGCAAGTCTAGCAGTAAAAGAAACAACATTATAAGCAAACAGTGACTGTTTCTCTGCGGCAAAATAAAAACAGAAGTGTTTGTTACACATTATTTGTTATTTTAAATGGTCGTGATGCTTCTCGTGACGCATGTCGAAATGATAGCCGTGTAAAAATCAGTGACGTCATTATCTGAATAAGATCTTCAAAAGTTGTTTGACGGCTTGTTTGATCAACAGCCAAACTGTTGAAAATGATTTCCCAGTTTGGGCCATTGCTATGCTAAGATACACAGGGAACACCTGATGAAGGCTGGGGGATACAGCGGTCGAAACATTGCAAATAAAGATGAGTACAACAGCCCGAAAGATCAAAATTATACTCACATTAGTTAGGTTCGGTCGTTCTGAATTTTGATGTAGCCGAATAACAAGTTGATATTTAGTTCTTGTGCATAATACACAGCCCTAACTTTTTGTCTTAAAATCTGGGGTTGGTGTGGGGGGATTGCGTATTATACACGAAGAATTACGGTGCCTCCATTTTTCACTTTATTTTTTCTAAACGAAGCAGGTAATCCCCACCTTTTATTTTCAAATTCAATTCAACTAAATCTTTTATTGTTGAAGGCTTCGATGTAAAATCATTAATTTATTATTTCTTTGTTATGACTCCTTAGGCATCCCCCCCTTTCTTTCTATTTTCTCACATCAAGTTTTAACAAAAGAAAAGAAAAGAAAAAACAAACACTTGGCACAGAACATGTACACTGTTAATAATAAAAAATCGACGGAGTGGCCTATTGCCGGTATTAGCCAGACAGCGATGGAGTCTATCCCCTTTTCACTAGCGCTAGATCAGGGAGTTTTTACGTCTGAGGTGGAGCGCCACACCTACCATCAACTCTCCACTTTACCGCTCAGATCACTGTGCAACTCATATGCTGGTTGGCAAGGGTCGGTATTGAGCCCGGGACCTAACTAATTCATCCGATAACCCCCCCCAAATGCCCTCTTAAATTCTGTTTTTACCATTATTTCTGAAATAATCTTCATTAATCTTAAATGTTTTTACGCTTTTTGTTGTTTTTGGTCTGATTCGGAAATTTCATACAAAAATGTATTATTACTCTATTGGCAAAAAAGCCGGTTTAACTCCATTGGTAGAGAATCTACACTAGGTTCCGTGGTTCGATACTGACCCTCGCTAAACTCAGTGCATTAATAGTACAGCTTGGATCTGTGCGGTAAAATGGGGAACTGATGGTAGCTTATTTTTTTATATATTCTTTTTGTTTTTCTTTCTTATCTTTCAATTCATTTATTTTATTTTTTTGGTTTTTTTTGGTTTTTCCTAAAGCGGCGTCTCTTTCTATTGTGTTGATTTTATTTTGACAATTCCAAATTCGGTAAAGTTTCAAAATTCAATATTGCTAACAATAGAAACAAATAGAAATGCCATGTACAATGCAAATAAATTTCGTCTGACAATTTCGTAATGGTTATTGAAAATGTTTAAAAGAAAAGAAAATATAATGATTTATGTTAGTTCTGTGTTGATTGTTTCTGAAAATTCTTCAAATTATATAAGACCTTTTTTTTTAACTTAAAATAACTAACAGCTTTGAATAACATTTTATTTTTAAGATTTGTTTTTTTAATCTTAAAAGTGAAATGTTATTTAAAGCTGTTAGTCATTGTGAGTTTAAAAAAGAAAGTTTGAAATAAAAGAAAGAAAAGAAAATTCCATTCTTACTTGTTTTCTCAGGGAATACAAATATTTTATTCCGGCGGAACTTCGACAACAAATTGTTTTGAAACAATTGTAGAAGAACGATGGTCGATTGAATATCGTTTCCTTGTATAGAATAAATGTGACAACGAAGTAATCACGTTTGATTTGGTTTGTTTAATGGCATATTAATCTTGTGGGTTACTTAATGCCTAAAACGTTGAAGTGTGAGATAAAAGTTGTGATATATAACAAGAAAGCGTATGATATCAAAAGAAAACGGTCGAGAGAATTAAATTAATTTCGTTTATTTGATATTAACAAAAGCTGGAGAATGTAGAAATGATAGTCCTTCTTTCACTCGGTAAAGTGTTAGGGGTGAGTTGGTGAAAATCCGTTTCTTAGCCGGGTAACTTGGTTGTGTGAGGTATGGTGTTGTGTCATTGGTCGGTAGGTTCAGCTGTCTTTTGATCTTATCCGAAAAAGTTACGCTGTGTACCAGTGCTGTAGTCAACTGCTCTCGTGACTTTTAGTCTGCCGTTTTTATAACTATGTTTAGGATCGAAATTCACTTTGAAAAGCTGGGGACGGGGGGTTGTGATTTGTTTTTAAAAAAATCTTAAAAGTCCCTTTTTTAATTGTGTGTAATTGTTTTTCTCACGGAAGCTTGCGTGGAGCCTCATGCGCAGAAACATATTTTGTTAATTTTGTTTGAAGCTACTGTCAGGTCAACATCCGTTTGATGTTACATTTCTTCAACCTAATATCATTGATAGATTCTGTTTTGAAGTGTTTTAATTTGTTTTGTTGGTGAGTGTATTGAGTTATCGAATTTGTGAATCAAGAGAAATATTCATTTCTGTTATATACCAGTTAGCATCCAATTTTCTACTTTTGTAGATAGGGAATGTGTAAAGACTTACAAGTTAAACATGCTATCGTATTTATGCGACACGAGGTTGCTGGGGGTGTAAAACTCCCCCTGTCCGTGGACAGGAACGTAACTCTTGCGTCCTAACCCCTTGTCGAGACAGGAAGGTAAGAATGGTCTTTGACTTTGCTGCGTCTTCTTTTATAATGCAGCTGGCGATGCCACCTAGTGGCTACTGGTACATACGGGAGGTAATTTCCTTTCACATCTCTTAGTATCAAATAGGAGAACTCTGGCAAGTAATGAATGTAATTCCTACAACATCTTAGGAACAGTAATTGGGCGCCTCGCCTAGTGTAATGTTTTGCGAGGTAGTCTAGTTGACCCTTTCTATTGAGTTCGATTCTCACTGGGGGTTATCATATTTCTGTTCTTGTGCCACTTACTTCCTATCACACAAACCATCCAAATAATACGAACAGGACACTGCTGGAGAAGTAAAGACGAACTCATAAGTGACGTTCGACGTTCTTTTGTGGACACCTATACATGGACACACTAGTGTTGTCTGACCAACAAAAACTTACATGCAACAGCTATATATTCATCCAACCCCTCCGTACGAACAGGACGTGACACAAGGCCAATTTTAAGCAGAGTTCAACAGTTTTTAATTCAGAGTTTTCCTTCTCCTAGACCGGTTGCCATACCAAGGTTAAATAACATAGTCTATTCTACTATTTTACCCACAGCTGGAGGAAAAATTGTTGGATTCATACCTTTCCCAAGGGTATTAGCGCAACGTGAAATGCAAACAGATTCGTCCAGGATTTGAACTCGGACGATAACCATTACACCACAAAGACCTACAATAATTGGATGACGAGTCAACGACCTGCCAGGAGCGATGACCGATAAAAATGGATGGTGAGTCAAGGAAATCCACATTGTCAGCACTATTTGATGATGACGATGATTATGATGGTATTTACTTAACCCCCCCCCCCCGACAAGGCCGGGGTGCGACACAAGGTCATTTTTAACGGAGAACTTATGTGTGGCGCACAAACCGAGGCTCATGTGATGGCCAGTGAAAAAAAATGCGTAGTTCCCGTCGGAATTACCATTTTGGGGCGCCTCAAGCACCGGCTAATAAACCCAACCCTGTCCCTTTTTGACGAGGGGGAAGGTGCTGCCTGGTGTGACGCCCCCCCCCCGGGATCACGTGATTAATTCAACAGATTTTAGAGACCAACGCCTCTAAACCAGATTTGTTGGTTTAACACTTTTATTTAACATTTTTATCGAGGATTGATGTTTTCAGAAGTGACTTTCACTTCTTTGAATTTCTGTGTAAATTTAATATCTGTCGTCCCAGTTTCATTTCCTATTCGAGTTCGGCATTTTTATGAGCTATTTCCTTTTTCGATTTCGAAATTTTTAGTAACCATTTTTTCCTCTTGCGTTAATATTTAATTGCTCCAAATGTTCTATGTTATATCCGTTTTAACATACTGTAATAATTTACTTTCTCACTTTCAAATATTGCCCACATTGTCGTCTGCTTGAGGAGGAGGAGGAGGAGGAGGAGGAGGAGGAGGCTGTTAAGCATCATCATCATCATCATCATCGTCGTCGTGTTCAATTCCTTTTATTTTTCTTATGCATTTTTCTTTTCGTGGTTTCGTGTTGTGAGATTCTTTTTTGTCGCACAGAGGAAATTCACTTCGCATCAGTTCCTAATAACTGGCAATGTACGTATAAATTTTCTTATCTAACCACATGACATGTTCCTGTGATTTATCGTCTTGGTTGTCGCATTTTTTTTTACTTAGCATTTTTTTTATATATCATAGCTATTACTTTTTATTTTTTATTTTCTAGTTTACTTGATATGGATATAAAAGAAACACGTTTCTGTCATTTTATTTTATAAAACTATGCGGTATAAAAATCTATACATTTTCTCTTTAAAATTACTTCAAAGAATTCAGATTACACAATCTGAGAACATTTTCACAAAATAAAATGTCTTGCTGACTTTGAGGAAACGTCAATTTAAACCAGGTTTTTTAAAAAATTTAAGTCCGTAGACCCTTACAAAAATTTGACTGACGAATCATGGACTCTCCCCTCTCCTTATATACCCCAGTCCATCTTGCAGTTGTTTTGTCGCAACCAATTATGTAATTAATGAATTCTGCGTAAACGTTTATGTAAAACTGTTAATTGTAAAATAACCGTAAAATAACCAGTTAAGTAAGCATAACGTAAAAAAAGAGCTGCAAATATTTAATAGTCGTCGGGGTGGCCTAGAGTCGGTATCAGCCAATCAGCGAGGGGTATATCCTTTTCACTGGTGCTAGACCAAGGAGAGTGTTTTTGCGTCTGAGGTGGAGCGCCACACCTACCACCAGCTCCTTACTTTACCAAGAAAGCTAATAACCTAATGTGATGAGTGAAGCTGATGACTTTTGATAAGTTCATGAATATTGGGCTGAAACTTTTGAAAATATATTAACATGAGTATGTTCTCCAGGATTCTTGTGGAATTAATTTCTTCTAATTACTAAGAAGGCTTAGTAGTTTCCATCGACCCCTTGTAGACCCCCCCCTAATACTTATAGAGTTGTTGTATAGACCCCAGAGGATTTATGTAGACCACTTTGAGAAACCCGGAGTTAAACGAATTCAAAGTTTATTTATTTGTTTTACTCTTTTAGATTATTAGAAAAGGGTTTATGATTGGTTGGTTTTTTTTATCTTACAGCACATCAATCGTTTTCGGGTTATTTAATGCCGAATCAAGTCATTTTGATAAACAAGGGACTCAGTGAGAGATGGTTGGTTGCCGGCCCCGACACTAACTTTTTTCATGACCGTCCCGAACAAAAATCATCAACCGTCCCGAATGGGGTTTGGACCGTCCTAAATGGGGTTTGGACCATCCCGAAATCAAAATATTTTTGTTTAATTCATTAGCATCATCTATACTTGTCAGTCATCCGTAGCCTAATAACATGTAATAAAACATTAAGAAAAGCTGAAGCAGTGATAATTCTGGATATTTGGACAAAAAATCCATTTCCTAGTGTGTTTTGAGCTAAAAAATACTTATTTACTTTAAGTTACCCTGAGAAGGGTTATTAGTACATAATTCGGTCTTTTTAAACTATCTCCCTCCACCATTATTCATTACATGGCTTTGAGAATAGACCTGCAGTGCCGTAGCCTCATTTTGAGGTCAGCATTCGGGCAAGAATATCATAGCAGTTTTCAACTTTTTCACAATACCACGATCAAAATCATCTTGCCTTTTCCCCTTCTCACACCAGTTGTTTTATACAAAGCAGATCACAAAAAAATGCATACGTGCAGACCATTCTCGCTAATTCTCCTTTTTTCTTCTTTCGAGCCTTTCACTAATTTCGCACACAATACACGTTCACGCTCGCTGAGCTCTGATGTAAGTTATTTCTCATGACCTAGATTTGACCAACAAATTCAGGAGTTCTTTTCTCATCAGAATGATCAGAGTGAGGCTTCCGAGCAACTGTACCCTCGTAAATCACCATTGGACACATTCAGCTGTTTTTGATTCCTCTACACTGTCATCAGATTGACACTGAAACATGTTGAAATCTTCGTACTGGAGCTTCCGGTGTGAATTATATGTAGAACAGCATGCTGTTTTGAAATTTCTGGGGAATTGAATTGCGTCATTGTGCTGCTTTCCTCGCAGACAGTGCCCAATTGTCTCTAGTTTGCTGCTCAGTTAACAAAACCTGAAGTAAACAAAGCGCACGTGCGAAATTAATAATTTAAAGGATACAAAGGACACGAAAATATTTTCTAAAATATTTTTCTTTATATTAAATTGCCCATCAATTCATAAGTTCTTTATTTTTGTTGTAGGTTTATAGAATTATAATGCATACTGTCTTGAACAAATCCTGAAAACATCACCCCACAAAAAAAAGCATCTGTAGGACCACTTAACTCCTATCATACAAACCATCCAAGTAAGACAGACAAGACATGCTGGACACTGCTGGTGAAGCAAGGACGAGCACATAAGTGACGTTCTCCAGTGGACATCCTTTGCACTGTCTTCAAATTGATCATCGATACATCAGGCTGACGAGCAAAAGTCTACAATCAGCTCTGTGTGGATTCTATGTGCAGTGTGGAAGACCTGCTAGGAGCGATGACCGATATGGGTGAGTGGTGTGTGTGTGTGTGTGAGAGAGAGAAAGAGAAAGAGAGGGAGAGAGAGAGAGAGGGAGAGAGAGAGAGAGAGAGAGAGAGAGAGAGAGAGAGAGAGAAATCTATGCCATCACCGTGATTTGATGATGAAGGATGAAAAAAAGAATATGCTGACAATCAACAGAAATTGTTTCCTAAAAACTAATCCCAACTTTCCGTTGCTTTAACACTTTGCCTACTTTAAGCCACTCTCGGTGATTCTCACACCACTACGATCCTACCGTTAACCGTTGTTGCGGTTCTCACGCGTGTCACTTGTTTACACTGAAAATTCACGTGATCATCCTTGCCACCTCGTGTTTTGTCTGTGAACCAACCCTGAGATTGGTACCTGATCCTTTTGCAATAGGGAAACATACAGCTAAAAAAGAAAAAAAAAATACCATGAAAATTTGGTACAACCATCGGCGGAAATTTGGTAGGCAAAGAGTTAAGAGTTTTGATTGAAGTATAATTTATTCAAGTATAATTCGATGTATATTTTTTTTCTTTTATAAAATAATAGCCAATTAAATAATTATCGAAATGAGTAAAAAAGAACCCCCCCCAAAAAATAATTATCTATTATTTTTTTACATTTTATTTTTCGATTTTCGGTACTTATTTTCTCATAGAAAAGCCACCGTAATTTTTTTTTCTATTCATAACTTGGGTCTTTTATCTCTTTATTTATACTGTAATTAGAAAACTATAAGACCAACCCGAAAAAATGTTACGCCCCAAACATAAGGGGGGGGGTCAAAATTAAGTGACCTGAAATAAATGAGAAAGTTTTGAAATAAAATAAGTAATGCATTATAAAGATCATTCATTGATAAATAAACACTGAAAATTTCATTAAAATCCGATAATTCCCTGATTTTTGGTAAATTATTTTCTGTAGGGGGGGGAGGGGCAGAAGTCATTTTGTCAAAAACGCAGATTAGCCTCATTTTGGGTATACCTAGCCAAGAGTTAAGAGTTTTGATTGAAGGTGTGGTTGTTATTTTCCCATCCTACAAGGCTAGTTTGATGTGGGGCACCCTACCAGGAAGAAAGCCGCTTATGTGGGTGGGGGTAGCTCAAGATGTGGCTAGTATTAATAGTTAGTTACTAATGTTACGATCTAAGTTAAATATCATAATAATTCATGACCCTTTCATCACGGCCAAAAAATAGGACGGTTAGTGGGCCACAAGGGGCTGACCGATTACTGTGCGATGGTGAACAGATCATGTGACCCCTTTTGGCCAATTAGAAGACACCATAACCAAGCTTTAAATATGACGAAATTTTCTTTCTTTTTCTGGCGTACCCAAGCAAGCAATAGCGTGGTGGGCACTCAACCAAGCCACGCCTAATATCCTTTCCTTTGACGTGACCATAAATGCATATAGTCGACCCTCGATTTAGCCTCTCACAAACCAATCCTTGTATCAGCTAACACACACGACCATTCTTCTCGATTTCACAGATGACACATAGAAGTTCCATTCTTAATCCCACAGCGGTCCTGTCCACGTCAGTTCCATCCATCATGCCTTATTCGTCTTAGTTTGAAGGTGTGATAGGAGGTAAGTGGTCGTCCAGCTGCTATTTTGTGGAATGCTGCTTCCAGAATATATTCATTTGCACGGAAACAAGTCTGCTACCATTGGTTTCATGCTATACAAACTTAATTGTTTAATGATAATATAGGAAAAACAAAGTATTCTAAAACAGATGAATTTATTATGTTTATGTCGATGTTTAAACGTTTTGGTATATGTAAAACCTTCTTCAGGACAATATGATAAGAAGACGTTGTTTTTTTTTTAATGATTTGAGTTGGAAATGTGTTTGGAAAAAATGATTATAACGGTTAAGAGCCCTTTTCTCATCTTTTTTGGAACACTTTGTTTTTCCTATTTCTCTATATTGTCGTATTCATTTCCATATAAGAATTATCATCATCAATCAGGTGTTAAAAACTAAAATATCAAAAGACGGAAAATGTGACTGATCAACTCAAATCGCAAAAATAAATAAATAAAATAAATAAAAAATGAAAAATAAAAAATCAGATTTATTCTTTTTTATTGCCTGAAAAATCCATGAAAACAACAACACATATTTTAGAAACAGAAATACCCAATATATATATATATATATATATATATATATATATATATTAATATATATATATATATATATATATAATGTTGTTCTGGTTCCAACGGGAGAAAATTCAATATTTTATAAAAAAAGAAGGTCCGCAAAATGTATTTTGTTCTCAGAAAAAAATTTAATTCTTTTTGTTTTACATATGCAACACGTGTTTCAGATCTTCTGGTATCTTCTTCAGGTTTTGATTGATATATATTATATATATATATATATATATTATAATATATATATATATATATATATATATATATATAGGAAAGGCATGGGCCGTTATAAATAAATTATCGGTCATATGGAAATCCAATCTCACAGACAAGTTAAAAAGACAGTTCTTCCAGGCCGTTGTCGTGTCAGTGCTGCTGTATGGCTGCACCATCTGGACCCTAACGAAGTGACTAGAAAATAAACTATATGGGAGCTGCACAAGAATGCTGCGGGTGATCCTGAACAAGACGTGGAAACAACACCCCACGAGAAAGCAGCTGTACGGCCACCTGCCACATATCACCCAAACCATCCGAGTGAGACGGACAAGACACGCGGGACACTGCTGGAGAAGCAAGGACGAACTCATAAGCGACGTCCTCCTGTGGAAGCCAGCACATGGGCACGCCAGTGTGGGCCGACCAACAAAGACGTACATTGATCAGCTCTGTGCGGATACAGGATGCTGCACAGAGGACCTTCCGAGAATTATGAGCGATAGGGACGGATGGAGAGAGATTGTCATGGATATCCGTGCCAACAGCGCGACATGGTGATTATATATATATATATATATTATATATATATATTATAGTACACACTATAATAATAAATCCGCTCTACTTACGTATTGAGCACTTTATATTCGTTATAACGCTGACTAACGCCGAGTAACACTTATACCAACCAAATATTGAGACCAACCCAATATTTTTATCGGTAAGTCATTCCCTTTACACACACACACACACACACACACACACACATATATATATATATATATATATATATATAGTAGTCATCCACAGACACGTGTTTCGACTCATCAAGTCTCCTCAGTGTGGCTAGACATTTTGTAAGCTACCTACAGCCGGGATTGAAATCCGATCGGTTCAGTATCAGTCTGTCACCTTAACCATCAGGCTGTCATCACCTACAGAATGCGAAGGGGATTTTAACTGTTTTAATACACTCATTGCTTTGTATGTAAAGGCCATCATAGTGTGCTCTATCCCTCATATGGAAGAGCGTTGCGTTTAGGCTTTTAGTTGGCGGTCATCAGTGAAAATCCCCCTCCCAGAGAAGGATGGGGAACATATATATGACTACTATATATATGCTCTCCATATATATATATATATATATATATATATATATATATATATATATATATATATATACTAGACAAAACGTGATCCATTGGGTCACCCATTGTGCTCTGGATAGATGATTGGGATTAGGGAAAAGTGAGTTTGCTAAGCGAATTTAATTAAAATAAATTGATAAATAAATACGACTTACGAATTAAAAAACAAAAACAAAAACAAAAACATTAAAATCATTTTGTAAGATTTCTAAGAAAGGGAGCGTTTGACCTAATTCATATTTATTAAGGGTCAAGATATTGACCCGGCTGGCTGTTTATGGAACGTAACATACAAATACGTTTCATAACTCTCTAATATGTATATCTCTCTCCACACTCACAGAGAAACTAACATATATAACGAGGAGGTAATCAAGATATACATAGAGAGGGGGAAAGTGACAGGAAGAAAGTCAATTGAGAGACAGGTCAGTTTTTGAATTAATTGCAACTTACAACTAATTAGAACCAATCAAAATGAATTTTTTTTTCAAACAAATGCTAAAAGTAAGGAATATTTTAGTATAACTTTCGTGTAATTAAACTAAACATTAAAAAAAGACTTTCGGAGACAAAAATTATTTCGCTCTCCTTTAGTATATATATATATATATATATAATATATATATATATATATATATATATATATATAACTCATACAAATTGTTAAGCCAGAAAAGAAGCCCCATGAGTTTCTCGTTAGAAGTCAGATGTAGTTTTCAATTTCCGTTTTCCCCGTCTTCCTTTTCTCTGTTTTGACGTCTAGACAGTTTGTCAGCTCTTGAATTTTCATAGACCTATGAAATTAACTCTATGTGTGCACAAGTTACTGAAACCGAAGTAGAAAAACTGCAGGCCTCCTGGGTGACAAGGAAATGTGATGATATATTAATACAACACCGTGTATAACCAAAAAACAATAGAGAAAAGAACAAAAGGCTGCATGTCCCCCACCCCACCCCGGAGAAAGGCAACCTCACAATCGCCAAGAACTATTTCAGTCTCGGAAGACTATAGTATAGTTTTTGTGCCCCGGGAGTTACAGCGCCTCCTGTGACTGTGAAGTCCAATGTTTGAAAACCATTCTCGACCACAGATTTTGCATTTGAAAGCTGTCCGTGAAGATGTTGATGTGCCGGCACTTTGTTGCCGCTGCTTTCTTCTGGACCCTTAGCTTCATGGTGTTGCGTCAGGGTGACTTCAGACACCGGAGAGCCTGCCTTCACCGAGGGCGGTCCTGAGCCAAATTTTCCCAGCTGGAAGGGGCAATGGCAAAGCACCTGAGATCATTCTTGCAGACATCCTTGAAACGCAGCTGGGGGCGACCAATCTGTCTCTTACCAGACGAAAGCTCTGCATAGAGGGTGTCCTTCAGGATTCGTCCATCATCCATCCGGTGGACATGACCCAGTCATCAGAGACAGCAGAGGCATAACTATAGTACCTATATCTCGATTTGCTATCTTCTCTTTCTAAACGGTCACCCATCTTAGAAATAGACAGGATCATAGTTGCTTAACTTCAGTGATCTGACAAGACTCGATACTTTCAGTGTGGCCTGGCTGCCTATCAATGTTTTGCCTTACTCTTTAATATGAACACCTGTTCGCACAAGAAACAGGTGTTCATTCTTAAACAACCTGTATATAATAAAATTCTACAATGTCCTTTCAACTTTCTCGTTGCATACCGACTTTGAAAAAATGAATAATAACAATTAGATTACATTATAAGAAGGATTGTCTCTTACTGCAAACCATTGGATAGCAGTACATATCGCTCGGTGTGCTTATTTTTTTCCTATTTTCTCATATTACAGTCAGTAATTTGACCCCCTGGAGAAAGCTAAAATTCTCAGTCATATCGGGATTAGCGCCGTGAAGCACCAATTCCTACATGGGGGGGGGGGTATCTTCTAACTCCAAAGTACGGGTAAATTCACTTTGTAATATACCGGGGGAAATATATTCTAAGTTCCGATGTATAAGTGAATATACCTTTTTAAGTACAAAGGGAAGACAATTTCAAGGTGGAGGGAAATACGCAAATTTCAAATTCGGATACTGAATGAAAGAAAAACACGATAACAAATACTAAGTTTCAACAATTTTAATAACAATAAAAGAAAGGCTGGAAGAAAGAATTTAAATGTCAATTTGATTGAGGGTGGCGGATAGTAACCTTAATAGAGTTCGTAAGAGATAGAGAGAGGGAGATAGATAGTGAGAATGGTTTGCGAGGACTTAGCTTTGAGTTCGGAGGTAACAAGTGTAGAGTTCTTTAAATGATGAATTAATTGTCGTTTGTGTTGTTTGAATTTCGCAGAATTCTTTGGTTGTTGATTCCGTAGAGTTCTTGTGACAATAAGGTAGCTATGCTACAAATACCTTATTGTAGAAGTATTTAATTTAGTTCTTGAGTTGTTGAATTTCGAGTGAGTGCCGACTTATTTTATTTCCAGTCTTTGGGAGAGATAGACTCTAATTCCCCAAAGACGCAGTAGTATTTCTCAACCTGTGTGGTAGCAATGCTACAGGGTCCACACAGGACGCTGTCCACCGTAACACTGAAGAATCCGTCGCAAAATCCTCCCTTGCCCAAATCGTGACGTCACATGTCTCTCGGTAAGCTTGGCCCTCTTTTTCCCCAAGCGTACGTGAGGAAGGTAACGGTGACGTTGCAAAAATGTAGTAGCTGTTCGTTCACTTGGGTCAAATTCTGGGACAACGAACCCTAACCATGACGTCATAGAGCCTTTGGAAGGTTTGGTGGATTCTAACAGATTTTTTGATTTCAAATTTGTTTTTAATTTTATTTTTTAAACATAAATTTTGATAGTCAAAAATGAATATCGGTTTTCTATACCGACTTCTAAATAATAATAAAAAAACTTCACATTAATTTGTCTTCTCTTCTGGAGAAAAATAAACTCACTCTGTGAGCTAAAATGTAATATTTAGTTTCTCGAAATATACAAGTAATAAATTTAGGGAAAGGCTATGATAGAACTTTTTCTAGTTCAACCAATTCTCACCTTCTCCTCGCACAAAAATGACGTCGATTTAAAGTTGACGGAGAGAGAATTTTAACTCGATCTGCAAGTTAATTTCTCATCTGAAGAATTTACCGCTCAAATTTTCGAATCAGAGAGTCAGCCTCGTTTTCACAAGCCCAAAAATTCAGCCACTCAGAGACTGAAACCGGAAAATTCCTAGAACTTTATTGCAGTTGCCAGAAAAACAGAAAAATAAATAAATAAAAAGCAAAAAAAAAAAAAACATAATTTTTACAAAAAATAAATTCGTATACCCACGACAACGCCATTTACAATAATCAAAATAAATATCGAACTGCTTTCGACACATATTTCAAGTTTTTTAAAAATTCTCAAAAGTTTGTTATAAATTTGAATATTCATATGTGTATAAATAGATTTATATAATTAAAATTAGGTAATTCAATTTTTAAAATTAGCACTAATACACAATATTACGCAAGAAATATCATTAGTTTACGTATAAACATCATTACATTTCTCGAAAATACCCGAAACCTTTGAGACGCCAGGGTTAGGGTTAGGGTAAGGGTTAGTGTTAGGGTTAGGGTTAGGGTAAGGCTACTTCGGGAGTTCCCGACATTTAATGCTATTTATACGTAAAATGCGATTCTAATGATAATATCTCTTGTACGCTATTGTGCATTTGTACCTTAAAATTGTGTTTTATAGTTGAGTGTGGAGAGGAGTATCTGCTGCTTGGGCAACAACATATCCTCCATATCAACCCACTGAGGCTACGTAGCTAAAAAAAAAATAAATAAATTGACACTACACTATCGTATTTCACAGACGGAATGATGTTAACAACTAACAATAACAAAAAAAAAAAATGTTTATTTATGCAAATCAAATGTTTGAAGATGACCAGGTTTTCGGATCAGTTGAATCGAATTCATTGATGTGTTTTGTCTAACCAGAATGTCAAGATGATAAAAAAGAAAAGAGAGATTGTATATTGATAAAATATTAATGCCATTTGTTTTGTCTGTTTTCTCATTGACCTATTTACAGAACACGTGTGAATCAAAACGCCAATCGCCCAAGGAATTAAGAACGCCTCCACATGAATCTTAAGTAATACAACTTGATGTTAAAATGTTTACTCGATTCAATAACAATCTTTGATTTTTTTTTATCATTATGATTGTTGTTATTGCTGGCATCTACGAGAGGCCCTTATGGCAAGCCCCAGCCCCTTTTTATCATATGGGTGCTAGAAGGCAGTGGCTGCGGGTCTACATGTCCTGGGAATGACGTTAAACTCTATCTGATGGTGAGGCTCCAGTTTTGGAGGTTTGGGGAATGTGGAGCATCCCTTCATCACCATTGCTCCCTGGTCCACTCTGACCCGGAGTGGTAGTACCTGTTAGGGTCCCATCTATGGGTTAAATAGAAAAATGTATTTATAAAAAAAATTGTATTATCCATTAAGAATTGATTTATTTCAAGACTTTATCGGCATTAAATGACCCACTGAGGTTGATATGCAGTAAAAAAAAAAAAACCAAACCATCTACGAGAGACGATGGCGTAGTGTCCAATTTTTTTTTATTTTTTTTTTTTTACTGTGTAGCCTGGGCGGATTGATATGGAGGAAGAGCTGTTGCCCAAGCAGCAAATCCTCCTTCTCCACACTGCCGCTGTGATCGAAAGGAAATGTAAGGAACCAATGCAGTTTGGCAGCGGTAGTGTCGCAGGTGTTGCTGGATTAACAGTACTTTAAAGAATGTAAAGTTTTGCACTCATCAAACCTTTTATTTCTTTTATCACTTAAAAAAAGGGGGAATACCCCGAAACGGATGTTCCTATGTAATTTTAAGTAATTTTCAAAAGCATTTAACTACCAATCTACCAATTCCAACAGGGAGTGTCCGTAGCGTAGTATCAGCCTTCGAAAGTATGCTGATACAACGCCTTAGAAAGTTTGCTGGTTATGGGCGAGTTTGACGTGAATCCTCTGGTTGACAATCTCCAGACAAGTGAGCCCTGTTTATGGGCACGGTGATAAGAGCGCTTATTTTTGCGTCTCTCCAGGGTAACTGCTCTGTGATAAGTAAAGGTTTTTATTCTAACGCCAAGATTGTATGTTGGCGATTCGCCCCCTAGCGGCAGGAGGAGATAATTCACTATCGAATTTCCGATAGTCTAGAACATGTGGTTCTCAACTTTTTTTTACCAATGGATCCCTTTGATTTCTGTTTTACTAGTTATATAGTCCCAGAGGGGGGGGGGCATATGGCCCCGGTTGAGAACCAAATTGAGAACAAAATTGGCCACTTTTTTTTTTTCATTAGAAAAAGGAAATGATTACTTGAAAGATAATTTGGGTTTAATGTTTAATCTACTAAAAGGATTAAATAAAGATTTTAAAATACTCTAATCTCTAATGATAAACACGAATGTCTGTGTGTCAGTGTGTCACATTTTCCCTACTTTACTTCTGGAGACCGTAGCCTAACATACGATACCATTTTGGAATCAGTCCGACTCAACTAACAAATTAAAAACATTCCGGACCTGCAATCCTGAAATTTTGAATTTTCAAGTTTTTATTACTGCGATTTTTTTCGGCGTTTTTTTACGAGATGTTTTGTGACGAATTTTTGTACGATAACAATTTTTATAACTTGGAAATAAATTTGGGAAAAATCAATCACGAGTCCTTCATAGGAGTTTGCTTAATTGCCGCCCAGTAGGGAGGCTTTTAAGCTAATTCTTCTAATATTTCTCTTTTAAATCGAAGAGGCGATATCTACATTAGCAATATTGATACACTTTTTGAATAATAATTATTAATAAAATCATCAGAAAATTTAACTGTAAACATTGCCCGGTTAATTGACGTTACATATGTAATACTTAAATACCACCAAGTTAAGCGTTTAAGTCAAATTTGTGAGCACTAGAGTCACGCACCCGAGAGAAGAAGAAAATTACTAAAAATTAGGGAATTAGCCGATTTTAATGAAATTTTCAGTGTTGATATATTAATGAATGAAAGTTATCCTAAATTTCTTATCAGTTTTTTTTTTTTAAAACTTTTACATTTTTCAGGTCAATTAACTTTGACCTTTGGGGCGCAACATATATATTGGGTATTTAAGGCTGATTCAATTTTTTGTATAAATAAAAAGAGAAAAAACTGAAGATATGAAGGGAATGAAAATAAAAAAATAATTGAGAGGAAAGTGAAGAAAAACAAATACTAAAAATCGAAAAATTAAACTTAAAAAAGAAACTTTAAATTTTTATCTTTTGATTACTCTGATGTTAGGCATCCGCCTTTTGCGCACCTGCTATAAAGGGTGATCACAGGAAATTCTTCTAAAATCATATAAAATAAACTAACAATCCGATTTTAATAAAATTTTCGGTATATGAAGTAATAAAAGACGAACTTTTATTGTAAATAAATGTTTACTAAATTGAAAAGGCTAATCATTTTTTTCGTTAGTTTTTGTTTCGCGCATTGGTTCCCCGTGCAAATATCTTGGTATTTTTTGTCTGTATGAAAATAAATTTTACATTTTTCGAAAGATAATTCAATGATGTAAAAATTCAATAAAAAATAAATAAATCGATTCTAGAACAACTTTGGTAATAGGGCGTCTTAAACCTTGAAACTCAAGTCTCGTAAATAAGAAAAAAATATGTATCTTTTTTTTTCTAAATTGTTACATTATTTTCTAAGGAATTTTATATAAAAAGTTCCTGTTGTCTACTTTTTTTTAGGGATATTTTAAAATTTATTAAATGTAAAATAAATACTTTTGTTTAGTGTATAGCAAAATCGTATTTATTTGATTTAAAAAATATTGTATAAAAAATATTTTGCTAAAAATAATGACATAATATAGTACAGTCTTTATTAAAAAAATCTTTGAAAATAATGTTTGAATTAAAAATTGTCGTAATTTTTGGAAGTATGTAGGAGACATAATATTCTATTCTTTTTTTTTTTTTTTTTTTTTTTTGAACTGCTGCTGCTGCTGCTGCTGTGAATAATTTCAAATAAGTTCAAATCCTTGACACCTGTAGAGCTCAAACAGTGTTTGTTTGAAGAAATTAATTATTTTTGAAATCAACAATAAAAGGAATTTAAAAAAATTATAACGGGTATAATCCTCCATAGAAAATTAGTCGGGTCTAATTTTTCGCGTCAAAATACGATAACTATGTTAACAAGATTAAGAATTTACGGGAATTTAATTTAAAATGCAAAAATTTAGGTTTTATGTAATTAAATTTGTTTTTTCTTTCTTTTTTAACACATAAACTTGGAATTGTTCTTTATATTAAACGTAAAAGAAAAGATTAAAAAGTTAATTTTCCATTTTTTATTGACGTTTTAAAATATGTTTTAACAATCTGCGCGCGTCTAAAAAGTCCGTAAATTAAGTATACCTATCTGATGTACATGACATATAATCTCCTTTTGATTATCAGAAAAATAATTCTTTATCTATTATTTTATTTTCTGCTTAAATAGGGGAGGCTTCATTTTAAACTGATATTTAAATTAATATTCTTCCACAAATAAGTATAAAAAATATGATGTATTATACATCATCACATTCTTAAACTTATCTCTTTTTATTGGTTTAGTGGGATTAAAACAATTTGATTTTTTTTTCTTTTAAAGTCGTACGTTAAAAAAAAACCTAAATCTATAATAATCCTCGTGTCTTTTGCTATTCCGTTCTTCAATGGTTGTAAATGGAATTGGATAAAGTCAAACGTCCTCGTCACTTTTCTCTTTTGAAAGGTTGATAATTGTGATTGATGACTATTTCATTTCGCAGGAAATCCCGTCGTTGTGTAATGATTAGCAAACTAGTCTCGCAAATCCATTACAACTGAAAAACGAGTTCGATCGTTGCTGGATGCCCCCTTACCCTTGGTGAATGGGTTGGGTAAATGATTTTTAGCAGGAAATATGAGAAAACGCGGAAAAGATTTTGACACAAGATCGAAAATGCATTTTGTCTCTTTAAATGCAAACATAAGATTTTCTATTTGAAATCAAGACAGTTTTCCGTATTTTCCACAAAAGTTTATTTTATTTTATCTTTCTATTTGTTTTATAAACGAAAATGTTTTAAAACAAAAACCTTGACAATTTTAAGTTCAAATTCCAACAGAGAAAAAATTGTTTATCTTTTTTTTTTTTTCTTTTACTAACTTTCTCTTTTGTGAGTAAAAAAGAAAGAAAGAAAAAAAAAGGGCTAAAATACATTGAATATCTTTTTTTTATTTATTTGTTCTAGTTATTTGTCTCGCTTTTGTTGTATTGTGCAGGGCCGGCACGTACTAGGTCCGAACCCTTTGACCGGGAAGACCCTGCTCGGAGGCCCCAGACGGGTGATTTTCATATATTTTCTATGAATACATCTTAATGAAAATTAACGTGTAGAGGTTCATATATTTTCTATGAATACTAAATTGATAAAAATTGATGAGTGTGTGTGTGTGTGTGACGGGGGAGGGGGTATATATTTTCTATGAATACTACTTTATGTAAATTGATATATAATGGGGGGGGTCATGTATCATAGATTCAGGGGAAGGGACACGAGACTCAAACATTTCTGTGCGTGTACTAATGGGATATAGGGAATTTCCAAAAGGAGGAGAGGGAATTTCCAAAAGGAGGGGGGGGGGGAATCAATGCTCTTTTTTTACGTTAAAAAAAGAAAAATAGTTGAAGCTTTAGAATGAATGACATTTTTCCTCCAAGTAAATGACCTCTCTCAATGAATATGAACATTTGAAAATATTTCTTTACATTTTATAGGGTCATGGATGATGCAAACTAAGTCATTCATTTACAATTTTAGTAAAACTTTATTCATTTTGGGTTATTTACGTTTCATAATATGCGCATGTGTTTTTATTTATAAATTTGATAATTCGTTTCTTTAGTGGACGATATGATTTTTACTTTAATAAAATCTTATTTCTACATTTTTGATAAAATTGTTTAAATTCTCTTAGTGTTTGAGTCGACAGGAAATATTTTTAATTTTTCTTTAAAAAAAAAAAAAATGCAATATTTCCTTTCAGAAAAAAATAAGATCTAAAAATACTTTAAACTATTTTAGATCATCAGTTAGAATTTTTGGATAGGAAATATTTATAATAAAAAATGAAAATTAATTTAATTTCTTAAATTTTTTTTTTTTAATTTAGTTAAAAATTCCTTCAGTCATCTTTCTAACACCAACAGTTTATCTATAACTTAAACATATTTAGTGGCATTTGACATAGGAGGTCAGATTATTCACCCCCACCCCACTATACACCCGGTCATCAACAAGGATTATTCAAATATATTTTTAGCATATTTATTTACAGGTCAGCATTATAGCAATTAATAAAAAAATTGGACAAAACATGTAAATAGAAGGGAAAAAGCCAATATTGCTGTAATTTGCAAAAGAGAGAGAGAGAGAGAGAGAGAGAGAGAGAGAGAGAGAGAGAGAGAGAGAGAGAGAGAGAGAGAGAGAGAGAAAAAAGTAACTAAACAAAATTTCGGATAGGATCCGGGAGATTAAAAAAAATATCCCAATTCAGGCTATTAAATACACTAGTATCTATTTATTTTTGAATGCTCGACATTAGTTTTATTTTGAAGTTTTACATTTCTTTTATTACGACGTTAAAGATTTAATTACGACTTGGTTAACGAACGCTTTACCCCCCCCCCCCACCAAATTCATGAACGGTTCACGTTTATCACAATCCAGTGACAATTCTAAATCAGTAAGATTGAATAGTGTCTTCTTCAGCATTAGTAGGAACTGCATAAAAGTTGGAGGAGCTGGTGCTAAAATAAAATAAATAAAGATAATTTTGAAGGCGCAATATTATTTGGAAAAATAAAGGCGACTCCTCCACAACTGCTGCTGCTGCTGCTTTAGTGCCACTTTGTGACTCATTTCGACAAAAAGACACACGAGAAAATCCATTGAATATCCCCAGTAGTCGCTTTGTAACAACTATCGGGTTGTTCTAGTAACGATATTTAGTTATTGACTTCTTATTTATTTACTTAGTAATTTATTTATTTTTTTATTTAATGAATGAGCCATCATCGTCGGGTCTCTTGTGTTGGAAAAAAGCAATTAAATGTACCGCCTCCTATTTTGTTGTAACCAATCAGAAGACTCTAATCTTAATCAATGAACGTAACTGACATAAGTGCTCGGTCAGAATGTTTTTTTTTCTCTCTCTCTTCTCCTGATTTCCGCTGTCATTTTGTACTCACCAGCTGATCCACACACCACTTGACAGATGCTGCTAGGTTGGTGGTGTTCAGCTGTTCACTCGAAACTTATTCAAATTCCGCTACGATATCGCTGTTCATGTACAAAAGTTTCCATCTTGTAAGTATATGTGATTTACTTATCTTTCTTTTTAATTCCATAGAGCGAGAAAAAAAATATATATACACTACTAGACATGATGAAAAAAGTGTAAAGAAAGATTGCGGTCCAAATTATATTTTTTTTATAGTGAGGGGGAGATAATACTCCTGGGCAAATAAATACTATTAGGGAAAAAAAAAGAATCGCCAAGAGCTTGATGAGATGAAATCTACGATTAAAAAGTAAATTTTAACTCTATTTTTTTTTTCATTTTATTTCTCTTGATTTTTATCACAAAGATCAATTCGTTAACTAAAATTGTTTTAAGCAGTATGGATTGGAAACAAGGTACCGGCAAGATTTGAACTCGTATCCGTAATGGTTAAATTATTGCACCAATATTTATAATAATGAATAATAATAGTAATAATAATAATAATAATAAATGAAAAATGTTTAACCTCAGAAATTTGTATCATTATTTCCTTTTTTGCGAAGTATCACTTTAGTTCTATGACAGTTTATTTTAATTTTATTTTAAGTTTGATAATTCTAAAGGAAATCATTTAAAAATGTGTTCAAAATTTAAATAAAATTTGTATTTCTATTCTGTAACATTCACTTAAGTTTTTTTCTGTGAGATCGAAGTACATAAAATTCAACTTAAACGAGATATAAATTTTATTATAATTTGTATCGTTACTTGTACGATCACGACTCGGTGTAGACATCGTCATTCTAGTAGTAGTAGTAGTAGTAGTCGTGGTACCAATTATTTGGTTCTCAAAATTACCAATTTTAACTCTTAGTTCTAAGTTATTTTTTGTTTTATTATTATGAATAAATATTATTAGAACACCCTACTTTAAAAATTGTAATATTTTTTTTCTTTCTTTTTCTTTAAAAATCAGGTTTATACAAAATTGAAAGGACATCATCCCATGACGAAACTTTGAGAAGGTTTGGAATTGTCTCACATTATCTTCGTTGCTTGGGACGACGACGACGACGGAAGTATTGCGGAAGAAACCAGGATATCCGCTCTTCTCTTCTTCTTCTTTAGTTTGAATGTTGTGAGTTGGCAATGAGAGATGGATGGCGAAAGCCGGTTTTATTCCGATCCGTTACTGCACGTTTTAGGCCAACCTGAGCGACCCAACGGACAAGTGCAACAAACTTCTATGAGAAAGAAGAACATGTACTCCATAGTCGCTTTGATTTTTCACTTGCAACTGTTATTGTTGTGTATCATCCCTGTTGTTCAATCATCTGGACATGCACTGTCCAGAGTTTGTGAGCTAAAATGCAAGAATTGCCCCCAGTTGCAATTTTGCACGGGTGAGGTTGTCAAAGACCATTGTGGTTGTTGTCAAATGTGTTCTTCGGACCTTTATCAGCCACATGTCAGATTAACTCCTCTTCCAAACAAAAGTAAGTAACTCATCTTTTTCGTTTTTTCTTTGCTTTGTCGAATATAAAACAAACCTTTTATGTCGACAAAAAAAAAACAGTTAGATTTGTCAAATAATCAAGTAGAGAATATATGACACCGGGTTCATTTTGAAAATTCGAATGGTTTCTAATTACATAAAAAATTGTGATTTTCTTTTTTTTAAGTTCGTTTTTAAGAAAAGAAAAAAAAACCGACAAAAACTTGAATAAGTAATTAGAAATTAAATTCGGATAGTGTCGTCCTGTATTTGACGAATCTGATAATCTTAAAGGGAGAAATGAAGAATAATTATTCATTCGGCTTTTGACTTTAAATGTTTATTGAGCTTCTTTTTAATCAAATAACATTTTTACGGCTTCCTTAAAAGAAAATAGTTTATTTAAATAACGCAACTCATTAAATTGATCCAAGTAATTATAATCATTGCTTTAATTTCTCTTGGGATTCTAAATTCCTTACATAATTCAACTGGTGTTTTATTTATCTATTCATTTGATTTATTTATTTTCTCTGGGTTTTTATTTTTTATTAATTAAAAAAAAGTGATTTTGAATTAGTGGTGCATATATTCATTTGTTTTAGAGTAATTATCATTAACTTCATAGATGAAATGCAAAGTCCACTCTTTCTGTTTATTATTATTATTATTATTCATTTGGCATAAAAGTGAATTTCCTCGGAATAAGTTTTAGCGAAATATTAAATTTGACAATCAATAAAGAAAAAAAAGGTTTTAATTTTTGAAACCCTTCAAGTGAAATGACTAATTCAGATGAAATAATAAGTAGTTTAATTTAGAATAAAAGTTACTATTCATCATTTTTATCAGATTTAAGGAAATAATTTAACATCAGTTGTCTGTGAAGAAATAACAAATGATCGTTTTGATTGTTATTTTTGTTTTGTTCTTCAAGTAAAAGGGGTGGGATCTACATTTTATATTCTATTCATTTTAATTTTCTTTCCGTTATTTTACATTTATCAATTTCTAAAGAAAATTAAACTTAATTATATCATATCTTTTTTACCCTATATAAACCTCAATTTAAATCGTTGCAGAAAAAAAAAAATTCTAAAGCTGCGTAAAAAAAAAAAGTTTTTTAGAAAAAAAACGGCAATATTGATTTTGACGAAAAAAATAAAGTGACTGTACTGACCAATTCATTAATTCTAAGATTTTGTAGATTTTAGTCGTAAGTTTTTTAAATTTAAAAAAAAAATAATGGCATAACAAAATGACAAATTCTTAAACTAGTGCTTTTTTTTTTTTTTTTTTTTTTTTTTTTGTAATTAAAAATAAATGAGTTATTTCATTACTCTTTTTGAGCTTTTATTTCTTATCTAAGAATTCTGTTCACAGCAGCAGATTGGACCACTGTACACTTCTATCATTTGACTCATTCGTATTTATTATTATTATTATTATTATTTACAATTGCATTATTAAATCTTATATTGCTTGTTTGACTCTTTATGGATCAAGAACTCCAACTGATCCTCAATAATTAAAGTTAAATCGATGCAAATTGTTTTTATTCCAGCGGTTTTTCGGAACACTGACTTTTATTTATTTTATTTTAGCTTCAACTTATAAATCAAAGATGTATCATTTCGTTTAATCATTTATTTTAGACATACTATTTTTAATATATACATTTGAGAAAGATAAAACCAAACCCGTGTTTAGAGAGAGAAAAAAATGCAAACCTAAGCCTTCTTTAAAAAAAAAAAAAATGATAAGTCAGTGATTTAAAAAATCATTTTTTCTACTTTAAAAGAAACAGAAAAAAAATGAGTTAAAAAAATGCCGTAGGACAATTCAAATGTTGAAATTTGCAATTGGTCCTCAAATTGGAATTACAAATAGAAATGTCCTTGGTAGGTTGAGTAGGTGTTCAAAGAATAAATTAAAGATTTTATGTAAAGCATCTTTTTCTTTTTCTTCTTTTTCTGTGCAAACTTTAAACGGGTCTCTCTCTTCTTTGTGTCTCGATTTCAGTAACGACGGTTGTCGTCGGCCATGTAAGTCGATCTTGTTCAGGGTACGTTTGATTGTTGTATTAAAAAATATTCATGGCACCCAGTTCTTTGACCTCATTAACAACATCCACACCCGGTTTTCTCGGCTCTTCATCAATTAATCTCTTAAAACGAATAAATGTTGGTGTCGGTTTGCATGGTCGACCTATGTCGCTTCTCTATATACCCGACATTTCCACTTTGTTTTTTGTTTTTTAATGTTTTTTCTCAAATTTGTTTTTAAGATGATTTTATTTTTTAAGTCTTGATTTTTTTCTTCTTCTTCTCTTTGGTGGGTGGGGAAGAGATAACGTTCTTTCAAATCCGGAGTGTATATACTTACTTAAAAGTATTTATTTTTAACATTGAGAACCCTATTTAAATCTCCTTGTTGGGGAAAGATCAATTATTAAAAAATATATCTAATTTAGAAAAGGATTAAATAAACTTTTTGGTTGAGTGGAACTTTAGCGTTAACATTCATATTCTTAGCTACAAATTCAGTACTGTAGATTTTGGTTAGAAATAATACCTAATTATATCCGTTTTGTGTATTGTTTCGTAATAAATGATAAAACCTATGTCTGAGAAGAAAATTCATCTTCTATAAGAAAAAAAGATATACCCATGGGTTATAAAAGCAATAAATATTAAATAAACTTTACATTTAGAAACATTATTTTATTTTTGCTACACAATATTTGTATTTTATATCTTCTAACATTTTTCATTGATTTTTTTTTTCATATTGCATTAGGTTTCGTGTATGGAATAAAAGGGGAAAAAATTTTATTTAAGAATTTTCATTTGCGAGATTAATCAGATGAATTAAACTATTTTTTTAAAATTTACAATGTAAATTTAAAAAATGTAAATTTTACATGATACTTGAAATACTTACATTTAAATTTAGAATATTAAAAAAAAAATTCTCTTGCATGTGTTACTGTCAGAAAATGTCTAAATCGATTTAATTAATTTTAATTGGTTTTTAAAATGAAAAGCAGACGAAAAATTGGGTATACCTACTAAACACTAAACAAAATGTATCATTTTAGACTAAAGTCAATGTTTTGATGATTTACCAATTAAGAATGCAAACCAGTTAACACCTGTATATTTTTATGTATGCAAGATTTTATCCAAATTGGAATAAGCCTTGTATGTATGTTAATTTATTACTATATATTAATACTATTGTTCCTTATTTGTATGACCATTATCATCTTGCAACACCCTCTGGTTAAAAATGAGACCGTCCAAGTCCTCTATGATGGAATGCAAAAATGTAAATCCTGATTATTTGGCGTTGCTTATCTGCCAAATTTTTATTTCTTATGAGCGTCGTCACTTCTGCTAAATAATGAACCATTCCATTTTCACCATAAAGAAAGGGAAGAAAAGGGACATGCTACACAGAAAACATAAGAAAGAAAGAAGGGGAAGGATATAGAGAGGGGGGGTGAGCGCACAGAAACAATAACGCTAATCTGTTTCAATTGAACATAATGAAAAGAAGGAAAGAAGAAAATACACATTGAACTATCAAACGTTGTCATAATTAAATTATCACTGTGGTATATCCACAGGTCCTGCTAGTTAAATTTATCCCACAAAGAAAATAAATGTTTTCCTTGTGCTGATAAAATTCAACAATTTAACTTAGATGATTTTCCTATTTTTAACAAATGGCTAAAATTAGGTTATTTATCTAATTAAATGTTAAAAATATTTACTAAAATTTCCTAGAAACATTTGTTCAGCAATTTTCTAGATAAGAGAAACACCAATACAATAATGAAACTTGTTGCTGTTAATAACCAAAACCTTTTAAATAACAGGGAAGTTAATTTTGATAAAGTACAAAACAAGGAATACCATAGATCTACAGGGTGTCCATAAAGTCTCTTTACCTCACTCCAGATCTCACTCCCCAGATCTCACTCCCCCTGGACTTCTTTCTGTGGGGTTATGCTAAAGATATCGTCTATCAAACAAAGATGCGGGCATCACTGACCTAAAGCAAAAGATCATTAATTCCACTCTGATCTTTGATGAGGCTACAGCAAACATGGCAAGAAATTGAGTATCGTCTTAATGTGCTTTATGAAAACTAATGGTACCCATGTAGAGTTGTATTTAAATGAGCCAAATAAACTTCAATATCTACTCTTCATTTTTTTCCACATATTTGTCTGTTCATTTGTTTTTGTAATATTTTTTTAACTCTTAACATCCTGTTAAAAATTTTATAAGTCCACAGTATTCCTATAAGGATATATTAAAAAAATGGCTAAAAATGACCTTTGCATCTAAAGTTACCTGTTATTTAAATCAAAGACTTCTAAATATGTTTAATATAACATTTAAACAAAGGCTATCATTTGGGGTGGATTAGGAAAATGAATGAGACTTCCGGCCGGGTGGAATGGGGTGGTATAGGACGTTAAGAGTTATAGTTGTAAAGAGACTTTATGGACACCCTGTATATCAAAACTTGATTATGTCACAGAACTGAGCAGTCCATGACATGCAACACTCCACTTTGGCTTTTACTTAGGCTAGACAGGTGGTCTCAGAGGCCCTCTCCGATCAATCGGCTTATCACATCAAGCCCTAGCACCTATATGATTGTTCTCAACCCTATTACCCCTATGGCAAGTCCCAATCCTTTTTATCATGTATATGCTAGAAGGCGGTAGCTGAGGGTCTTCATTTCTTGGGTATGACATTAAACTCAGTTCTGGAGCTGTGGTGAATGTGGCGTACCCCTTCATCACCATTGCTCCCTGGTCCACTTTTACCCGGAGTGGTAGTACCTGTTAGGGTCTCATCTATGGGTTAAATAGAGAAAAGAAAATGAGTTTAAAAAATAATTTAGTACACATCAGGAATTAATAAAACAAAAGTTCTTTGGAATAAAATGACCAAATGGGTTGACAGGTTGGATTTTACAACATATCATTGGAATCCTATGACATTAAAATATTTTGTTTATTTTTCTAGTATTAAATGTTTTGTGACTGAAAAATGATACAATCAAAATGTTAAGTATTTGATAACCAATATTAAATAAATGATATCATAATATTTTATATCAAAATGTTTTATAATTTTTATAATGTTCTCCAAATATTTTTCTTAGAAAGGGAAAAACATTTTGATGATAAAAATGAACTCCTACCCAAATTTGCTATTTTTTCCCCGCCAGGCGTCAATTTTTCACTGAGAATATTAATTCTTACTTATTACCTTATGGAACTTGATTTCCTCGCAAATCGTAATAGATAATTTGACTCTTTAAGCATAAAAATCGTTTATAGTGTTATGGTTATTGTTACAGGAAATTGAATAATTGTTTAATAACAAAATGAATTGTCAATTCTCAAAAGAAAGATGAATCTATTCACCCATACTCGATAAATTTTATCTCCTTTTTTTTTTTGTCTGGCTTAGAATATGCTGACTATACGACACCCCCTCCCTCCCCCCAAAAAGGGTGTGTCCTGGGTTGGTATTTACCCAACCCGTT
The DNA here is from genome assembly GCA_023376005.1 of Doryteuthis pealeii. NCBI lineage: Eukaryota > Metazoa > Mollusca > Cephalopoda > Myopsida > Loliginidae > Doryteuthis > Doryteuthis pealeii. The sequence goes on along the minus strand of CM042142.1, from coordinate 133,162,253 downwards.
TAACATGGGTAAGATGTGGCACAAGGTCACAAGTATGGGGCTAAACTGCATTTAATGGTAAAGTTTCAGTTTTGTAGCTTTGGGAAATGTGGAGTACCCCTTTATTGCCATTACTTCCAGGTCCACCCTCATCTGGAGTGGAAGCACCTGTTAGGGTCCCATTTTTTGAGTTGAATAAAAAAGATGAGTTTAAAAAAGATGAGTTTAAAAAAAATTAAGCATGAATAGAACAAAACGTCTTTGGCATAAAATAACCCAACAAGGGTTGACATGCCACAAAATCTACCAAACTAAACAAGTATAGGGCATCCAGTGAAGATCAAACTTGCTATTCAGTATTACCAGATCTGTGAGACTAGCTTACTAACCATTACTCCATGATGGGATGCCCATAAAAGAGGTGTCATCTTTATGATGCTAAACTGCATCCTGTGTGTTGATATCTTATTTAACATAAATGGACCCTGTGCGTGTGCGCTCGCGTGTGTGTGTGTTCGCGTGTTCGCTCAGATTAATCATTGTATATTTATATAAATATTCATAATTCAAAATAAGCACAAAATTTATAAATCTTAATATTGGTCTCCATTCCTGATTGCCCAATTTATCAATAATTATACAATCCATTTTTTAAATTAAGGAGTTGAACCTAAATAATTTATATATCTATATTAAACTAATCTAGTTTTTGTATGTATTATTTTGATTTTTGGGACTGTTGTCCTCATCTTTATTGTGATTGATATATATATATATATATATATATATATATATATATATCACAATAAAGATGAGGACAACAGTCCAAAAACTCAATAATCCATATCAAGCCTCATCTCAAAAATTCAGATAATATTTTTTTGAATATTATAACACAGAAAAACTTGAACATTGTACAGATTTTTGTTTGTTCAATAACATTAAAATTTGATTTCAGTCTTGTTTTCAGATATTAAAATGTTCTTTGAGAATAAATCAATTTTCAATGCATTTTTGCAACTTCATTTTAATGTGACATTTTCCTTTTTATGCTTATCATTATAATTTCCAAAGGGAGATAACCTAAGTGGTAGTACCTGTTAGGGTACCATCTATAGGTCAAATATAAAAAAAAATGTGTTTAAAAAAAATTGAGTTTGAAATATTGAATACCCAACAAGAATGAATAAAACAAAATGTTTTCAGCATAAAATAACCCAACAGGGGTTAACATGCCATAAAATCCAACCAACCAAGATAAATGTTAAATGCTAATTATAAAATACTTTCATTTCTTTATAATTGTTACGAAGAAATGGAAATAAATCCAAAAATATGTGGAAAAAGTAATAAATAAATGTGAAAATGAATTTTGACGATGATTAATTTATTTGAAAATTTTTGTTGACATTTAAAACGTTTCAACTATGAAATACATATAAAATATAGTCGTCAGGTTATATATAGTCGGTATCAGCCAGAGAGCAATGGAGTCTATCCCTTTTTCACTAGCTCTAGACCAAGGAGATTTTTTTTTTTTTTTGTTTTTTTAGCATCTGAGATGGAGCATCACACCTACCATCAGCTCCTCACTTTGCCACACAGATCCCTGTGCTACTCATACACTGGGTTGGCGAGGGTTGGTATCAAACCAGGAACCTTGTGGTTCCCAGGCAGATTCTCTACTGATGGAGCTAAGTTAAATATATATATATATCAAAATATGTATCTACATTCTTCATCAGGATGTTCAAATATCATCTGTTGGTGTTTGTTTATCAAGTCAATTAATTATCCTATAAATTCTATAAATAGGACTAGTACAAAATAAAAAAACGCACTCCGGGCGATATAAAAATAGATTTTTGAAACATATTGCCTGAGGGGTGGGAGTAAAAAATTCAATGTCAGCAAGTTTGTACCCTAAGTAAAATCATCAAATTCATTAAAGGCTTAAAAAATAAAACAATTTGAAATGTAAACTTTAAATATGTATTAAAATAAAACAAACTATATATAGATATATAATACCAGTCATGTATTTATTAAAACTTGTTTAAAATACAATGAGGACTATCTAATGTTGCATGTTCAAATTTTGAGTGTATTTATTCTATGTTATGATGATTTTGGGTAATGTGACGTAAGCAGTGACTTGGTTTTTGTCTGTAGACAAAAACCGGAAGTGAATCTCCATTATTAATAGATATGAATATTTATTTTAAAGTAAAGGAAGTAAATAACAATTTAGTTTTAAGTAGTTGTCTATAATCTTTATTTGTTAACGGAGTTAAAACTTTTTCTTTTCCTTGTATAAAAAAAGATTCCTCTTCTGTTTAGATATTCTTCTGTTTGACTTTGCAAAGGAAAAAGTAAAAATTGTTAGTGGTTAAATACTGGTTGGGTCAAAACATTTGATACTAGACTTTATTTACTGACATTGAATGGTAATCCAATAAAATCATTGATAGATCTGTGGGTAGTAAGACTAGGATTTTTGGTGTAGGATGTCATGCACAAATTAATAGATATATTTATGTATTTCAGTTTTCTAACAATTTTTTTGATGTTCTCATCTTGAAGGCATTAATGAGTTGTCCGTAGGAGTTTTCATTATTAAACCAAGTACTTTCAGTTCTTTTCTGAACCATTATCAAGGCTGTTTATTATTTGTTATTACTAGCGCTAGACAAGGAGATTGTTTTTGTGTCTGAGGTGGAGTGCCACACCTACCATCAGCTCCTTACTTTACCGCACAGATCCCTGTGCTACTCATACGCTGAATTGGCAAGGGCCACTATGGAACCAAGAACCTTGTGATTCCTAGCCGCATACTCTACCGACTGAGCTACTGGACATGTATTTATTAAAACTTATTTTAAAAAACAATGTCAACCGTTTAATGTTGCATACTAAAATTCTACGTATTATGGAGTTTGAATATAAATTAAATACTCATTGATAAACTTACACAATCTCTGAAAGTTTGACGTAAGCAATGACGTAATTTTCGTTACAGACAGAGACAATGAATCTCCATTATTAATAGATTTCTCTAAACTATTGTTTTGTTTTTTGTTACTAAGATGATGCTAAACAACTAGGCAAATTGATTTAGAATAAAATAATTGTTCTATCTCTTTAAAGCATTTTAGAATATTGTTGCCAGTTTCATAATTAAATTCTATTAATAGTATATATATATATATATATATATATATATATATATATATATAATCATATGGAGGTGTTGTCTGTAGTGTAATGGTTAGTCGTAGGAAATGGACTTGTTGACCGGAGTTCAAATTCTGGATGAGGCTGTTTACATTTCACCTAGTGCTAATACCCTTGGGAAAGGTATGAATCCAACTTCTTTCTCTCCAGCTATGGATAAATAGTTGAGCAGTCTTAGGTAGGTAACCAGTCTAGGAGAAGAAAAATTCTGAATTCAAACCTGTTAAACTCCGCTTAAGAAATTGACCTTGTGTTGCATCCTGTTCAAACAGAGAGGTTGGTGTGTGTATGTATATATATATATATATATCATATCGTCGTGTAATAAAAGTCACTAGAAGAGGAATATTAACCTACTCTAAACAAATCGTAAAATCTAAGAAGTCCGTTTGGTGTAGAGGTTATATCGGCCTGTCAGCTTGCAGTCCGTTTCAAATCACGCACAGGGCGGCCTTCTATCTATAGCTCTGCTGATGAGGCCTAATAGGCCGAAATGTACATACAGAGATTGATTTTTTCTCGATTTGTTTAGCCATACATTTAAATAGGCATTCCCGCCTAATTCATTATTAATTAGTTAATTTCAAAATTAGGTACGACTCTAATTAAGCACATATTCTCCCAAAAAAAAAAAAATATATATATATATATATATATTTTACCAGCCCCTCTGTTTGAGCAGGATATGAGATTAAATATTTTCACTTTAACAGCATATTGTGTGTTTTCATATCCTTTTATCTATACTTATATATATATATATATATATATATATATATGATAAAAGCCACTAATGAAAACTGAAATAGCACAGATTTTTATTACCCTCAATAATAGTTGGGGTGGGGGGTTGATGACTTGTCATCAATAAAAACCCAATGAAATCTACTCGTTCTATATAAATATGACATAAACTCACTGTTCATCATAAAAAGATTTCAGTTCTAAAGTAGAATTTCTATGCATATAAATTTTATGCTACAATATTAATAAAACTAACAAGAAATATGCCCCCTCCAGGTGTGAGTATTTACGTTTTGATGTAATGCAATATATTAAATTGGAATTTCCTTGAAAAGAAACAAAAATCAAGAAAAAAAAAATATCTTCTGAAATTCACAATTTCAATATTACAAATAAAACAAACCTGTAACTTTTTTTTTTTTTTTTTTTTTTTTTTTTTTTTAATTCATTTTAATTTTATGTTGGGCATTTAAGTAATGCAAGACCATTTGGAATGTTTCATTTAAAAAAAAAATTGGGTGAAATAAAATGAGACAAATAATATGTGATTAAGATTAGTATTATCCTATTGTCCCATCTTCATTGTTATTTGTACAACGTTACTTGTCGGAATTTCTTTTCGAACTGGGGAACTTTCTTCTCGTAATCGGAAGTCCGAGAAGAAATAACTGATATCGGCTGAAACGTTGTACAAATAACAATGAAGATGGGGACAATAGTCCAGATAACGCAGATAATACTAATACCAGATAATCTGGATTCACATTTTTGCATTGCATTGTTGATGATTTGGATGGTCTCATATTTAACCAGAGGGTGTTGCAGGATGATAATGGATGGAAGTTTTAGGAACAAGCATATTAATATATAGATTAGAAAGACTAATGAAATTTTAATAAGAACGCATATAAAAATATGACTTATTTTAATATTTTTATTGGTTTCTATATAAAATCATTCAAGGGATTGTTTTTAATACATTGAAGAATAAAACAATATTAGAAAGCAATAAAACCAAGTAAATATTTATTAAATCTGGTTTTGTTAAAACCAGTATGCAAATTAACCACACCATATATTATGTAAACCTTTATGTCTTAGTGATATATAAAACACTTTTTAGGATTTTTAAATGCATTAACAACACAGGCCTTTCAGGGTTTGTTTGTTAATGTAAATTAACAGCATCGATCCCAGGGGGCTATCCCCCCAGGCAACACCTGCCCCCTTGATTTAAAGGGGCAGGGCTGGGTTTATTACCCAGCGCCTGGGTGCCCCCTTGAGGGAGAATTCCGACAGGATCAACGCATTTTTTTTTTTTTTTTTTTTTTTTGTCTACCAGCCATGAGCTTCGGCTCATAGGTGGGCCCACATAAAAATGTCCTTGTGTCACACCCTCATAAGTGGGATGAGAGAGGCAAATACCATAACATGGGCCATTTTGAGGCAAATCTAACTCAGATTTTTATAGAGACATCATTAATAAATAAGATTTATTCTATGTATTAATGATTTTGACTATAGATTAAATACTCATTGATAAACTTATGCAATTCCTGGGGGCATTGGGACATAAGCAGTGATGTTATTTCGCTTACAGACAGATAGACACTGAATCTCTATTATAATAAGATGGCAACAGATTACTCAAAGACAACAGTATTTAACAGTGAAAATGATAACATCATACTCTAACTTCATTCAAGCATCCATTCCTTTGAGTCGCCAGTTATATTTTCTAAGGATTGAAATATTTCACAGATAAATGTGAGAAATGTGAGAAGGATTTAATAATGTAAGATATTTCTCGTCTCCATTTCTCCAACATATTGATAATATTTAGTTTGGTTGATAAATTTTATGATACTGTGAACATACAGGATTGAAAATGTTTAGGCTGAACAACTTTATTAAATGTTAAAGTTGTTTGTCCAAGAAATGAAAATGTTGAATAATTGGGTATTAAACTTTTAAAAAACCCAAAATCGCTGCTATCTGTATCTCTTATTCTCTAAATAATGGGTTAAAGCATAGAAATACATACAAATTGAGTGCATAATCAGAAAGAACATACAATTTTACATAAGAATACCAAATTTTATCAAAATTGCTCCAAAAATAAAGAAACGGTGAAGAAATCACTGAATTTCTTTTTTTTTAAAATGGTCTGTGATTTGACATATTTTTGAAACAAAATCGTGTCCACTTTTGTACCCCCAATTCCGGGGCTTTAAATTCTCATAACTTTTGAACCACTGGGGATATTTGCATAATTCAAACGGTTCTGAACTCCATTTACAGAGCTCTATATAACTAATGTGATTAAACAACAATAACCTCAAATAAAAAAATCAACTGGGAATGCTAATCTTACCCATCGCTGAGCAGTTCATGACATGCAACACTCCACTTACTTAGGCTCTTACTTAGGCTAGATGGGTCGTCAGAGAGGTACCCTCTTATCAATTGGCAGGTCATGTCAAGCCCTAGCACCTATATGATAGTCCCAACCCTTATGGCAAACCCCTAACCCATTTTATCATATGTACTAGAAAGTGGTGGGTGAGGGTCTTATTGTCCTGGGTATCACATTGAACTGCATTTAATAGTGAAGTTTCAATGCTGGTGCTCTAAAGAGTGCAGTGTACCCCCTTCATCACCATTACTCCCAGGTCCACTCTGCCCTGGAGTGGTAGTATCTGTTAGGGTCCCATCTATGGGTTAAATAGAAAAAAATTAGTTAAAAAAAATGTTGAATACCTATCAAGAATGAATAACATAAAATGTTTTCGGTATAAAATAACTCAACAAAGGTTTTTTCACGCTCAGAATTGCAGAGGCATGGAATAAACTGCCCGCGTCTGTTGTAGGCTGCTGAAACACTGAATCTTTCAAAGCCGCCATGCTTCCTGTAGTCCCCCGACACTATACCTGATACCCCTCTCCACACACACATGCACACATATTACTACTGTAAACTGTTCATGTTCCTGACACTACATTATTCTGTGTACTTGACATGAGACTTTGATGAGTTGTGGTGCACCTGAGCACTGTAAATTTATTTTTATTTTTAATGTCGTAAAATCCAACCAACCAACCAACCAACGAGTTGAAGGTTTTGTGTTCTAACTCGACATCCCTATTTCAGAGCTTTAAAAAAAGTTTAAATAATTTAAATAAATTATCAAAAATACAGTTGCAAGATATGAAATTTGTATTATTTATTTTAATTTAATAAATATTTACATGTAAAAAAATTGTTATGTATTTACCCAACCCCTCTGCATGAACACAATGCAATAAAAGATCAATTTATTAAGCAGAGTTTAACAAACTGGTTGCCTAAGGTTAAAGAGCTCAGTCTGCCTTACTATTTACCCATAGCTGGAGGGAGGATAATCGGATGCATAAATGGTATAGAAGATTCAGTTCTTATTGAGGATAAACAAATAAACTCTTCTTAATCATTGAAATATCTATTTACCCAACCCCTCTGCTCAAGCAGGATTCAACACAAGGTCAATATTTAGGCAGTTTAATTCAGTTTTCCTTCTCCCAGACTGGTTGCCATATTAAGGTTAGAGTCCAGTCTGCCCTACTATTTATTCATTGTTGGAAGGAGAATAGTTGGATGCATATCTTTCTCAAGGGTATTAGCACTATATGACATGCAAATAGCCTCATCCGGGATTATTTATTAAATCCAGTTTTATCAAAACCAGTATGCAAATTAACCACAGCATATATTATGTAAACCTTTATTTCTTAGTGATATATAAAGCACATTACATGATTTTAAATGCACTAATAACATGGACTGTTTTGAGGCTATTCTCACTCGGATTTTCATAGAGACATTGGTAATAAATGAGATTTGTTCTATGTATTAATATTAATGATTTTGACTCTAGATTAATTACTCATTGATAAACTTAAACAATTCCTGAGGGTAGTGTGACATAGTTTTGATTACAGACTGATGCCAAAGCTCCATTATAATAAGATATTATTTATTCATTTTATTTATTTATTATATTTTTTCAGATTATTATTGTGTTGTTTTCATATCATATATATAGATAGATAAATATAGATCTGAAAACAACAAAATATGCTGTTAAAGTGAAAATATTTTATATCATATTCATAGCTAATATTGAACAATATTTCGATTTATAAAAATCATCTTCAGAGCTTTTTTTACTCCAGACTTAACAAGAGCGGAGACAAAAATATGATATAAAATCTTTTCACTTTAACAGCATATTGTGTTGTTTTCATATCCTTTTATCTATACTCATACCGTCGGATTCATTTCCTTTCTATTAACTTATATATATATATATTTAATATATTTTAAAATATTATTATATTCATATTTTTATATACATTATTTTTAGATATATTTGTATATTATATATATTATTTAATTGTATATTTCCTTTATTTTCAGACAACGCCTGTGAGAAAGTAAAATGTCCCAAATTCAAGGTGTGCATGATAAACATGCAAGGTCTTCCTCTCTGCAGTTGTCCCAGTGTCTACATGTGTCGACGCAGACGACGAGAAGTTTGTGGCAATGATTCAGTAACCTACAAATCCCGATGCCACATGCGCGTTGCTGCTTGCAATGCTGATAAAAAGATTAGGGTTGCGACAAAAGGACCGTGTGAAATGCAAGATTTATCCGCACAATCATCACTGACACAGATCCCTCGGAACAATAACAAAAACAAAAACAAAAAACTTAAAAATAAAAAGAAGAAAAAACGAAACAAAAGACGACAACGCAAAAGATCCAAAAAACGCAGACGGATAGCACGTATCTCCCGTGAATATCTAAGATTTTAATTTTTGAGATGTTTCACTTCTTTTTTTTTTTTTTTTTAATAGCAAAATGGATTTTATTAGCCGATTCAAGGCTGTCAATATGTAAATAACAGATTTGGTTTAAAAAAAACAACAAAAACAAAAAAAAAAACAAAAACAATACTGACCACCTTAAGATTTTGTTTGTGTGTTTATTTCTTGGAGAAATTTCAGTTCTTTAAAAAAAAAAATAGACTTATATGACTTAATAAGTATCGTATTTTGTGACTTGGAAAGAAACCTTCACACACACACACACAAACCACACACACCTTTTTATTTTTTAAAATTTTTTTTTCTGTTACACAAATATATTGTATTATTCAATTTAACTCTTATATTTTCTATTAACATCTTTATACCTGAGGCAAATCAAAATATCATATCATTAAGAGAAAAAAAAAGTAGCTTTAGTATTTGTGTAAGTGGTATTAAAAAAAAATCACTGAAAATTTTTTTAAAAGAATTTTTAAAGCTAGTGTTTAAAAAAAACATTTCTTGCTAGTGAATTTGTTTTCCTCAAAGACAAATATCTACTTGTAATTATTTTTTACATAAGAAAATCTTTTCTTCCTGTAGACTAAATCACTCCTTTATGGACTGGAGAGTTTCACATTTTTAAAGCATAAAAATTTGATGTTTTCTTTTTATTAGTCTTTTTTTATATCCTTTTATATTTTTGTAATATTTTCATATTTTTTTTTATTTTTTTAATTTTTTTTTAAGCACAAATTGATCATTGAACATTTGCACTGCCTAAATTTAAATATTAACAAATTATTTGGTTACATTTTATTATTAATACAATAAGTAAATTTGTTTCACTTGTTTCAGAAGGAACAATTGATATTTGATAAAATTGAATTAACAGACTGGACTATTCATGTCACTTTTGAAGTGTCTGCAATAAAGAATTACTAGTCATGACCTTTTTTCTTTTTTTTTCTTTGTGAATTGGGTTTTACAATTTTATTTTTTATTTTAAAAAGTAAAAATAATTCTTAAAATGTATGCCTTATTTTTTATTCAATAAAAAAAAAAGAAGACAACTCACTATCCACCTTCAATTAGTTGGTTTTAATTTCACTTCTAGTTGGAATGTTTTTTTCCTGCATTTGAATATAACCGTACATACCCATTAGGGTAGGTTGATTTTGGAACTGTAACATCTCCCATAAGGTGAAAGTTACAAATTAACAAAGAATCACCACACAAAATATTTTTCTTCAAAATTTTGCCTTTGAGGCAATATTTCAATCTTTTTAAAGTGTTATCACTGTTAAAGCTTAATTACTGGGTAAAAATCAGAATTATCAGAGGTGATGGGGGGGGGGAATATTTTCAATTTGAATTCTAATTAAAATATTTTATTCTTTTCATTTAAAATTGTAAGAAGAGTAACACGAATCACCGAATGCAAATGGCGGTGTCCACCAGTCATTAAGTAGAGACTTACCGATGGCCTGCCACTAATATTTGCATAACACTCAATGGTCACTCTAAGTTAACTATCCATAAAGGGAGGTTACTCTAACCTACCCACACATGCCCTCCCCCCCCTGTGACCACAGGATGATTTAACATGGTCATCTTTGCCCGTATGCGCCTGAGTACCCGTGCGATTGTCCACGCATTTGTGGGGACAAGTTTCTTGGCGGTCGCACCCTACGACGTGAGGGTGGCCTTGACTGTAGGGGTTCAACCAGATGTAGATGCTCTGTATTGTCTTCTGTGGTGTTGTCAACCTCCATTTCTTCTTCCTCGGGTTTGTTTTCAGCGCTGGGCAGCACGACATTGAAAACCACGTCAGTATCCATGATATCATCAGGAGAGCGTTTGCTCTAAGGGCTCGAGATCTATGGGTGGGTTCAACATTTTCGGTGTGAACCACTGTGGACTGTCAACAACGGTATATTTTGCGGAGGAAGTGACGGTTCAACTGCAAATGCTCATGTTTTGTTTATGAATCCTTAGAAAGTACTCGACGTGAAGTTGATAATTCCTTGTAGTTCAAAAAATCCTGCGTTCACAGCGCCATGTAAGAAGAGTAACACGAATCGACCGTCTCATACGATGTACGTAGTCCAGAATGCAAATAGCAGCGCCCACCAGTCATTAAGTAGAGACTTACCGACGGCCTGCCACTAATATTTGCATAACACCACAAACAGTCACTCTAAGTTAACTATCAATAAAGGGAGGTTACTCTAACCTACCCACACAAAAATGACTAGCTTTTCTGTTTTAAATATTGAAATTGCTACATTTTCTGATCAATTTTTAGGCTAAATGTTGCAAAACAAGGATTTTTGGTGCATTTTAGCAGACAATCTTTGATGCTATTTCCTTAAACAATGTGCAAGTAAGAGATCTAGTTTTTGGTATTCAGTATTCAGTATACCAACACACAACTTTCACTATTTGTGAAAATTTGATATTTTTAAAAAAGTGAAAAATCAACCTACATTAATACCTATGTATAGGTCACACTCCTAATTTGTGGTTGACCCACAGATAGGTGACATTATAATCTGGTTAGTTTTACCTAACTTATTTTAACAAAACTTATCAAATCATCTTTGTTTCAAGACTTTGTTTACAAATATTAGATCTAGAACATTTTACTATAGACTGTGATGCATAATTCAAACATATAGAAATAAGGGTGTTGTTTTTTTTAGTACTATAATCGTAAATGAGCCTGATAAAAAGTGTAACCCTCAGCACCATTGGGTCAGTTTAAAGCAATGAATCTCTAAGAATCTTTGAGATATATATATATATATATATATATATATATATATATATATATTGTGTATATGAAAGGATTTGAAAGCTTTTAAATAGATATTGTATGCATTTTGTGTCATTGCAATCGCCGATTGTTGCAACTTAATGATAAATAAAAATCAAAGTAGTGCTGTTTTACATTTATATTGAATGAATAGGTCACCCCACTGATTTTGGTGGAAGTTTTGGTTTTAAAAAAAAAAAGTGATTTATCTGCGAGCATAAACGGTATCTAACAAATAATTGCAAAAGTTGCTCATCAAATTATCAAACATTCTTTTTATATTTAAGTGAGTTTTTTTTTTTTTTTTTTTTTTTTAAAATATATATTGTATAAACGGGCTTATATTACAAAGCTTTTATATTTGTACAAAAATTCCCTCTATTTTTTTTTTTTTTTCAAATTGCAATTCAACTTTCTTTCTACACCAAAGGTTTCTTCATTTTATTTGTTTCTTTTTTTTTTTTTTTTTTTTTTTTTTTTTTTAGCTCCGACTAAGTAGATGAGTTAGACATGTGATTTCGGTTTCTGTCATACCATTGGCTCTCATAGCTTAGTTGTAAAGCAGCTGGTTTAACAAAGATTTCCTAAATCAAAAGTGGATGTAAAAATATTTCGAGTCACACACAGAGCAGTCTCCCATGTCTATAACCTTGCTGATGAGACCTAATAGGTCGAAATGTACATTCAGGGATTGACATTTTCTCGAATTTGTTTAGCCTTACATTTGAACATATATGCCCGCCTAAATTCATTAATTATTAACTAATTAATTTTCAAAAATTAGGTATGACTTCAATTAAGCACATATCCTCCAAAAATTGTCGGCTAAAAAAAGCCATATCAAATAAACACATTTGTTTATTTACTCACTCTCATGTATATATATCTATATCATTCATTCGAGAAATCGGTACAAATCACTTGAAAAAGAAAATTATTTTACTTCAAATATGCTAAGAAAATAAAATACTTTTTGAGAATTTAATATTATTGACCAAAAGAATTGTCTGAATTTTTGAGATCAGGTTTGACAATTTATATTATTTAGAGTTTTCAGACTGTTGTCCTCATCTTTATTGATGTGCCCTCCGGCTTTCTCCAGTTGTTCTTTTTTATCAAACTTGGGAGCCTTCATAGAACTTTGAACCCCAATAGATTGAATAACGGATTTGATTTAAATTTCCATGAAAGCTCCTAAGTTTGACAAAAGACACCTGAAAGAGGCCGGAGATTATATTGGCCAAAACATTGTGTATATAACAATAAAGATGAGGACAACAGTTTGAAAAATCTAAATAATACAAAAAACCAAAAGAATGTTTTATATCATTAGCACAAAATGTGACCCAAATTAACTCTTTGTCTTCCATCACTTGTGAGAGGAATGGAATTTTTTTTCTTTCAATTTAAATCTTGAGCAAATTCTCCTGTTGAGATTGTAATTAATTTGGAAAAAAAAAAGATTGAATGACTCAAAAGTCACTGTTAAAGGAAATGGAACAGCAGTCGTCATTTGTATCTACCGAAAGGAATTTCTATAATTCATCACCCAGGTTTCTCTAACACGAGTTTTGTTTAAAATGAGAAGCTGTCAGTGTAGCAGGCATTGTTGAGCTGGAAATTACTCGGTAGGAAAAGAGAGGAGTTCTCTTTTTTTTTTTTTTTGAGGGGGGGGGTGCTCACTTAATAAAAGTTTTCTACCATTGACAGTTTCCTTTCTTCTATAGTGATAGAAAAAAAAATAAAATAGACATTTGCTTAAATAGATATCTTCTTCTTGGTTACAAAAGAACATTATTGATTTTTTTTACCCCCCCCCCCCTTTCCGAAAGTTATGATTGTGGAAAATGAATCATCAAGCTAACTTGGGACTTATTTGTATGCACTTTATACTAGTGCCCTTGAAAAAGGTAGGAATCTATCCCCACTCCCCCTTAGCTGTGAATAAAATAGCAGGGGTGATAGAATTCTTTAATTATGGGGTGACAGGTAACCAATTTAAGAGAAGGATAACTTGTTGTAATGTGTAAAGTAGAATATTGTTAGAATAAAAATATTGATCAAAAGAGAACTCTGATTTTATGATGTGTCACCTATTCTGATCTATTAATAATGGAGATTCGCTTCCGGTTTTTGTCTGTAACAAAAAATTACGTCACTGCTTACGTCACATTACCCAAAATTGTCATAACAGAATAAATACACTCAAAATTTGAACATGCAACATTAGACAGTCCTCATTGTTTTTTAAAACAAGTTTTAATAAATACATAACTGGTATTATATATCTATACATAGTTTGTTTTATTTTAATACGTATTTAAAGTTTACATTTCAAATTGTTTTATTTTTTAATCCTTTAATGAAGTTGATGATTTTACTTACTTAGGGTACAAACTTGCAGACATTGAATTTTTTACTCCCACCCCTCATATGTTTGAAAAATTTATTTTTACATCGCCCGGAGGGTGTTTTTTTATTTTATACTAGTAAGATTAATATTGAAACAAAATATTTTACTTAATTTGACATTGTTTTAAATGGTTAGAATAAACTGATCAGCAACATTCAATGATTTTTATGTAGCACTTGAAGTGGCTACCTGGCATCGCTAGGTAGAGGGGATTTTTTTAAAAGTTAGTCTTGCAGATCCATTATTACGTATCACAAGTTAGACCCTCACTGGATGCCCCATAAAATGTAAATATATATATATAGTAAGAAATTTTAATTCAATAATTTACAATTTAACGTTGTACAAATAACAATAAAGATGGGGACAATAGTCCGAATAGAATACTAATCATCAAGCCTCATCTCAAACATTCAGAGAAATTTTTTTTATAAATGCATTTTTCTATTTAACCCATAGATAGGACCCTAACAGGTACTACCACTCCGGGTCAGAGTGGACCAGAGAACAAAGGTGATGAAGGGATGCTCCACATTCCCCCAAACCTCCAAAACTGGAACCTCACCATCAGATAGAGTTTAACGTTAATTTAATTCCCAGAACATGTAGACCCTCAGCCACCACCTTCTAGCACCCATATGATAAAAAGGGGTTGGGGCTTGCCATAAGGGCAATAGGGTTGGGCTAATCATATAGGTGCTAGGGCTTGACGTGACCAGCCAATTGATCCGAAGGGGCCTCTCCGACCGCTGGGTCTAGCCTAAGTAAGGTTCTAAGTGAAGTTTTGCAGGTCACGGACTGCTCATCCACCAAGACTCCGTCCTTAAGCATCACGGGTCGCCACCCACGGCCAACAGGTGGCCCCATTTGGGGGAATCTTACCCCTCTGCAGAGGTGCAGTCGGTGCATTCTAATGCCTCACCGACAGGGCGGTAAAAGAAATTAAGCAACTAATTTGGGTCATAATTTGTCAGAGGGTGGGGGAGTTTAGACCCCCCCCTACAAAAAAAACAACCCTTTTTTTAATAATCCCTTTACTAGAAGAGGCAAGGGAATTTTTGGTAGAAGACAAAAAAATAAAACAATTTCCCAGAAAAATTTAAAATGAGTTTGGCAGCCATTATAATTTCCAATATCTGGTAGGTTATCTTTGGTTTATATAATACTAGAAGTGGCTACCCAGTGTTGCATGGGTAGTTGATACTAAGAGAAAAAACCCTCAAAAAAAACCTGGTATACTGATTTGTTTACTTTTCAGATTTACAAATGTATATTTTCAAGTAGAATTTTCAATGCTATTTCTATGTATATTTTAATTTCTAAATATCTTTGAATATAAATCAAATATTCACAATTTTTACACAAAAAGCAAGAACTGGTGATATTTAATATATATGTCTTCCTGTCTATAGCTCTGCTGATGAGGACTAATAGGCTGAAATGTACATACAGAGATTGATTTTTCTCGATTTGTTTAGCCTTACATTTGAATAGGTATTCCCGCTAATTCATTAATTATTAATTAATTAATTTTCAAAAATTAGGTACGACTTCAATTAAGCTCATATTCTCCAAAAATTGTCGGCTAAAAAAGCCATATCAAAACACATTGTCTGTTTGTTTACTTCTCATATATATATATGTATATATACTTTGTCATTGATGTTTTATTTTCGTAGTTTCATCTGGACATACGTACACACCAACTGCCTTTATATATGTATTATTTGGAAGGCCTGGCATTGCTTTGCAGAAAAAAAAAAAAAAAAAAAAAAAAAAACTGTCCACTTTATTTTTTTTTATCACAATAATTTGATGTTATTGGGAGATATATAACTTTGACAAGTAGAGATAGATAGATAGATATATTCTATCTATGTGCAAAATAAATATTTGAATGAGCTCTATTAAATAATATAAGTTTAAACTAGAAGTAAAGCAAGAAAGCCTATTCCCTTTTTATTAGCGTTAGACCAGGGAAATAGTTTTGGCATCTGAGGTGGAGCTCCGCACTTTATCGCACAGATTCAAGCTGAGCTACTCATGAGCCAAGTTGGTAAGGGCCAGTATTGAACCCTGAACATTATTACTGCCTACCCTATTACTTTTGCCTCAACCTGTACATATGAAGAATCACTTCATATTTAAGTTAAATGCTTTAAATTCTAGAAAGGATATAGTTTTATCAAATACCAAAAACAAGAAATATTTCATATCTATAAAATCTATCTTCAACCCCCAAAGAAATCATACAGATAGCAGCTGGTTTTCATGAAATTTGAACCAAAACATTTAACATAGTTCCTCCCAAGTGTGTTATAATCTGAGGAAATGAAGTCTTTTTAAATCTAATGAACGCCTCAAATGACTATTAAAAGGATTAATGTAATTAGAAATGTGTTTGTTGTAAAATCATATGTAATATTAGTAGAATCTGTTCATTTACAAAATTCATGTCTACTGAAATTTATTTTTGGTAAATGTTACAACTGTTATGTTATTTGTGACCATTAAACTTATAAAAATAAACTCATTTTTTATTATAACAAAAAATTATTTATTATTTTGAGTTGTTTTAATCTATCCTGAATAAGGGCCGGGTTAGCTCAGTCGGTAGTGTGTTCGGCTAGAAACCACAAGGTTCCTAGTTCGATACCGGCCCTCACCAACTCAGCGTATGAGTAGCAGAGGGATCTTTGCGGTAAAGTTAGGAGCTGATGATAGGTGTGGCATTCCACTTTAGATACTAAAATAATAATCTTGGTCTAGCAGTAGTGAAAAGGGGATAGACTCCCTTGCTTATACAGACTTAATCTATCCTAGCTTTATAAATAAATAAAAGAAAAATTCTGTATGTCTAAATGTGTTTACAACAAGTAAGCATATCAATGAGTTGTTCAGTTAAAGAATGAAATGATTCATACAATGTCTGACCAGAAAATGGAGCAAAAATTTCAAAGCTTTGAATTTTAGGAAATTCTCTTATAAACTGCCAAACTTGTAAATACATGATAAAAAAAAAAAAAAAAAAAAAACACAATAGTTTATTACTAGCAGAGCTACCCGAGATTTAAAAAGTTAAAAAATAAATCTCTCATCTATATTTATACATAGATAAAAATAGAAGACAAAATCTTTTAATGATAGACATAACTCATTTTATTTGTCTGAATTTTTTTTCTGTAAGTGATAGTCATCGTGACACGTTGAAATGATAGGCGTGCAAAAAACAATGACGTCATTATTTGAATGAGATCTTCAAAAAGCCCTTCAACACCTTGTTTAATCAACAGCTAAACTATTCAAAATGATTTCCCAGGTTGGGTCATTGTTATACCCACGTACACAGGATATACCCAGACGAAGGCTATCATTTTGATAACTTATATATTTATCAAATTGTCTCATTAACCCAATAAGCAACAGTTATTAATATTTAAGGTTTTTCCATAAAATCGTTTGAAGCCATTTTTTTTTGTATAAAATTAAGTCTGAATATAATAATACCTAACTAGCAGGATATGTGGATATGCCCCAGTATGATAAGTAAACTTACCAAACAATTAAACTAAGAACTATTACAAATAGATCAATGTGTAAAAAGTATAATAATCTTGATTTAACTGACTCTTTTTCTTTCTTTTCATTGTTTGAGCAGATTAGTGTTATCGCTTCTGCAAGCTCATCCTATCTCCAATACTCTTTTTTATTATATTTTTCTGTGTAGACTCCTTTTTCTCCCTTTATAACAAAAATGGAATGGTCCTTTATTTTGCTGAGGTGATGACGACACTCAAGAATTCGGTCGAATAAGCAACACCAGATAATCAGGACCTACAATTTTGTATTTCATCTTTGACGGTCTCATTTTTAACTAGAGGGTGTTGCAGGATAACGGATGGAAAATTTAGGAACAAGCGTATTAATATATAGATAGTTTAATCAGTAAAATTAAAATAAATTAAAAAATAAAATGCTGTGTAATAAAAAAGAAAAGAAAAAAAAAATTGAGCAAGGATCTTTTAAACATTACAAAACAAAAATTCAAAGTTTCCAAATTTTATTTCATTTTACAGATACACAAATCAGTCTCACACAATATTTCATCATTAATCAAATTGTGTATACAAATCCACAATGTAATTTATTTAGAAAATTGATTTACATCACAAGATATATTTACATAATATTTAGTTAAAATAATTTGCATTCCATTAGGAAACTAATATCAAAAAGATAAATAAAAAAAGTAAAAAAAACAAAAAGACAGCAGTTTTATACTGACAAAGCATTAAATAAAAATAAAGATTGGAATTTATTAATTTTAATCTTAATTTGGACTTTAAGACTTAAATTATTTTATTTCCATCTTAAGCTGCTACACAAATTTCAACATTTCCTTTTTTTTAATAAAAAGAATTTCCAAGTTTTGGCAATTTTTTTTCCCTTTACATTTATTTATGAATTGTAATAATTATCATTTGGCTAAAAAGGAAAAATTCATTCAGGAAACAAAAATGTTGAAATTAAATCATTGCCATGAAATTGGTAATATGAAATCTTTTTTTTTTTCTGTAGTATATGAGAGGATCGAAAAATTGGATTAACCCTTTTAATATCTATAAACTACAATAAATGAAAAATAGTTTTTATCATAAAGCCAGGATGGGAAAAAAAAAAAAAAAAAAAAAAAAAAAAAAAAATCAGTAAACATTTAATATTTTGATTTGGTGGAGATTCATATTTAATCTTCCATCCAACTGGCATTAAATATACGGGATTTATTTATTTGCATAAACAGGTGTTAAAATAAGAGGAAGACATTCAAGTTTATTTCAATGAATAATACACAAATATTAAAATTTTTTCCCCAAAATACAAAATGGAGGGAGCGAAAAATGAGAAAGGAAAACTTTAGTCGTTGAAAACTAAACAGTTTTTTTTGCAGAGTGAATTTGTAAATACTATATAAGAGCTTTCCATTTGACATGCAATATTTACATTAGAAACCAACATTTTAAAAACTTGTAGCATTAAAGTTGGGTACAATTAATATTGCAGAATACGTTTGAAGACAGTGAAATAACAAAATCAACCTCCAGAAAAATGGAGCTTAAATTTCGAGATTGAGATAAATAAATTTTAAAAAAAATCTAAAATGCTATCAAGTAAAATTAATGAAAAACAGTTAACCAAAATTAAAAAGTTAAAAATAACCAGACAAGTCATTTTAATTATTAACTAATTTCAAGAACTTGTTTTAATAAAATTACTTGTTTAAAATCATAAAAATTCTGTGAATCTATGAAGTCTTCTAAAATTTGATGGGAAAGTCTTATATAAATGAAAAGTAGAATTTTCTTTCGAGAATTTGGTTATCTAAAAAAAAAAAAAAAATAACCAACAAATGTGAAAGATTTGTTGCTAATTATTTGGTTATTTTTCTTCATTAAATGAAGAACAAAACAAAAAAACACAAACAAATGAAATTTTACCATTGGTCAAAAAGAAAAAAGTCAAGGGGGGTCGAAGTAGTATTAATTATTGAAAGCCTTTTCAGTTGAAAATAAAAGGCTGATAATATTAAAAAGAAAAAAATGGAATGGGTTTTCAATTATTGAAATGTTTTGCTAAAAATACCTAAATTAGGTGGAATTTTAAGAAAAAAAACTCAATAAATGATGATGATTAATCGTGAGCGACTTTCTTGAGAAAAGAGGAAAGCTGAGAAGAATCCGATGGAATCTGTGTCAGTTGAACCTCCTCTTCTAGACTGTTGTCAGTCAGATCTGAAAAGAAAAGAATTACATTCAATTTAAATCTCAAGCATTGGAATAAAAAGAAAATTATCAACTTAATAAATTGGACAATAATTTATATAGAAAATTTCTAAGTTTTTTATGTTGTCAGTCATTATTTTGTTTTGCATGTCTAAAGTTGGATAACTCTGTAAAATTTTACGATATAAAAAATGTTTTGATATTAGAAAAGAACTTTTTTTTTTTTAATTCCTTGTCTTGAAAGAAGTAAAGTTTTAGGCTTGTATCTTTAAATGGAGATCGTTTTACAAATTCAGTAAGATTTACTTTTGACTAATTTGGGTTTTTTTACCTAACAGCCAAAATGAGGCTTCTGGCCATTTTGATATGTTGCAAATAGCAGGATTTTATTTGGGTTTTATTTATTTATTTTTTTAAAAAGTGTTTTTTAGCTTAATTACAAAGATCTCATCAATCAAAAAGGAAGAATCAATAAATTTGCTGTTGAAATAAAACTTGTATCAACAGTTTAAGCTGATTTTCTCTATCATTGCCAATAAGTTTTGGAATGGAATCTGATTTTTGACCCCACTTAAAGTTGGCCTCAGCTAGGATTTATCAAATCATTTTATATCATCTTTTACTTTACTTTGACATTACATCTATAAAATATGTTTCACTCAGTTAAAGTCTGTATCTTTAGTTATACATGGCTAAAGTTGGATTTTCATACTCCATAAAATACAATTTCTAAAGAACTTTGATTAGAATTCAGTTGTTAGTTGGGCTACCAACATAAGTTTGGTATTTTTTTGCATCGCAACAATCTGAGCCAATATAAAATATTTTTAGTTTATTGAAACACAAAACATCGGTTTTGTATACCATTAATAGCATGGAATATCATTAATGTTTTTTTGTTTTTTTTACACACGTCTTTGTTCAGAATAAATGAGAGCAGACCAACCTTGAAGTGTTGAATTATTTTTATAAGGGATTTTCTTAATTCTCAGTTTTTCTTTGTAACATTTAGACATCAAAAATAACAATTTAATCAAGTCCAAGATAATCAGAGAGAAACAAAAGATTCCTTATAAAAAATAAGTCATCAATCAGTTCTTCCTTTATATTAATAGGGTTCACCAAGATCATTAAAAATATATATATAAAAGAGAGAGAGAAAGAAAGAGAGAGAGAAAGAGAGAGAGAGAGAGAGAGAGAATTTAAAAATCAAATCAAAGTTCTTGCACAAGACAAAGGATATAAAATTCTTACCATCAATAATCTGTTTAGTTTTATGAGATGGTGCATAGAGACAGAGCAAACCAAATACATAAACATTCCACATTCCATAAACTCCTGTTGAGAGAAAGAGAAAAAAAAATGAAAATATTAACTACACTTGTTAGAGTTGTAAATAAAACAAAACAAAATACAAACAGTGATAATAAGAGACTTATTACTAAATTAGTTAAGTTTATCCTGTTATAATCTTTCTGATTAAACCAATACAACTTTTATTTTATTCTACTTAACCAAAATAACTTAAAATATCCTGAATTTCACTAAAATTAATTTGAAGTTTAAATTATTGAATACATTTTGATACTAAAATTCTTTGATCATCTTTTTGGTGTAATATTGGGAATGGAAGGTTTAAAATTTGTATTAAGGCAAAATTTTAAATTATATTTATGAAAATAGGAAATAAATGAATAGACTCAAAAAAATGCTGTGATATCATAAGAAGGATAGATTTGCAATAAAGATAAATAATTTGTTTGTTTGACATTGATTATATATATATATAAGATAAATCAATCAATTATATTTATTCTCTGACTAAATTTTTTTGAGTCAGAGAAAAACATGGAAATAGATATTGGATACAAAACAAAATCTATTTCTGATTTTATGGTCATAATTACTGTAAACATTTTTCAGGTTCTTAAAAAAAAAAAAAAAAAAAAAGAAAAAAAAAAAAAAAAGGGGGGGGTTAAAGGGAATAAAGAAAGAAAGAAAATGCTTACCTGTGAAGAAGGCACTAGTATATTCCAAAGCAGGAGATTCTTCTCCCCATTTCCATTGACCTTCACTTACTTGACTAATGATAAAAAAGATCACTGTCAATGCAGCACATACCAAAGTTGCCAACATTAAAAATTTGAAGCGGTAAATCAGGCCCTGAAATAGACAAAGTCAGTTTTTTTTAAATTATTATTATTGTTTTTTTTTTAATTGGACAAGAATAATAAAAAAAACAAAAAACAAACAGTTTCATTCGTTTTACTCCTGAATTCTTTATTTAGAAGAATGCAAAAATCATAAAATTGACTATCAGAAAAGGGAAGCTAAGGTTTCAGTGTTAAAAATCAATAATTAGCCAATTTTTCAAGATCTATTAAAATTAAATTTGATGGGTTTTGGTGCCCCTGAGCACTGTACACAATAATTTCATTATTATATCATTACAAAATGAATAGGCTACCCTATTTATTATGTGTGTGTGTGTGTGTGTGTGTGTGAGTGGGGGTGGGGTGGGGGTGGGGAAAAGCTCAAGATAAATGCTGGCTGAAATTTTGGTAATACAATGTTTCAGATGCCAAAATATTCAAGAGTTTTATCTACCAAAAAGTCAAGATTCTAAATGCCTTTCACTAATTTAGTCACATGACCAAATAAGATTTTACTTTTTCATAATTATTATTGATAATTCTATTTCCATCTGTAGTGGAATTTCTCTTGGAAAATTTATCAGCAACAAATACAAAAACTTAAACTTTAAAAAAGTTTTTTTTTAATTTTTTTAGAGTAAAACCTTAAAAATGAAGACAATGACAAGTTAATAAAAAAAAAAAAAAAAAAAAAAAATAAAACAAACCTGATAATATTTTCTTCGTGATGTACTCATATGGGGCAAAACAGTTTTCTTGATACTTATTGTCCTGAAAACTTTAAAAATCATGTAACACAAGAAAATAAAATAAAGACAAGCTGCAACACCAGCAAGAATGACCGAACCAAGCTGAAGTGAAAGTTAAGGAAATTTAAATGGATGAATAATGAACAGAAAACATTTTAGCTGGGGTTAAATTCTTTTTTTTATATTTCTTTTTATTTACACAAAATAATTTTCAAATAATAGAAGTCTATAACTTAAGTCATGTTGAGGATTTGCATCACAAGAAATTCATCTTTTTCCTTCAAAAATTTTTTATTAATAATGATTTGGTCTCAATTTGTCAGTAACTGAAACTATGTCACTTACATCACATTACCCAAAATCGTCAATACAGAATAAAGAACAACCTTACATTATATACACTCAAAATTTGAGTATGCCACCTTAGACAATCTTTGTTTTTTTTTAAACAAGTTTTAATAAATAAATGCCTGCTATTATATATTTATGTATAGTTTGTTTTATCTTAATACATATTTAAAGTTATCTAACAGAGTTTTACAAGAAAATTATTTACAAACAAGAAATAGTTTTTTTTTTTTAGCTTCAAGAGCTTAACTAAAACGTTTACAAATAAATAAATACTTATCATTTTGGGTAACATTTATGTGTAAGATATTCAAAATAATCATTTAATTAATAATCAATAGATGCATGCAAAATTTTATTTGAAGGGGACAGAACTAAGTTTCTATTTCAAATAGTTTTATTTTTTTTTATATATTTTTTTTTACTCCTATTTGATTATACTTATGATACAAACCCTGACATTGAATTTTTAACTACTATCCTCTCAGACAATATCTTTCAAAAATCAATTTCTACACCACCTGGAGGGGGGTTCTGTTTTTTCTTAGTAGTTATAATGAAAACCACCTTTACATTTAAGCTTAGAAATGACCAACTCTGTAAAAGAATAATCAGTTAAAAGAGATGAAAACTTAAAGAAGTCAATGTAAAAAAAAGGATACAGCCAAATTAGTTCCAATTTTTGTTGCCCATATGCTAAAGAATGGATTTTTCAATTGAACACCCCTGAAAAGATAAAATAAATAGAATTAAAGCAAACATTTCAAAACAATTAATCACGAACTTAATATAACCAAAACATCAAATGGAGATAAGATAAGATCTTAATGAGCAAATACCTTATATTTCAAACTCAAATAAGAGAAAAATAACTTTTTTCAAACTACTATTTATTTTTGATAAGTAGATCAAAATTTTACTGACATTTCTGCAGAACAGATAAGAAAGTTATACTTTTATTGTTATGAGGTTAAGTAAACAAACGTGTTTATTTTTATATGGCTTTAAGCCGACAATTTTTGGAGGATATGTGCTTAATTGAAGTCGTACCTAATTTTGAAAATTAATTAGTTAATAATTAATGAATTTTATTCATATGAAGTTAGACAATCCCCAAATTTAGAGCTTCCAATTCCAAAAATTGGTGGGGTTATGTCGATTTTTAGCTCAACAAATTTGAGGGGAAGGTTGCGAAGAAATGGCAACTTTTTGTAACCTATTTGTCTGTAAAAGGAGTTCTAGAGCTTCCCTACTCCTAAAAATTGGTTTATAAAAACATTTTTGCCTAAGGAATCCAAAACTACTATTAAAAAAGTCTTAAAGTCAACCAATTTTAAGTTATTGATGATTTCTGATTTTTTTTTCATAGCAAGATCAATATCCCAATGCGGCACTGCATATACAACAAAAAATTTCATTATTTCACATATATTGAACATTATTTGTACCACTTTTAATTTTTGCTCAGAAGTGAAGCTACAAAATCTGTTAAAATTTTGCAAATCAGAAATTATTAATAACTTAAAATTGGTTAAATTTAAGACTTTGTTACATGTTGAGCAAACTGGGACATCCTCTCTTTTAAAAAGAGAGGGTGTGCATAGTGTGGGTGTGCCAAATACAGTCTGGAGAGTGCAAAAGTTCTCAGCACTTTTAAAATATAAGGTGTGAATGAAACCCAGTCTTTTTGCTGGAAACATTTGCACACATCTAACTGTAAAAACACATTTCAATGCAAAGCCATTCTTAACAAATTATATGGATAACTAAATAGAAATAAATGATCTAAGATTAAATTTAATAGTTTCATAAATGAATTTCTAGATTAATTAAAAGCTTTAAATTACCTTTCACACATTTCAAATACAAACAGCATGATGCAGCCAAAACCAACAGCAGCAAGATGTTTCCAATAAGTAGACACCCTATTTCTGTCCACTTGATCCTTTAGAAAGAAAGAGAGAGAAAAAAAAAAGATTATATTAGAAATAATGTTACATTTTGCTTAATTAATATCAACACTTAAAAATAGAATTTAATTCTGCCTAAAAAATGCCCCCCCACCCAGCTCTACCAAATTTTCTTGGTATTTTTTTTTACCTGTATGAGGAGATATTTCAAAGTTCATTATCTATTCACCTCAAAACTCATTGTATTTGAATAAAGATGGCAGGAGCGTTCATGTAGTGATTTTTCAGTGTAAATAAGTAACGTGTGAGAGTCGCCACCAGCAGCTTACAGTAGGATAGTAGTGGGAGAGTCGTTAAAGAGTTAACTGGCATCCCCCCCGCAAGATTTTTTTTTTTAAATATTGAGAAAAAAAAAAATAAATTGTATAAAACCCCAAACATTAATTGTTATTTCCACAATAAAGAAAAACGAAACATTTGTTTGCTTTCAAATCAGTCATGAATTAGTTAGGTATAAGATTGTGGTTAAAATCCTTTTTTTTTTAAATAAGTATTTGTTCTTTTTAAAATCCCAATTAACATGCTCTTCAAAGAAGAGTGCATATAGACAAATCCCTCCCCCCCAATTACTTTTAACTAAAAAGCTGAATAGTAAAAGTCAAAAGCATATTGAACAAGTTAAAAACAATTTTTTCTTATTTTCCAATGGAATAAAATTATTAAAACATTTTGCAAATATTTGATAACCAATGTTACAATCTCAGTTTGTACAAAATTACATGTGTGTAAATGTCTATGATAAATATCTATTCTCTATTTTAATACAAGAATTATGTAAATTGTTTGTTTTTTTAATACAAAAAACAAAAAAAAAAAAACCCATTAAATACTTACAATCATGTGTTCACCAACAAATATTAGCCAAAACGAGAGCAATACAGCATAAAAGACTCCTTGGCGTATATCACTTAAAAGTAACATGAATGGCATATTGAGCCATAACGTCATCCATTCTAATGGCACTAAAAAAAATAGAAAGAAAACGTTTCATTTTTACACCTTTAAAGAAGAAAAAAAAAACATTTTGATTTATGTAAAATTTCAAGACAGTAAGAGAAAAAGATTTGTTGTTATAAGATGGACGTTTTTGAATGACTTGAGTTTGAAATATTTGGCATCCTTCCATCTACTAAAGATGATGGCATAGTGTCCACTTTTTTAAAATCTTTATTTTTTTTATCTGCAACTGCATGAGTGGCTGAACAGACCAATTTTTGAATGGCAATCTCTGGTGCAGTGACTGCAAACAAATAGTGATGCTTGCTGGAGATGCTGTTGTCTCTCCTTCCTTTCCTCTCTTTTTCACTCCTTTTCGTTCCTTGTTTGACGAGGAGGCCCCAGGTCGCACGGTCCTCTGCACAAGCCTCCCATGTGTTGGTGTTGATATGGCATGTCTTCATGTCCCTCTTGCAGACATCTTTAAAGCACAGGTGTGGTCTCCATACCCGTTGGGTGCCTTCTACTAACTCACCATAACTATGTAGTTTCCACTACATTATATAAGTAATTTGATAAAAGTCATTATTTACTAGAAACGTAAAGTCTAATACTAAAAGAATTATACTTTTCATTCAACATGTTCTTTAGAATCATACAAAACACTAAAGAAATTTAAAATGTTTCTATTTTACAAATTATTTGGACAACCAATTTTTATAAAATGGTATTGTTGCTATCACAATACTTTGACCAATTAATATTACAACATTCTTCAGGTAAGGAATCATATGGAAAATGAGAGTTCAAAAAGTCTACAATAATTAAAAGATGGAAAATTGGAGAAAATGTTAGAAAAGCAACAAGTAGATCAATAATGTAAAACAAAATCTTAGAGTGACGATGATGATGATGATGATGATGATGATATCTCAAAAGTTGCAGATCTCTTGTAGAATCAGATTAATTAAGGTTTTTTTTTTTAAAGTTTTTTTAATATCTTTAATACCGAGATGCAAATTCATTTGAAGTTATTTTAAATAATTTCTAGTATTCGAGACGATCAAAACAAAATTAGAAATTTATACTTACTGTTCAATGTTGACAAAGCAATACCCAGAGAGAACAAAGTCCTAAAGAAAATTTTTAAAAATAATTAAAGATGAACAATAGTACAAGTTGTTTGTAAATACAAAAAAAATCAATCTATTTCAAAGAGTTAAACAAATTTCAACAATTCTATAGACCAAAAAAATGTACATTTTAAATTTGGATATATCATATATACAAGTATATTCTAAATTTTGTTTTGCATGGAACAGAAACGAGAATATTCAAATCTGGCTCATGCTGTGTGGCATTAGGTATATTTGTCTTACACTTATGACTAAATGTTGCCTCAAATAATTAGTGTAATCTGTTTATTCTTTCAGAGTAACTTCTTTTTTTCTATTGTATTTATTTATAAATGCGTACCTAGGTAGTAATGTCTCATCAACAGAAAACGATGTCAATATAAGCATCGGAAAAGCATGGACTGCTATAGATAGATTATCGATCAGATGGAAATCTAATCTCTGATAAGATAAAGCGAGAATTCTAAAGAGAGTTGTAGCTATATCAGTACTACTGTATGGCTGCACCACTTTGAATTTAACAAAAAAAGTAAAAAAAAAAAAAAAAGCTGTAATTTTATAGAGAAGTCACTTAAAACTGCAAAATAACCAACTTCAATTTTGTTGAATTAAAAGTATCCTAAAATTATGACAAACCATAATATTGTTGCAAAATTATTAAATACAATTTTATCTCTACAAAAGATCAAATCTTCTATTTATGTCAACTTTTCCTTTTGGTTCTTTTATTAAACTTAATTCTCCTCTCTACATTTTTATTTCTAGAAGAAATACACACCAGTGAAATTTAATATTACCAATTATTCTTATAAATAACTTGTACATTTTGTTAATAAAATTTTTATAAAGTCATTTTGATGTAAAGTGATATTAACTCACAAAGTTTTAAATAACCGTAAAATTAAATTCTCTCATAATAACCAAATTTAAAAGATCAAGATTAGAGATTTGTTTTTTATTTGTCCAGGATATATATATATATAGAATATATATATATATATATATATATATAATATATATAAAAAAAAAAAAAAAAAAAAAAAAAAAAAAAAAAAGAAAATGTTGACATTTTTATGGTTTCATTTTCTTTTTTTAATATTCTAATTAAATTAAGTTTATTGAGATTTACTTTCTTATCTACATCTTTATTTTGCTGAAAATTCTAAGATTCTGCAGAGAGTGGGGGAATTTTTTTTTGTTTGAATTTTTGAGATGAGGCTTGATAATTTGTATTTAGATTTTTCAGACTGTTGTCCTCATTTTATTGTAATATATATATATATATACACAACATTTCAGCTGATGTTTCTGGTTGAACTTGGGAGCCTTTACAGAACTTCAAACCGAACCCTTTAAGATATAGGGGTAGATGGTTAACAGAATGAGAACAATCTACCCAATGGATTAAGTTTGGTTTGAAGTTTCGTGAAGGCTCCTGATTATGACCTGAAAACTCCAAAGTTTGACAAGATACAGCTAAAAAATTTTTTAAAAAGGCCAGAGGGCACATAGAACACATTGATTTCCAACAAAAGGTGTGAGAACAAACCGTAGATCTTTTCTTTTACTTTAAAATTCTTTGCATTAAAATCTCATGAAAAAAATTGATGTAAAGTTTAGACATATTTTCATTCCAAATCAACTTAAAGTAAACAGGGTTGGCGTAGTGGCTAACGTGTTAGACTGTAACATCATAGTAAGAGAGTTCTAGCTCCAGTTGAGCAATTATGTTGACTTTTGGACTAAATATTCAGTCATTTTAACTGAGAAATCCACTTAATTTATCTTGAAGAAAAGTTTTAATGAAAATCCCTTAACTCTTTGCCTACCAAATTTCCCCCCCCCCCCCATGGCTGCACCAAATTCTCTTGGTATTTGATTCCCTATTGCAAAAGTATCAAGTACAAGTTTCAGGGTAGGTTCACAGACAAAACAAAAGATGGCAGGGTGTTCATGTAGTGATTTTTCATTGTAAACAAGTGACACTTGTGAGACGCTACCAGCGGTTTATGGTAAGATCACAGCAATGGAAGAGTAGCTGTGAGCAGTTTAAAGTAAGCACAGAGTTAAATAATCAGTATTTAGTCCCACTTACCACAATTACTCACTGCTATATTTATTGTTGTTTTTATGTACCTTGATTTTATCATTAATCACTGGTAATGTTCCATGTAATAAATATAAAACTATAACATAATTAGGTTTATTCTATTAACTCTCCTGATAATCATTAAGGGAATTATAGCAAACTTGGTAGAAACAATTAAAAACTTATACAAACTCTTCAAAAATGAAAAATAAAAATAAAATACATATATCTTACCTCTCAAGCAAATTGGGTCCTCGTTCAAGTAACATAATTCTGTGCCAAAACCAGACTAGGCAAGGAAGGAGAAGCAAGAACATTACTGTTTTCAACGATAACCAAACCTTTGTAAAACCTCCAGTTTGGCTAATTGCCTAGAATAAATAAATAAATAAATATTAAAAAAAAAACAAAAAAAAAAAAAAAAAACAATGACAGTAGTTAAAATGAAAAGAAAAGAAAAAACTTATTTACCCAATCTGGTAGGATTTGACACAAAGTCACAAATATGGGGCAGCCAGTGAGGATCAAACTCACTTTTCAGTAGTAATGGATCTACAAGACTAGCTTGCAAACTATTACACCACAAAAAAAAAAAAAAAAAAAAAAAATGCCTATATGTATTTACTGCCATGAGCAGGATGTAACACAAGGTCAATTCTTTTACACAGAGTGTGACATTTGAATTCAGAATTTTCCTTCTCCTAGATTGGTTTTTGTACCACTATATACAAGCCAGAAAAATATTGAAAATTTATATTAGAGTTCAATAGGTTAATATTTGAAATTTTTTTACAGATTTTATCCATTATTAATTTTGATTAATATTTTCTTTTAATCTTAATTTCTTTTTATTGCAACTGATAGAGGCAAATGGTATAACTTATCACAGGAAATGACAAATCAAGTTGAAATCCTGGATAAAGTGTTAGCATTTTACTTTTGCACAAATCCCAGCTATGGATAAATAGTAGGGCAGAGTGAGCTCTTTAGCTTTGGTAAGGTAACCAGTCTAGGAGAAAGAAAAACTGAATTCAAAACCAGGGGGGGGGGGCTAATAACTCCACCCCATAAAAACCTATTTGTTAAAAAAATGCAACATCAGAGACGTAGCTATGGGTCTATGCATCTTAAAAGTTTTAATGGCATATCAACTCTTTATGGGTCATTTAATGCCAAGATTTGATTCATTAGTAAATGTTTGATTGCAATCATAATTATATTTTCAATGCTACATTGCATCTTTTTTTTAAAAATTGCACTTTTATTTATCTAATAATTTGTTTGTGCAAAGTTACAGGATATCAAGTATTCCTATCTAACACCAATTATATGGTTTCAAGTATTCCTATTTGACACCAATAATTTGCAAACAATTATTATGTTTTAATAATACTAAAATAATTAGAGGATCATTCTTAACCATTCTTAATACAAATAATTTGTACAGTGCTGGAATAGTACAGCTTGGGTAATCTGATCGGTGTGGTAAAGTGCGGAACTGACAGTAGGCATGGCGCTCCACCTCAACAAAAGAAATTCCCCTAGTCTAACTAACAAAAAAGATAGACTCACTGTCTGGATGATACCAATAATAAGCTACTGCCAACTTTAGCTTAGTCAGTAGATCATCGGTCTAGGAACCACAAGGTTCTAAGTTTCATACCAACTCAAGTGTAGGAGTAGCACAGCCTGAATCTGTGCATCAGTGGGAAGCTGAAGGTAGGTGTGACATTCCACCTCAGATATATAAAAACAATCTCTGTAGGTACTACCACTCCGGGTCAGAGTGGACCTGGAAGTAGAGGCGATGAAGTGGCACTCTACAGAGCTTCAAAATTGGAACTTCACCATTAGATGCAGAACAATAAGACCCTGTGCTACTGCCTTTTAGCACATATATAATAAAAAAAGGGCTGGGAGTTGCCATAAGGGCAATAGGGTTGGGACAATCATATAGGTGCTAAAGCTTGACATGACCAACCGACTGATTGGAAGGAGCCTTTCCAACTGATCATCCAGTCTAAGTAAGAGCCACAGTGGAGTGTTAAAGGTCATAGACTGCTCAGCCACCAGGATTCCATCCTTAAGTATCACTGGTCGCCACTCACGGCCAACAGGTGGCCTCATTGGGGTGGGGGTGATTTTACCCCTCTGCAGAGGTGCAGTCGGTGTATGCTTTTGCCTCAACCAACAGGGTAGTATTCAACTATTAGTGGAAATGAATCCGACAATACGAGGAAGAATGAATAAAGAAAAGAAAGAATAGAATGGATAATAAAATTGATTAAATTCATCTTTTATTATCCATTCTATTCTTTTTCTTTATTCATTCTTCCTCATACATACATAGATATATATATATATATATATATATATACACACACACACACACACACACACCCCCCTAAAAAAAAAAAAATAAAAAAATTTAAAAAAAATTAAAAAACCTTTCAAGTGATACAAAAAAAAAAGGAAAAATTTGCATGAATTAAGATGCTTAATTACCAATTTTAGATTGGAGACAATTATTTTCTGCCATTTCCAGAGATGATTACATACAAACTGGAAGTAACTATCTTAATTTAATGATCATTTAAATTATTTTGTTCAATTTTGAAATTTGATTAAAATCTAACTATAAAAAGATTTATGAAAAAAAACAAAAAAAAATTTTAGAATAAAATTTTTCATTTAATCAATAAAAACTTCTTTGTTTTTAAATCAAGAGAAAAATGAAGAAACAAAACCCAAATGAAATACTTACAAACAGCCAAATATCTTGCAGTTTTCCAATTCCCAAATTTGTAATTTTGTGTTCATGGACTGGGATGCGAATATTCACAAGATAATAATCATAATGACAACTTCCCAATTCGAAAAAAGGTAAAATGTTACACTTGTAGTGATTTTGAGGCTTTTTCTACAAAAGGAACAAAAAATAATCATAGACTTAGTTTCAAACATTTATAGATAAACTAGACAAAATGCAACATGTTGGGTCACTCATTGAGCTAGGAGTAGATAATTGGGATTAGGGGGAAAAAAATAAATATGGCTGGATAATTAAATAAAAAAATAAATAAATAAATAAAATAAAATAAAAATAAAATTAAAAAAAACATTAAAATCATTTTGTAAGATTTCTAAGGGAATGTTTAACCTAATTTAAGCTACGAGCTATCTGCTTGTGCAACTTGACATACAAATATATTTCATACTGTCTAAATTACTCTCTTTAGTCTCATAGATAAACTAACATATATAATGAGGAGGTAATCCAGAAACACAGAGATGGGGAATTAACAAGCAGAATGTGAAGTAAGAGATGGGTCAGTTTTTGACTTAATTGCAAATTACAACTAATTAAAATGGAATTTTTTTTCAAACATAACTCAATCCTAGAAGTAAGGAATACTTTGATACACATTTTGTCATTAAACTAAATAGGAAAAAAAGCCATTAGGAGACAAACAGATTCCCTCAGCTTTTGTATAATAACATAAAAAAATAAATAAATAAAAAAAAAAATTTAAAAAAAAAAAAAAAAAAAAAAAAATCAGTGTTAACATGTCATTGTTAAAATCATTTACTAAAAAACAAAAAATAAAAAAAAACAATTTTCTAGAAGAAAGTTGATAAGACAATAAAGAGATGTAAATTTTTTGTAATTTTAAAGAATGAAGAGAATTCAAAAGAAGTTACCTGTTCTTCTTCAATTGTACATCCAAGTTTTCGTGTAACAACCGATTCAGCCAACAATTTCCAGTCACTTGGACCATCATCCATGTCTCGATAGCCTAATTTAACTTCCATTTCAAGAGTTGGATCATCCGCTAAATCAAGAAAAGTTTCAAGTCAATTAGAAATCACATAACATTTTTACATTTGAAATTCAATTTTGCTTCAAAGAAATTTATTAATATTCTAACATTCTCTTGGAATAATTGCTCCATTTGAAAATATTACATAATTAGTAGTAATGATGGAAAACTCAATGCAAAATTAAGTTTAATGACAATGAAAAACTTTAGGAATTTTAATCAACTAACCACACATTATGATATAGGAGGATGAATACTTGTTTAATTAAGGTAATAGTGATACAGATAGCTTTTTAATTTACTGCATACTGGAATGCATGGATTTGATAGAGTTTCAAGGAAATTTGAGGGATCCCAACTAAAGTTTCTAAATAAATTGTAGGGTCTTTAAGAAAAAAGAAAAAAAAAAAAAAAAAAAGAAAAAAAAAAGAAGCTTTGAGCAACACCTAAGTTAGGCCCAAAGCCAGAAACTTGTGATGTTGGCAGTGGAAGTTTCCAGGGGAAAAAAAAAAGACTTGAATTGATATCCCTGAACTGTTGCAGGTTGGTTGTGTGCAATGTATTGAAATATTTCTATGGAAAAAATTGCATTCCTAGGTGTATCCCTGGGATTCAGGACATGTACTTATCAGCATATCTGAGGTTGCACATATACAGAACTCATTGTGTATCCATATTATATTGTTTTTGCATAACACTTTTCTTTCAGGATATTCCATTACAAAGATGGGCTAATTGAGTAATGAAAAAATCTATTGCTATGGAAACAAAGCAACATGTTATTTATTTATTTTCTATGGCAAAAGTTATTTGAACAACTCAGTTGTAGCACAGCTATAATAATCTGAACATACTGACATTAGATCACTCCAAAGACTTTACAACTTATATAGAAAGAAAGCAAGAGTAAAGAAAAAGTGGGGGATGGGGTGTTTTAATTTGATATTACCCACATCAACATCATAATCATATACACTAGTCTATGATAATCAACAGATTTAATATAAAGGGAGAGTTAAAAATTAAATAAGTGAAAACAAATATCAAAAGAGAAAGACTAATTATTCCAAACTTTGGAATTTTATCAGCTTTACTGAATCTCTAAAGTGACAGATTAAAAGAAGAAAAAGTTGTCATCTTAAAAGATTTGTAAATACTTACACATCGGATGATTTTCATCATAAGCAATTTCAAGTTGTAACACTGCTATGACATTTTGAAACCATCTTGACATGTCCAGTTGTTTTCCGCCTTTAGGTCCAGGGATCCAAAAGGAAAATACAATTTGATTTGGAGAAATCTGTTCCAATGCAACTTTTGGATCATCAAAGCTTGATAAGGACTGACAGCTTTCAGGACCACCCCGAGGAATGAACCATTGTTTTTTGTGAGCATGTCGTCCACGATCCATGCATTTTGTTCCCAAAATTGACAAAACATGAGAAGGTGCTGGGGCTTAAATGAAAGAGAAAAAAAAAAAATAGAAATTAGTGGAAAGCAAGGAGTAAAAATTAATAGAAAGTAACAAATAGAAATCAAATATCAAAGTAAAATTTGATTTCTTTAAAATAAGGGATTCACAAGATCATAAGGTCAGATGTAAGTATGTATTTAGTAAATATAGGTAGGGGCAATCCGTTAGAGGGAGATAACCAATTTGTTTTTTCTCACCTAAAAAAAAAAAAAAAAAACTTATACTGGAATAAAATCTATGGTGGCCAACATATGTAAAATTCAATCTACTAAAGTTGCACTGTATAGCAAAAAAAAAAAAAAAAAAAAAAAAAAAAAAAAAGCAAGAAAACATAATACAAGGACACGTGAACTAAAAACAGTTGTCCCCAGAGTGAAAGTCCGTTTTTTGGTTTTTTTTTTTTTAAATAAAAAGGACATGTCAGATGCATTTTACAAAACCAAACTACTACCTGATTGAAAAAAAAAAAAAAAAAAAAAAAAAAAAAAAAAAAAAAAAATAAATCAGGGAATTATTTGATCTTAATGAAATTTTCAGTGTTGATTTATTATTGAATGAATTTTATAATGCATCATTTATTTTATTTCAACATGTTCCGATTTTTTTCAGGTCACTTAACTTTGACCACCACTTATATTTGGAGCACAAAATATTGAAGGTATGAAGATTTTTAATTATTCTGTTGTATATGAAATATAATTTTCTTTTTGATTATCACTGCAATAATTATACATCAACATTTGTTCTGTTTAAAAAGGTGCGTGGGGGGGCTAAACTTATAGATTGAGATTCCTCCATTAATTATTACATCAACATACTAAAGTAAGCTTGTTATTAAATAAATGTTTGTAGAATCGAAAAATATGAATTTCAAAACTTAAAATTATGGGCATTTTAAATGAATTTTATCTAACAATTAGGTATATAAATTGTTGTTCTAAATGCTAGTATGGATATCTCTAACAATAATATTTATTTTAAAGAATTTCCATCGAATCAATTTGAAATGTTTCAGAAATTTAAAAGAAAGGCAAGTTCATTTCTTTATTTTTTTAACAAAAACATTCATTGTAATTTAAAATTAAATTATTTTCATACTTTATAATTTTAATATAAAGACAACTCTAAATAGCCCGAATGTGGTGGGGCCGCAAGAAATCTACAATTTTTAAATAAAATAGCTGATGCATAAGTCAACACTGAAAATTTTATTAAAATCAGATAATTCCCTGATTTTTTGTTTATCAATCTGGATTAGGGAATTGTCACTTATCAGCTTTTGTAATTTTAAGATGTTTCCTGGTCATTAAAAAAAAAAAAAAAATTTAAAAAAAAAAAAAAAAAAAAAAAATTTTTTAGTGCACTTTAGTTTTTCTGAGAAATAAAATTAATTTAAATAAAATATCAACAAGTTAATAATATTTATGTACATAGTGTATTCAATGTTTTGTTATTGATTTCTAAGAAAAGTTTTTTATAACATTTAATAACGTGTTTAGTAAATATTTCACTTAGCATCGGATTTTGTAAATTTCAGGGCTAATCTAATGTTTAAAATGTATTAAAAATAGTTAAATTTTTATTTCTTTTTTTAACCAAGGTTGATTATATGTCACTACTTTTTGACTAAAACAAATTTGACCTTAAATAATTAATTTAATTAATTTTGATTAGTTTTTTTTTAAGTGAAAATCGGCACTTAAATTGCAACAATTAGCAAAACGCGCCACAAAAATTATTTTTAAAATAACTAAAATCTATAAATAACTTTTTCAGATGTTGAAATTTTATTTTAGGTGGTCTTCAGGATTTGATCTTTGTAGAAATTTAGAAATTAGTAGGGATAACCAAAGTCAGTTCACGTAATCAATTTAGGCCATTTTAAAATATTTTTTAACTTTGTTTTTTAAAAATCTCTCAAAAAAATTGTACCGAATATACAGAGTTGTTACAAAGAAAAACAGTTAATTCAAAGATCAAATTATCCGATTGGGGGAAAATTACTCCTAAATAAAAAAAAAAAAAATAAAAAATAAAAAATCCATTTTTACATACAAAAGGGTTATTTTTATGTGGAAACGGGGATTGTAACTTTACATATTGTTTCTCTTTGACAATTATACATTTAAATGTATGGGTGGCTGTATTTGACAATTGTTTTCTTGTGCATATTCAATAACCGATTATTGGTTTTCAAAGATTTTTGAAAGATTTTTTTTTTTTTGTGGTAGTTTCAGAATAACTCCGGAATATTTTTTTTAAAGCAAAGAAAAGACAATAAGTATTACAAATGTTGTCAGTTTTGCTGTATATTATAAGAATCAAACATTATTATTCAACAATAAAAATTACAAATTCTTTTAAAAATATTAATATCGTGGATCAGACAAATTTCAAATCAAATTTTTCACGGATATTTGAATATATGAATTTTAGAATTCAGGTTAGTTCACCTGAATTCTAAAATTCATATGTCCGTGAAAAATTCGATTTGCACACACAAAAGTTTTTAAACAAAAAAAAAAAAAAATTATTTAAGCACACAAAAGACTGAAAATCTCTTAAAAATTAATTTCTTTAAAAAATTTTTTTTCCTTAACAATTTAATAGAATATGGTACACATTAAAAATAAAAAAAGTTTTCAAATAATATGACATTTTTTTGCACTTTTTATTTTAGAATTGATGAATTTTTACTACAAAAACTACTGCATTGTATATTATACAATTTTTTGGATATAGTTATTATTTTCTCTTGTCTTTATAGAAAAAAAAGGGACCCCGTAAAAAAAAAATTGTGAAAATCGGACTATTAATTGATTTTTCATAGAATTTTTAAAAAATCCTCTCTACTACGTTAAATTACAGTTGATTTAACAGTGCAAAAATGAAAACATTGTTTTTCGATCATAATTTTCATTATTTCCGTAAGCTGAAAATGTCGGTATCAGCCAATCAGCGAGGGAGTCTATCCCCTTTTCACTAGTGCTAGACCAAGGAGATTGTTTTTGCGTCTGAGGTGGAGCGCCACACCTACCATCAGCTCCTTTACCGCACAGATCACTGTGCTACTCATACGCTGAGTTGGCGAGGGCCGTGTTAGCTCAGTCGGTAGAGCGTTCGGCTAGAAACCACAAGGTTCCGAGTTCTATACCCCCCACCACCACCAGAAATAAAATAAGCTATTCATTACAAAATAAAGTACTTAACGAATAAGTGCTGAAAATTTAATTAAAATTGAACAATTCCCGGATTTTTAAAAATTGTTTAAAAATGTTATTACCTCCCTTGATCCAAAATGCCCATACCTATTAAATACATACTATTTACGAAACCCTTCTGCCACGAGCAGGATGCGACATTAGGCTAATTTTTAAGCGGAGAAAAAGTCAGATGGAAGTAATAAGACTTATAGGTGTAAAATAAATAAATAAATAAATAAATAAAATTGTAATATGCATTTCCGTATCACTCCTTCCGCATTTAAGGAAGTCAAATAATAGAAGAAAGAAAAAGGTTAAAATCCGCCATACATTAAGATAATGTTTTCGTTCAAGATTTACAACTAGGAAACTGATAAGAGAAAAGAAGAAGAAAAAAAGAAGAAAAGTTGACTATCTCAATTTCATACAATGACTACCGAATTAAGCAATATCACTTACATTCAAATAAAAACCACTATTCGAGATACGGATTATAGAATTACAGATATTTTAGAGTTTTTCAAGCATTACAAAACATTTTAAGTTTATATAGAATTACGCATTATAATGCCACTTTCGTTATTTACTTGGAATTTCTGAATATCAGGATAACAAATTTGACTAAGTAACTTCTAGGTACCACCAATTTGACCCTGTGCAATTTAACCCCCCCTCCCCTACATTTAACACAATGAAACTTGCAGAAAAATTAATATTTTCTTGAAAAATGTTTTCCATTCGAAAGAAAAAACATTAAACAAACTCCTGATGATTTTTTTAATTTTTTATCAGCTTAGGAAAATAATGAAAATTATGATTGAAAAACAATGTTTTCATTTTTGCACTGTTAAATCAACTGAAATTTAACGTAGCTAAAAACAAGTTACGATAAGAGGATTTTTAAAAAATTCTATGAAAAATCAATTTTTTTCACGAAAATTTCCATAAATGTTTATCATTGGATGTAAATACATCTGAAATAGTTTTTTTCTAAAATATATTAGGGGAAATATTTTTTACGAGGTCTATCCCCCCCCCCTATTTTATTTCATGAGATAAAAAAAATGACGCGTCAGAAAGTTTTTTTTTCTTTTTTTTTCTATAAAGATAAGAGTCTGAATAACTATATCAATGAAATTGTATGAATGTACGAGGTCTAGTTTTTTGAGGAAAAATTAATGAATCGGAAATAAAAAGTGCAAAAAAAAGTCATAATATTAATATTTCAAAACTTTTTTTTGCTTTTATAATTGGTACGTACTATATTCTATTAAATTGTCAAAAAAAAATTTTTTTTTTAAAGAAATTAATTTTTAAGAGATTTTCAATCTTTTGTGTGATTAAATATTTTTATTTTCTGCGTGAAATAAATTAATTTTTTTTTTTCCTGCGTCAAAAAATCGAATTTTTCACGGATATTTAAAAATATGAATTTTATAATTCAGGTGCACTAAACATTGGTCCGATACGAGCTCGATTAATATTTTTAAAAGAATTTGTAATTTTTGTTGTTGAATAGTAATGTGTGATCCTTAGAATGCACGGAAGAGCATTGCTGACATTTGTTTTACAAAGAGACGAGACGCTTCTAAGTAACCAAAGTTTGTTCCTGGTGGTACCTAACGATCTTTAATTGTTTTTTTACGAGATTTTTGATAAAAAAAAGTTCGGAAATATTTATTTCCGTTTTATTCAAGATGGCCTAAACTGATTGATGATCCCTAGTAAACATTTATGGAAATTTTAAAAAAATCCTCTTATCGTAACTTGTAGGGACCACCAATCAGTTTAGGCCATCTTGAATAAAACGGAAATAAATATTCCTGAACTTTGTTTATCAAAAGTCTCGTAAAAACAATTAAAGATCGTACGTACAGGGTTGTTACAAAGAGAAATAGTTAATTCAAAGATCAAATTATCCGATTGGGAAAAATTACATCGTTATCTTAAAAAATAAACAAACCTATCCGTATTACATGCGAAAGGGTAATTTTCAGGCCACAATTTAGACAGAAAAAATACATATTATTACCCTCTTACGGTTATGCCTCTAAGTACGGATGGGTGTAACGGACTAACTTTTTTAGCCAAATTTTTTCTATTAAAGAATAAATTCTTTAAAAACTTTAATATTACAATTTACTATTAAAATGAATAAAAACTGGAAAAAATTTAATCTTAAAATTTCGCAGTGAAATTGACGTTAAAAAATGTCTTCGGTTTTAGTATTAATTTTTAAAATCGAAAATAAAATGAAAATTTGAATATTTTTTCTAGAAGAAAAACTGATAAAATAATCAATATATACTTTTTATTCTAATTGGTCGAAAAAGTTAAATAAATTTTTTTACGCTCAGAAAAACAAACTTTGGTTACTGAGAAGCGTCTCATCTCTTTGTATAAAAACAAAACAAATATGTCAGTTTTGCTCTTCCGTATATTCTAAGAATCACACATTACTATTCAACAATAAAAATTACAAATTCTTTTAAAAATATTAATCGAGCTCGGATCGGACCAATGTTTAGTTCACCTGAATTATAAAATTCATATTTTTAAATATCCGTGAAAAATTCGATTTTTTGACGCAGGAAAAAAAAAATTTAATTTATTTCACGCCGAAAATAAAAATGTTTAATCACACAAAAGATTGAAAATCTCTTAAAAATTAATTTCTTAAAAAAAAATTTTTTTTTTTTGACAATTTAATAGAATATAGTACATACCAATTATAAAAGCAAAAAAAAAGTTTTCAAATATTAATATTATGACATTTTTTTTGCACTTTTTATTTCCGATCTCATTAATTTTTCCTCAAAAAACTAGACCTCGTACATTCATACAATTTCATTGATATAGTTATTCAGACTCTTATCTTTATAGAAAAAAAAGAAAAAAAATTTTCTGACACGTCATTTTTTTTTTATCTCATAAAATAAAATAGGGGGGGGGATAGACCTCGTAAAAAAATATTTCCCCTAATATATTTTAGAAAAAAACTATTTCAGATGTATTTACATCCAATGGTAAACATTTATGGAAATTTTCGGGAAAATCAGATTAATTGATTTTTCATAGAATTTTTTAAAACTCCTCTTATCGTAACTTGTTTTTAGCTACGTTAAATTTCAGTTGATTTAACAGTGCAAAAATGAAAACATTGTTTTTCTATCATAATTTTCATTATTTTCCTAAGCTGATAAAATTTTTTAAAAATCATCAGGAGTGTGTTTAATGTTTTTTCTTTTGAATGGAAAAAACTTTAAGAAAATTAAATTTTCTGCAAGTTTCATGGTGTTAAATGTAGGGAGGGGGGGGGTAAATTGCACAGGGTCAAATTGGTGGTACCTATTGGTCGGAAAATTAAAACAGTAGGTTTTTTGGTGGTCCCCCATGACAGTTTAACTACAGTCTATGAATGAACCTTTTGCGAATTGGGTTACGGTTTAGGGGGTGGGGTTGTTACTGTACATTTAATGTTCATTACATTTAATGAAGGTAAGATTTGAAATTAAATACTGATACCTTGTGAAGACACATTTTAGAAAGTGTTATTGTTCATTTATAAATCGATTTTCAATTTTAAAGATCTTATTTTGTAAACAAAACATTAAACAGACAAGTAATTTGTTTAAAAAATAACCCAATATCCCTTAATCATATTTGATCAAAAATATTTTTTGGTTATAGAGGGAAAATATTGCGTGTTGCGGTCAGGATTGAAAAAGTTTTCAAATGTGAAAAGATCGCAGACAATCTAATTGACTATTTGATATAACAAACTCTTAAACTAAGAAATAGTTGGTATTTGTCCAGAATATACGGCTGAAGGAATTTATGCGGTAAGAATAAGAAAAAGAAAAAAGAAAGAAAGAAAGAAAGAGAAATCTAATATGAATATTCAACATCCAGATAAATGAATAAAATAACTGAAACTTACTTTTATTTTAACTGACCGAATAGACATTTTAGTCCCTAAAATTATATATCGGCCCTAAGTCGCCATCTTCTTAGTTGTTTGAGGGGTGAGGAAAAAGGTGAATAATTGAAATGAATTGAAGACACGGCTTTTAAATGTAAAAAGTTTGGCTAACAAAAATAAGTAGAGACTGACTGAAACTTTTGCATGGTGAATATTAATAGAAATATACGAGATATACACCGGACAAGTAAAATTGCAGAAAATGTAATGAAGCCCATACAGGGTGAAAGGTTAAATACTACAAATTTGTGGTTATCACGTCATTTTTCTTTCATTCTGTCAGATATTTTATCATTATAATTTATTAAATCATTCGTTATCGGTAACGAGAGAAAACAAAAAAACATTGAAATTTTTTAAAGACTCAATACTTTATTTATATTTCATTTTTGATAATGCGTGCATCAATTTAATTGAAAACAAATACAAACATCTAATTATCGGAAAAATTTAATTGCCTTTCAGTCAGGATCCAAATAAGTTTTGTAAAAAAAAAAAATCAGAAAGAAGCAACTGGTTTGATTATTAATTCTAATTGAAAGAAACAAGATTGAAACCTGCGGAAAAAATACTGTTCAATCCCAGTTTTTTTTTCTCCCTCTCTATCTCTCAAAAAATGTTGACATTTCCTTTCGGTAATGTCAATAAAGGATGGTAAAAAAAAAGATGAAAGGAAAATCATTTGGGAGTGAATTTAGGGAGAGAAAGGGAAAAATGCGTCAGAATGTTTGTTCCCATGACTGACCCGCCTGCCATCATTTTACAGAACTTTTAGTTGAAAATAAGGAAGTTTTATGTAACTTAAAAGAGTCCCCTGGGGGGGGGGGTCATTGAAGAGAAAGGAGTTGAGTATACAAAAGGAGAGGCGATATCGGAATGTAAAAACCCTAACATTTTTGTGTTATCCGATATTGAAGAAGAGAGAGAGGAGGAGAGTTAACTTGCTATGAATAAATAAATAAATAAAATGTACCCGACTGACTTTCCGACCTCAATGAGTAGACAAAAAGTTTGACGCAGTTGAATAGTAGTAGTACGAAGAACAGAGAAAGGGAGATACAATATAAATATTTTATAGATAGATGCGATAAAGATGAAGTAGTTTTAATTCAATTTTATAGTAAAAACTATCGAACCGTAATCGAAAAATACGCCAATAAAATTTTTTTTTAAACCATCTTTATTTGTAATCGTAAATTTAGAGACAGCCACTTATCATCCCATGGAAGCAAAAATAGAGATAGCAATTTTGTCTTTTTTCGGGTTTATATATTTTAAATACATTTACCAAATATTTCAAATTTATTTATTAAAAAAATAACGCGGGAAAAAGCCAACAAAATTATTGTTTACATTGAAAATATAAAATTAATATTTCTGATTTTAACTTTAAGATAAACAAGTTTCAAATAAAGATTTGAAGTCAAAATTGGTTTTCATTGATCAGTGAAAAAAACACTTGACTGACAAATGTAAGAATAAGTGTTTTATCCTTTTTCTTCTTTTCTTATTCACTTTCTTAAGTTTATCAAATCTAGGGAATGATATAACATTTAAT
The DNA here is from genome assembly GCA_023376005.1 of Doryteuthis pealeii. Lineage (NCBI taxonomy): Eukaryota > Metazoa > Mollusca > Cephalopoda > Myopsida > Loliginidae > Doryteuthis > Doryteuthis pealeii. Next base: position 133,119,018 of record CM042142.1, on the reverse strand, counting down.
TCATCATTTTTGTTAAAGTTTTATATTAGGAATTTTTATTTAATTATGAACAAGAATATGCAACATTTAATTAGATTTTTTAAAAAATCCAATATAAAGGGCCTCCACCTAAATAAGTATACCTAAGAAAAGAAAAAGAAAAAACAAACAAAAACTTAGATTTTTTTAAAATAAAAGGGAAAGAAAAAGAAAGAAAACGATCATCTATACTTTAATGATACAATTTTTCTTTGAAATGTTTGAGTTTCAATTAAATTTTAATACTATTAAGTCAATTACTCCGAAAATAATCAATATTTTTAATCCTTGGCTTCGGACGTTTTTCTCATGATTTCCAAGAACATGGCTACCGTCTTAAAACATAAAATAACCTTTACCTTAAAATTCAGTGAACATTTTTTTTGTTTGCTTATTTTAGAGGCTGAAATAGGAAATCAACTTTTATCGAAAATTTTTAAAATAAGGGAAAAAAAAAAGAAAAGGGCATTTTAATTAAAAGTTTTTTTTTTTAAAAAAAAGAGAAAAAAGTCAGCGTTAAAGCCACCAAGTTATAATGAAAACCTTTTCTTAACCATAACTAACCCTAATTGGAAACCTGGAAAGAAATCAAGAATTTAAGTTTTCAAGCGGAATTAAAAGAGAAATAAAATAAAATAAAATTTATTATAGCCAAAATAACTCATCAAGCATCCCGTGTGTCAGATCTATTTTTTTTAATTACCTGGTTGAATTTAAAGAAGTTTAAAAAGGATTGTGAAAAAAAAAAAATAAAGTAGTTGAAATACGATTATCATTATTTTAATTGTTGCTACCACTTTGCATATTAAAAGTAAATAGTTTAATTCTCGGATTCTTGAAGTGGAGGAAGAAATAACCGGAGATAAAAGTGCAAAGAAATAAAAGTATAAAAAAGAAGAAAAGAAGGTATCATCTTCTTTACTAATCGCCATCAAAATAAGATTTGTTTGTTGAATATTTCATTCATCAAGTCTGGAATTAAAATGCGAATCTTCAGTTGTTTTTCTTTAAGAGTCGGAATTAGTTTTATCATTTTACTTAAAAGTGAAAAAAGGATTTGTTTAATAAAATCGATTTTGAGTGTAATCATCGCAAAAAAATAAATATTTTTCATCATCAGAATATTTTTCCCTTTTTTTTTTTCATCTAAAAATGTTGTTTGTGCAAATTGGAAGCCGCGGAGTACAAAACAGATTTTCTTTTTCTTCTTTTTATCAATGGATTGCAATAATCACAAACAACAACAATCAGTTGTAGTAGTAGCGGCTTATTTTTTATTATTCATCCAAAAAGGGATTCTTTTTTAGTAAAATGTTTACCGCAGACAAGAATGTAAAGAAAGAAAGAAAGAAGAAAAAAGGGGAAGTGAAGTAGAAGTATAAACAAAAAGAAAAAAGAAAAGGAGGAATATCCACCATTTTAAATTCTTTTTTTATTTTTTATTTATTTATTTAATGTAGACAATGTTCTACAGTGTAGGTAGTTATTACTTATTTTAGTCACAAAGAAACAAAAATCTGTATTATTCAATGCCAGACAGACATCTTAAAAATAAAATTATCACCATCCGATCAATCATACATCATATTAAACAATGTATTAATTAAAAAATATTACATGTATATATTTGCAGAACCCAAAAAAAAAAAAAAAAAAAAAAAAAAAAAAAAAAAAAAAGAAAAAAAAAGAAAAAAAAAGTACTTTTTTTTCTTTTTATAATACAAAATGAAATTAAGTTTAAGCAACTAATAAAATTTAAATTTCACAATCAGAGAAAATAAAACAATAAATAAAAGCATATTTTCGTCTTTACTGTGCACAAAATGCAATTTTAAAGAGAAAATTGTCTGATAATAAAAAGGTATTCATTTCAAAGTTGTTTTTTTCCAAAATTGACACTTACCGATTAAACCACCGATGAGAAAAAACACCACCAATGCGATGAGTAAACAAGTACCTAAAACAGATAATTTTCGCCAACTTAAAGTTTCCAAGACGACCCCAGTCATTTTGAGGGTTCTTTCCGAATAGTATAATTAAAGCTTTATAATAATTATAATTACTTAAGTCAGTAAAGCTATAACCGTCTATTAAGAATAAAAAGGAGGCGGTATGTCTGACTGGCAATTGTGTACCCGATGATATCCTGTTTGTCTGTCTGTCTGTCGCGCCCTCTGGAACTTCATGGATGGAACATTTCATTTTTACACAAGAGGGGTGAAGTGTTTATCTTATTAATCGATATCAATAATCATCTTCTTCTCAGGGAAAATATTTTGCCGGGAATTTTTGTGCAAAATATAAGAGGATTAAACAGCTTTCTTTAACGATAAAAAAGATGTGAGTAACTAGAGTAAAAGTATTCTTGTTTAAATTAAATAATGATGTTTCTCCCCCCTAGTTCAGGTATGAGCTCGACAACAGAATAAATCAAAGAAACAGACAACAACATGTGGCCATTAAGGAAGTGAAGCCGATATTATCATAAACATCTACTTGTTTATTATTTCATGTAAGTGATTTTCTTTTTAGCTTTTTTTTTCACTAAAAACATTTTGTTACATGAGTAAAATAATATAAAAACTGATTAATTTATCATTCTTATCTTTCTTTTAGAGTTTTTGGAAACAAAATTTTGTTTTATTTGTATATCAAATTATTTAAAAGAACTTAATTAAAAAATGAAATTTAAATTTACCGACACTTTTTAATTAAAAAAAACCCCAACTTTTTAATAAAAAAATAAAGTTTAATTTGCTTCAAATATCAAAGCATTTTTGTTTAAAAACTATTTGTAGGGATTTTATGGGACGGAGCGCATATTATTTTTCAAATTTTAAAGGAGTTGAAAAGATAAGTTTTAATTTTTAGAAAGAGCAAATAAAGAAAAAAAAACCTTAAAAGGGAATTGTTTGGATATTTTTTTGGTTTCTCGTTTTTATTGTCACTGTCTTGTTCTAACGCGCAAGCGAGTGATAAAAATGGCAGGCAGGCTCGGTAATTGATGTGCATGATTTAATTGAGAACTTTTATGCCTTGATCATTAAAAAAAAAAAAAAATAGCTGTGTCATGAACAGTTCTTTGTGGATATCAATGAAGATCATTGATGTCTATTGTATGATTTTTTTCTCCTGGGTTGCATTTATCACAAAATTTATGTACTTTAAGGTATTGTTATAGAAAAAGTCAAATTGTCTGAAAAAAGATTATTTCAAGTGGATTGTAGGGATGTATGTGATGACCCCGCACTTTTGCGCTTTAGATACCTACCTGAGAATGTCATACCAATTGTAATTGGGGCTCTTGGAACGGTCCCCAAAGATCTGGAAAAGAATTTGGGTGAATTGGAAATCAGAGAAAGAATAGAGACAATCCAAACTACAGCACTGTTAAGATCGGCTAGAATACTCAGAAGAGTCCTGGATACCTGAGGAGACTTGCTGTCACTTAGCATCCAGTAAAACACCGGTAACTGGTGTGAAAAACTCATAATAAAAATTTGAAAAAATTCAAAAAATCATAATTTCATCCATAAATCAAATAGAATTCTGAAAATTTTTAAAGAAAATAAAAAATTCAGTGAACTTAAACAAATAGTTAATTGTAAACGAAGGGTACACTTCTATACTATAGAAGTGTGTGTATATATAATATATATACACACACTTCTATACCCTTTGTTTACAGAGTTTTATTTAATTAAACATCATATAGATGGATGTTTTGTTAGCTGTCCAAAATATAAAACCCTTTGAAGTCAGCACATTCCTGTGTGACGTCAGAATATACGTCACCACATTCCACTTCGGACCATTTCTTTAGACAAATACCAATATGAATTTCCATTTCCCAATTGTAGTGTTTTGTTTAAACTTTCTTGAGTAACTAAGCAAACAATTTTAGGTTTTTTAATTTACTCTGAAAATTTGATATCTGTGTGTGTGGTGGCATTTATCCACTTTTCTCTACACTTTGTTCCATGGTTTGATGAGTTGCCAAATCTGTTCCTGGCATGCCACAATGGTTGTTTGTTTTGTTTTACTACATATCAACCACAGTGGATCATTTAATGCCAGCAAAGTTTTGAAAGATTTCTAACGAATTTGGAAGAAAATTTTTTAAACTCAATTTTTTTTTGGAAATAAATTTTCTATCTAATTCATAGATGGGACCCTAACAGGTACTACCACTCCGGGTCAGAGTGGACCAGGGAGCAATGGTGATGAAGGGGTACTCCACATTCCTCAGACCTCCAGAACTGGAACCTCACCATCAGAAGTTTAACATCATACCCAGGACATGAAGACCCTCACCCACCGGCTTCTAGCACATATATGATAAAAAGGGTTGGGGCTTGCCATAAGGGCAATAGGGTCAGGTCAATCTTATAGGTGCTAGGCTTGATGTGATCAGTGATTGATCAGAGGGGGCCTCCTGACCACCCGTCTAGCCTAAGTAAGGGCCAAAGTGTGGTGCTGCATGTCATGGACTGCTCATCCACCAGGATTCCATCCTTAAGCATCATGGATCGCCACCTATGGCCAACAGGTGGTCACCTTTGGGAGGGTATTACCATTCTGCAGAGGTGCAGTTGGTATATTCTAAAGCCCCAGCTGAGAGCTACCTCAATAGTTGACAAAGGAGATCAAAGATGAGTGAATATTTAGGGAAACCATTTTCATGTAATTACTTTACTTTTGTTAGTAGTAGTAAAGTTGGCTGAGTGGACTATTGTCAGTATCGACCGAACAGTGAGGGAGTCAATCCCCTTTTCGTTTGTGCTTAACCAGGGAGATTGTTTTGCTGAGGTGGAGCACCGCACCAATCATCACCTCCCAGATGCTTTACACACATAAATTACCCAAACTGTGCTACTCATGCACTGACTGACGAAGACCGGTATTGAACCCAGAACCTTGTGATTCCTAGGCGAATGCTCTACCAACTGAGCTAATGTAGGTGTGTATGTCTATGTGTATTCATACATACAATTGTTGAGAAAATTACAATAGTCTCCAACAAAATTCACATCAAATGTTGACCCTTGGGTCAGATATAATTTAAACAGTTTTATTTTGAACTCGGTGCACCCAAGGAATATATAATAACATTATCACAAGGTTTTATTGATTCTTTATTATAATTTGGGAATGTTAGATCCATGCAGATGGAGTTCAATTGATCTTGTCTGATGCAGACATGCTAAAGACATAAAAGATATTAATGATAAAAATCTCAACATTCAGATTGGAAATCTATTCATTATCTCGTTTTAGCTGTTTTATTCTTCTCATAGATCTTAAGCTTAGAATCATGAATACAGATGATATTTTCCTTAAAAAAACATTTTTGCAGTTTTCAAAAAGTAACCAACTAGATTAATAGGCCAAGACACTTAACATGATCTTAGTTGGAAAGGCAATAAATCTGCTGTGATTTTTTTTCAATCTAAATGGTGGCATTTATTAGTCACATGAGGAGACTAGTTGGTTGGATTGAGGTGTGGGATGTAAGGGTTAACATTGTAGGAAATTGACACTGTGAGACAAGTTTGAATCTTGGATGAGGCTGTTTGTTTTCACATAGTGTTAATATCCTTGGGAAAGATACAAATCCAATTATTCTCCCTCCAGCTATGGGTGAATTGTAGGTTCAGATTGAGCTCTTTAACCGTAGTAAGGAAATGATCAATAACTTAAAATTGGTTGACTTTAAGACTAATTTGATAGTTTTTTGGATTCCTTGGTCAAAAATGCTTTTATAAACCAATTTTTAGAAGTATGGAAGCTATAGTACTCATTTTATAGACAAAAATATGTTTCAAAAAGTTGCAATTTTTCACGCCCCCCCTTCAAATTTGGAGAGCTAAAAATCGACATAGCTCCGCCAATCTTTGGAATTGGAAGCTCAAATTTTGGGGATTGTCTAACTTTCACTTAGTCATACACCTGTACAAAATTTCAGAAAATTGAAGGGGTGGGTGACAATTTTACTTTTTTCTGGATGATTTGACATGGAATTAGCCATTGTAATTGTAGTTGGTCATCTTGTTCTTGTTGTAATAGGTCAAATTTCTCAAAAGTGATATCTTATATAACTGCAATGATCATAACATTTTGGATTAAATGGACAAAATATATCTCTAACAATAAGATTATATTCATCAATGAAAATATAAACTTTCAATTTAAGAATAATAAGATTGCTGATTTAATAAGATTAATAGAGTTTGGTTTGTTTCTTTGTTTAATGGCGTATCAACCTTCATGGGTTATTCAATGCCAAAGCCATCCTTATTGAAAAACAATAGTAGTAAATCAGTGGGGTTGTCTATTGTTGGTATGAGCCAAACATTGAAGAAGTCTATCCCATTTTCACTAGTGATAAACTAGGGAGATTGTTTTGCAGAGATTGTGGTTCTGTAATAGTTTGTTTGGTTTCATTGTTTAATGGCACATCAACCTTTGTGGGTTATGTATATATAGGACCGGTTTAGCTCAATCACTAGAGCATTCAGAAGGTTCTGGGTTCAATACCGGCCCTCGCCAACTCAGCATATGAATATCACAGGGATCTGTACAATAAAGTGGGTAGTTCATGGTAGGTCTGATGCTCCACCTCAGATGCAAAAACAATCTCCCTGATCTAGTGCTAGTGAAAAGGGGATAGACCCCCTCGCTGCCTGGCTGATACTGACTTTAGGCTACCCTGTTGATGACTTTTATATATATATATATATATATATATATATATAAATCAGGGAAAATAGAGATAAATCTGATGATATGTAATACATGAAGTATGAAAAAACAATATATTCAGAGGATGATTTTATTATAGTTGAAGTATTTGCCAATGTTAAACATTTAAAAAGAATATTAAACCATCATCAGGACACTGTTAATGTGTGATGTTGTATATATTAAACCATCATCACACATTAACAGTATCCTGATGATGGTTTATAAAAAAATCGCAACATCTTTAACATTGGCAAATACCTCAGCTATAATAAAAATTATCCTCTGAAAATCTTTTTTTAATATTTTTATATATATATATATCCATTTCATGGGGGGGTATTATGCGGTTTTCAACAAGTTCCTGCTGAGTTCACTGTCTTCTCGCAGGCCAAACTTTCTTTTGGTCAACACAGTCTTCGACCAGCAGCTGAAAATCCGTTGCCGTCATCAAAATAATATTTTCTGACTGCCGTCTCACGTAAGCCAAAAGCTTCTCTGCTTGTCACTGCCACGCTCCACTCGCTTTGGTTATTTTATGAGCATATTAGCCAAACATCAGGGCACATCAGTCGAACCTCGAGTCTGTCCAGTGCCTAAATCACATTTGTTTTTGCATGCGGGAGGACGCGGGTTTGATCCCGGCAGGCAAGACAATGTCTTGCTCTTTTTCCTTTCTCATTCTCTGTCATAAACAAATAAAATAACAAAGACCAGACGAATGAGACAATATGTCAAAATAAATTTCTATCCAAAACAAGGTATATATCCATTTATTTATAATACTCTATATATGTAAAAAAATATATACACAAATCGTGATATGTATGTTTGAGTTCTCAATTTTGGTTGAATCCTATCAAGGAAACAATATCATCCACGTATATTTATTACAGTTTTTTGCAACTGATATCTTTAATCCTCTGGAAATGACTATTTCGTTGTATGTTGGGATTTTATGATAAAATGTACATTTATATCCAACCTGTTTGATGTTTATAGCAATTGTTTATTAATAGCCAAAGTTGAAAAGGAATATTGGAAGCATTTGACCAACTTTAAATCTGAACTAAGAGTTTATAAATCTCAGTTCAAAGAAAATGTTAATAGAATTTTCTTTTCTTTTTTTTTCTTTTCTCTTTTCTTTTCTCTTTTTCTTTGATCCATCCAGTTTTATTCATCCTTGCAGTAAAAAATCTTTATAAATTGTTATTCTCATCCCAAATTGAAATATTCAAAATGATGATCATTATTCTCATTAACCTGAAATAGAAACCTCATAAAGAGTAGGATTATAATCTGACCCCGGCTCAATGTTGTTGTTGTCATGGATACAATAGCAATTGGGTTTTTGGAGTGGTTAACCCTATACCCATCTGATATTTTTTTAATTCAGAATTGTTCCACTATATCAGGGTCAACAAAATATTTTAAGTAATTAACTCTTTTGGATTATTTGGATTATTCGTCTATTGTCCTCATTTTTATTGTTTCAGCTGATGTGTTGAATTGGACACATGGTATACTGGATATAGGGTTGAGTTATTACAGTTCTAAGTGACAGTTATCTCTGGGCTGCAGGTTCAATCCTGGTCAAAGGTGACAGTAGCATAGAATAATTAACACAGCTTATGGTTAGCCGAATGAGAACAGTATACGCCCGTGGATTGAATAAAGGGTTGGGTTCAAGTTCTGCGATGGATCCCGATTACAACAAGCAGGTTCAAGTGATGTGCACTCCAGACTTCTTCAGGTGTTTCTTGTCGAACTCAGGAACCTTCTTTTCAGTTGGACATATGACACAATGAATATAGGTGTTGAGTTAATACCATTCTAAGTGACAGTTATCTCTGGGCTGCAGGTTCAATCCTGGTCAAGGGCGACATTAACATAGAATAATTAACACAACTTAACACTTGCACCCAGTCATGGTTAACAAAATGAGAACAGGATACCCGGGGTGGATTGAGTAAAATGTTATGTTTGAAGTTCTGTGAAGGCTCATGAGTTTGAAGAGAAGGTCCTTAAGTTTGAGGTGGGGATTTCGAGTCCAACAAAAAATACCTGAAGAAGGCCAGAGGGCACATTGGCCAAAACATTGTGCAGATAACAATAATAATGAGAACAATAGTCCGATTAATACAAATAATACAAATTATCAAGCCTCATCTAAAAAATTCAGAGAAATAATTGACTCTTTTATGAAAATCCTTGATCCCTCATTGGTTCCCAGGATTGGAGTTCCTTCTGCTTAAAAAAAAAACAAAAACAATTATCACATTATTAAAACTAGCAAATATATGCACCCTCCGGGTGCAAGTATTTAAGTTTTAATGTAATAAAATATTGTATTAAATTAGAAAGGCTAATGAAACTAAATAAGAATACAGATAAAAAGATTTGAAACAGAGGGAGTATAATAAAAGATTTGAAACAGAGGGAGTATAATAAAAAATGGAACAACTGAAACTTACTCTTCCATCACTCTCGTCTTTCATTGTTATCTTTTCTAATTTAAGTATTTAGTTAAAAGAGGAAGTAAAGAATAAAATGACACTTATTTTATCTTGTTAATGGATTTCATTTAAGATTCATTGAAGAGATTTTTGCTTATATTCATTAAAATAAAACCAAACAGTTAGAAATCAATAATACTAAGCACATATTTATTAAATTCGATTTTTTAATATTGATATGCAAATTAGCCTTCCCGTTCACATTGTAAAGCGCTATTTTGTTGTATATATAAATATAATTGCATGTTGTCAGTATGTAGACATAGTTAACAGTATTAATAATGTAAGACAATTTTATTAATGATTGAGGTTTAGATAAAAATAAAATCATGGAGAATGTGATGTCAATAACTAAGAGAATTGTGACTTGAGTAGGAATATAGTTTCGGTTACAGACAGAAAAACACACAATCTCCATTATAATAAGATATCATTACATATGGAATCAATTTTTATTAATGCTCCACTAGATTCAGTCTCTTTCTATGAGAGATGAGACTTATAGAACTTTAATAATTTTAGGAGAAAAAAGATTAAATTATATAAAGGGAATATTAATGTAGTCGATGCAATATACAGGCTGTGATGGTTAAATTATTGTTTAAGTTATGCAAAAAAGAAAATAACACCTCACTTTATCAGATATATTCACCAAAATGACATGAAATATCTTGAAATACTATAGATTGAATTTATTGAAGAAATTACCTCCAGACAATTTCAGAATCTTTCCTTATTTAAATTGGTAAGTGCTGCCATTATTGTTGCATTCAGTTCATCTTTGATGTTACACTGAGTTTTGTTGATCTCTCGCTCAAATGCACCCCACACATCAATAATCAAGGGGATTGCAATCTGGGGAGTTAAGTGGCCAGATGTTAGGGGTGATGTAGTCGCAGAAATTTTCTCACAGCTAACACTGGGTTCTCTTGCTTGTGTAGTATGGCACAGAATCATGTTGCCAAAAGTTGGTCTTTCTTCAGCAGCGACTCTCTCTCGATCCAGAGCAGCACTACTTTCTCCAGGAACTTGATGGGTTGTTCACTTTTTTCAATATTGCTACATCTTGTGGGGACAGAGCTGGCCAATGGTTGTGCTGTGAGTTCACCATTCATATCTTATTATAATCGAGATTAGGTATCTGTAACCGAAACTACATAACTGCTTATGTCACAATACCTACAGGAATTGCATACGTTTATCAATAAGTATTTCATTTATAGTCAAAATCATTAATACATATATTTATTACTGATGTCTCTCTATGAACATTTGAGTAGATTAGCCTCAAAACAGCCCATGTTATTAGTATGTTTAAAATCCTGCAATGTGTCTTATATATCGCTGAGAAATAGAGGTTTACAATATGGTGTGGTTAATTTGCATATTGGTTTTACAAAACTTGGTTTAATAAATAATTACATGGTGTTATGGATCTCTAATATTATTGTTTTATTCTCCAACATATTAAAATCATCAATTCTATGAATGATTTTATATAGAAACCAATTAGAATATAATTAAAATTAGTGTGATCTTTTTATGTGCATTCTTATTTAATTTTATTTGTCTTTCTATTTAATATATTTCATTACATTAAAACTTAAATACTTATGCCTGGAGGGTTCATATTCTTGCTAGTACTATGTAATTATATCATTATTATAGTAATTATATATTAAAGTCACATGATGTTTTTATATTAAAACTGCAAGTAACGTGAATAGAATGTTTGTTTATGGAAACCCACTATCAATACCTTTTTAATCAGAATTTTTGAAATTTTATGCTATATATATATATATATATATATATATATATAATTGTGTATATATGTAATCTATCACATAACCTACAGTGTATTTCTGTTAGTAACACAATATATTATATGAGGTATTTGCATGTTGTTTTTTCACACACAACTTTTAAAAAATGTACAAGCTGTCAAGTTTCACTACTGAGAAAATACCTTGTTATTGTAACACAGTTTTTGCATTTGTTTTTATTATTATTATTATTATTATTATTATTATTAATCTTTTGTTTATATTTTTGTCCATATTACGCTATATGTTAAAATAATCATAATTTTATCAATTTTTTTTACATTCTTTTTACTTTTACATTTTAAAGTTTTTAAAATAACCATGCAATTTCCACGGATAGAGATACTACACTTTGATCCTTGGCAGAATATCTAAATGAATGACTTTGATTTTTAGTGTACAACAAATCTTACATTCTGATCTTCATCAAAGGTTATAGCAACTCTACTAGTAAATATATAAATTACTTATCAGCTTTCATGTAATCATTAATATATTTTTCTTTTTAAAAGTTTTCTAAAAATTTATACAGAAATTAAATTCTTTTAGAATAAAATATTATTATTTTACATTAGGGGTCAGTTTAGCCACTGCCTAGGCCTTGGTTTAGCTCAATTGGTAGAGCATTCTTCTTGAAATCACAAGGTTCCGGGTTCAATACCAGTCCCCACTTACTCAGCACATGAGTAGCACAGCTTGTTTAATCAGTTCTGTGTTGTAAAGTATCTGGGAATTGATGGTAAGTGTAGTGCTCCACCTAAACAAAAACAAAAAAAAAAAACAATCTCCCTGGTCTTGCCCTAGCAAAAAGGAGATAGACTCCCTCAATGTTTGGCTGATACTGACAATAGGCCACTCTGCAGACTTTACTACTTTTTTAAATTTTTATTTCACATTAGTAATTTCGGGCCTTTAACAAAATAAAACTAATGTCTCAAAATCATAATACAAGTAAAATTGTCAGTGGCCTATTGTCGGTATTAGCCAAACAGTGATAGAGTCTATCCCCTTTTCACTAGCACTAAACCAGGGAGAGAGTTGTTTTTCTTTTTACATCTGTGGTGGAGTGCCATCAACTCCCCATTTTACCGCACAGATCCAAGTTGCGCTACTCATGCACTTAGTTGGTTATGGCTGGTATTGAACCTGGAACTGTGTGGTTCCTAGATGGATACTCTACCGATTGAGATAAATTGGCTCTTAAAGTTCTTAATATTGTCATAATAATGTGTTTTTGTTTTTAATTTGGTTTTATCTACCAGAAATTGTTAAGACAATCAAACCACCTCTTGGTATTGTTGATGTTAAAAAAGTGTTTTTCTGCAGATCCCTTACTCGGTCCTCATTAGGTGTGTAAATCTGTGAGAAAATAAAAAAATAGAGTAAACTTTTCTTCCTTTGAAGATGCGCCTCCTCCACACAACCACCAAAAAAAAAATGCACCATGTGGATTGACCAAAACAACACAAAGATAAATACAAAGAAGAGGAGAATCAATTCTTCTGCTATGATAATATCTCTTCTTCTTCTTCTTCTTCTTCTCAACATTATCAACAATATGTTTGGTTTTTAATATTTAGCTTTTTTATTTTGTTTTCTTGTTTTTCAGTTCTTTTGTTCTTCTCTCAGATGGATGCTACTAATCTCACAATTGAAGATATTCCTGCATCAGGTTCTTGTAATGATGAGAGGTCATCTGATGGTTCCAAAAGAACGTCAATTCTTCAAGAAGCCCATCAGATTATTTATGAAATAAATTCCAAACGAAAACCCGAGAAGCTTCTTTGTCAATACAGAAAAGATTTAGAAAAACATGTAAATCTCATCATTTAATAATAATTACATTATTTAATTATTCTTTAAGTTTATTTCCATTTTTATAACATTGGGTTATTAATATAAATGGACTACTTAAGAATGTGTATGTGTGTGTGCGTGTGTGTGTGAACTACTTGGACTGGTTTGGTTTCTCTCTCTCTCTCTCTCTCTCTCTCTCTCTCTCTCTCTTTCTTTTTTTATTTTTTTATCTCTCTCTTTCTTTTTATTTGTGTCTCTTTCTCTCATTGAAATTGTGCCAAACTGATTTGATGATTGTTTTTACTGAACAACTTGCTTGTTCCCCCCACCCCCATCCACATCAAATCCTCCCACACCTGGTTCTTCTATTTCTATAAGAGAAAATGGGTTAGAGAGGTGGGAGGGGGGAGGGAGAGAGAGAGAGAGAGAGAGAGAGAGTTTTTCTCTAAATTTTTAAGGTGAGGGATTATTATTATTGTATACAATTCTCGGTTTGTTGTTTTCTTTCACAGCATATCAACCCTCTTTTGGGTTATTTAATGTCGAATCAGTTGAGTTAGGTTGCTTACAGTACCTGCTATTGCTCAAATGGTCACCCATCTAAGTATTGAACAGACTCATTGCTGCTTAACTTTGGTGATCTAGTGGGAACTGGTACACTTGGACTGATTAAAGTCACATTTTAGATATAATTTATACATTGCTCTAAATTTCTTAATAGGAAATTAAAAAAGATTAATTTCTCTTTGTTTGGTTTATTTGTTTAATGGCATATCAACCATCATGGGTTATTTAATACCAAAGCCATCCTTATAGAATAACAGTAGTGGTACTATTTGGGGTAATGAGAGGGTTCATACCTTTCCCAAGAGTATTAATCCAAAACTGAACATGATAGTGCAACTGGAGTTCAAACTCACTTACTGGAATGTTGCAGTCCAGCATGTTAGCCACTACGCCATGGTGACTCACCCTAATTTTTCTTTGTTAAAGAACATAATAAATTTAGAAAAAACAAGCTGAAGTACCTGTCTATTCTGAGTCAAGGGTCCCAAATGGTGAGACTAACTAGTGTAACTCAAGTCTCAGAGTTAACAGAGAAATAATAGGAAGAAACATAATGAGTATTAAGGATAGAGGAAAACATTTACTAAGCAAAGATACAAGGTGAACAGAGTAATTAGCAATTGCTTGGCTGCATTAACAAGTCCTGTGATATCTCATTGTTTCTCTCTTCCAAGGTATCATCATAGATTATTTATAGGAAAAACAGATGATTCCATTTTCTTTATTTAGGTACTATATGACACTAACAAATGTCAAAAATTATTTGTCAATTAAAACTTTACACCAAATGAAGAATTTAATGGATTTTTGTAGAGAAATATTTTGTGGTCTATGAGTGAGTGTTGTGGGCCACTTAAAGGTTGGTCTGTCTCTGGTGAACTTGTTTGGTCAGACTTTCCACGCCCATGTTGTGTTGATAGATCTTCGATATGAAAGAGTTGTGGAACAGCTGGTTCAGACTCCTCTCAGTTCTGATTGCATTTATAGAAGATCAAATTCACAAATGCTGTTTACTATTGTCAATTATTTTAGTAATTCAAAAACACTTATTAACAGATGTAAATAAAAATAAAACCCTTATTCATAATACAATTATTAAAATCATAAATAAAGGGTTTGAATTTTGATGTTGGAATTTCCCAAACTGGGAATTCTTTAGTTGAGAGTAATAAATTGACTGGTGATAATGTGTATGGCTAATTAGTCTTAAGTCATTCCTCTATCTTAGAGTTAGTTTTGAAGGGAATTTTGGTTCAATGGTCAAGTTAAAGACTTTGGGTTATGAAGCTGACGGCAAGGGCTTTGGTCTTCTAGCGATCTGTCTCTTCTTTTGGTGTCTCTTTTAATGGGGTCCCAAAGCCCTGACTGCATGGCTCCGATTGGTCATCTAATAAAAGCCCTGGACTAATGACATTGTATAGTAATCATTGGAGAGAGGAAGAAAAGCCCCAATGTCCACATTTGATAGGTCAGCCAATTAAAACTATGGCCTTGGGTTGCATATCTCAGGGTGAAGGCAAAAGCTCCACCCTCCTTTTCTTTAATTTGTGAGCCAAATCAATAATACTCTATTATTGTATCATGGCCTTGTGTCACACCTTTAGCTAAGAAGCTGTCAAATTTCAATCATTCTAATCCTGACTCAATCTTGAACTTTCAAACAAATTATTTCCATGCAACTTAAAATCAAAATTAAAACAATGACTTTTCAAAATTGTATTTTTTGTATTATTCAGAATATTGTCCTCCTCTTTATTATCCGCACAATGTTTCGGCCTATGTACCTTCCGACCTTCTTTGTCAGAATCAGGAACCTTCTCAAACTTGGGAACCCACTCATCGAACTTAGGAACCTTCTCTTCAAACTAGGGGAACCTTTTTCAAAATTATTGTTTTAATAATTCAAACTAAATGATCCTATCTGAACCCTTCACCTTTAAGATGTAACTATTTAATCATTCTTATTATGGTTCTGTTTTTTACACTACCTTATCAAAAGTTACGGGATTTTTTAAATGAATTATCTCCATAATTAATCTAAGTATTTAATTTAATATTGTCCATCAACCTTTGACACAAATTGTCATAATTTAAAGAATAAATTAAATGTGTGACTTTTAAGATTTATCAATTTTAATATTTTTTTTTTTTTGTCCAAATTGTTAGTCTTAACTAATCAATAATGCTATGTAATTATTTTACATCTTCAGCTTAAAGAACTGCCTATAAACCTGCAGAGGGGTAAGGCCCCCTCCCCAATGGGGCCACCTGTTGGTTGTGGGTGGCAACCTGTGATGCTTAAGGATGAAATCCTGGTAGATGAGCAGTCCATGACATGCAACACTTCACTTTGGTCCTTAATTAGGTTAAACGGGTGGTTGGAGAGGCCCCCTCCGATCAGTTGGCTGGCAATGTCAAGCCCTAGCACCTATATGATTGTCCCAACCTTATTGCCCTTATGGCAACCTACCAACCCTCTATCATATATGTGCTAAAAGACGATGTCTAAGGGTCTTAGTGTCCTGGGTATAATGTTAACTATCTGATAGTGAGGTTCCAGTTCTGGAGGTCTGTGGGAGAACCCCTTCATCACCATTACTCCCAGGTCCACTCTGACAAAAATACAATAACAAAAGTAGATCTTTTCTCCAAACTATTTTTCTACAAAAATATAACAAAACTACAACTGCAAACAACCTACTGACAAAATCCAGAAAAATCATTGAAAAAGACAACAATAAATTTGACCATCTTACAACCTACCGCTTGGCATAAAATAACCCTGGATGGATTGACATGCCGTTAAAATAAATCAATCAATGAGTAATTTTTTTCTGTTAAAATCTCCTCTGGGTCCAATAAGTATACACACAATTTGGTAGCTCTACATCACACATTTGGCTGTCTGTAGAGATGAGAAAATTCACATTCCAATTATTAATATAATTTACAGAGATTCATTGAAGATTGATGGATTTGTACAATTGACATGTGATGGTTTATATGTGTGTAATGGTTATCATCATAGGAAATACACACAGCAAACTGAGTTTTAATCCTGGACGAGACTGTTTGCATTTCACACAGTACTAATATCCTTGGGAAAGATATGCACCCAACAATTTTTCTTTTAGCTATGATTAAACACTAGGGCAGACTGGGCTTTTTAAACTTAGTATGGCAACCAGTCTAGAAAGAAAATTTTGAATTCAAACCTTTTAAACTTTGCTTAAGAAATTGACCTTGTGTCACACCCTGCTTATGTGGAGGGGTTGGGTGAATACATAAAAATGCCTTTTTAATGAAACTTCATTTCCTGTCTTGATCTTAACAACTTTGCAAGATTTTTTTTTTTGTTATAATTTACAAGCTACTTCCCTATAAGAATAAAACTTTTATATTGTACAATTTTTATTACAATATTTGATTAAAAGTTAAAAAGGAACAGAATTCCTGAAAATATTTAGATATTCTTATTAAAAGTTTTAATATTGCAAAATGTGTTGCATGTCTATTAAAAATACAGCAACACAAATCCAACCTATTATTGTAATTGCTCAATACCTCCTTCAGCATTACATCATTATCATCATCATCATGTCCTGCTGATGGCCTGGATATCCATGACTTTCTACCACCCACCTTCCCTATCAGTCATCACCCTGGGAGGTTCCCACGCAACATCCTCACAGAGCTGATTGGTGTAGGTTGTTACTGAATGGCCTAGACTGGCATGTCCATGTGCAGGTGTTCACAGGAGAATGTCACTAATGAGTTCATCCTTGCTTCTCCAGCTGTGCCCAGCATGTCTTGTTCATCTCACTCGGATGGTTTGTGTGATAGGTGGCAAGTGGCCATACAGCTGCTTTATTGTGGGATGCTGTCTCCAGAGAATTCTTGTGCAACTAATCTAGCTTATTCTCTAGGCACTTTGTTAGGTTTCAAGTGGTGCAACAGTACAGTAGTACTGATACAACTACAGCTTATTTTTTTTCCACTCATGTTATTTCTAAGCAGTCAAAATTATATTTAAAACTTTAAATTTTTATGAACTAGGTTGTTGTTTATTTGTCTGAATTTTTTTTTAGGTGAGGCTTGATGTATTATTTTGATTTTTCGGACTGTTGTCCTCATTTTTATTGTAAAATAAAACCCTTGTGGCATGAAGTTAAGATGATAGAAAAGAACAATGGAGAAGACGTCTCAAAGAAACAGCACATATGTTGGGCTATAAGTAGAATAAATATAGAGATGAATACAATATGGGAACCAATAATTGAAAAGGTTAGATTAATTATTCAAAATGATTTCACAAGTTTCGCATTGCTAGACTCAGACAAAGTCTTGATAGTTGTTGTGGAAGAGAGAGAGAGAGAGAGTACTCTGCCACAATGGATTATAAGGAACACCTGAAGAATGCCAGAAGGTAAATCGGCCAAAATGTTGTGTATGCATCCAACTATTCTCTCTCTAGCTATGGTTAAATAGTAGGGCAGACTGGGCTGTTTAACCAGTTTAGAAGGAAAATTTTTAATTCAAACCTGTTAAACTCCGCTTAAGAAATTGACGTATGAAATTAAGAAATTGTTTATGTATATTTCACAATAAAGATGAGGATAATAGTCCGAAAAATCAAAAAATACTTAGGTTGCTGTTTATTCAAAATTTAAGGCTGAAAAAGTTTAAAACCAAGGAAGTAATAAGTTTTGTATATTGATAATGAAATTTATTGTGTACAGTGCTCAGGTGCACCACAACTCATCAAAGTCTCATGTCAAGTACACAGAATAATGTAGTGTCAGGAACTTGAATAGTTTACAGTAGTAATATGCATGTATGTGTGCGCGTGTGTGCATATGTATGTGGAGAGTGGCATCAGGTATAGTGTCGGCGGTGGAGGCTTTGAAAGACTCAGTGCTTCGGCAGTCTACAACAGACGCGGGCAGTTTATTCCATGTCTCCGCAAGTTATTATCTGGCAACACAGACTGTTGTTATTAGTCCTTTACTAATGATACAGTCCAAGTAATGTTTGTATTTTAGCTTCAGATTAATTGGCTCTCTTTACAATCGCATAATGATTACTTATAAAGACTAATGGGACATGTGGATATACTACAGTGTGATACTTTTACTATTACAATGTTTGATATGTATACTTTAAGAGCTATTGCTAAAAAAGTTCAATATGTAAAAAGAATAATAATCTTAATCTAATACACACTCATTCTCTCTCCTTTCATCCATGTTCCCATTCCATTGAAACAGATTAGGCAAACTGTACTCTCTAAACTTAATTTGCAACCAATCTAGAAAAAAAATGACAAGTTTGAATTCAAAACTATTTTGTATCAAGACAAAGGCAGATTAGTGTCTTGCAAGATGTTGTAAATTGTGCAGATTGTTTCAGACTTTCACTGCCATTGAAGTTCAAATCAAGATAATGTTAATGGGGGTCTGTGTAAACTCTCCATCATTAATTTCTAATTCCATGAAAGTTTTTCCTGTTACCTCTCAACCAAAGATGAGAAAATAAAATCATCATCATCATCAATATAGATTGATTATGATGATGATGACTCGTCTTAAGTTGTTTCATCAAAGATATGTGAGCAAAATATTAAAAAATAATAAAAAAACACTAATTATTCAGTCTGATTTACGTTTTATTTTTAGGTTGATTAGCTAATTTTCGGGCAGGGGTCCAGTGGCTTCGACCCTGGACAGTTGATAAAATTAACATTAATCCCAGGGGGCCATCTCCCCAGGCAACACCTGCCCCCTCAATTTAAAGGGGCAGGGTTGGGTTTATTGCCAGGTGCCCCCCTTGAGGTGGGAATGCCAACTTTGCACCCGCCTCCCATGAGCTTCGGTTCATGGGTAGTCCCACATTAAAAGGGCCTTGTACCTAACCTGTATACTTGGGATACATGGTAAATACAAATTTTATATATATTCATGGAAACTATTTGTAAATTTTGTTTATTTTTGATAATATATAAAATAATCAGCTGATGTCTTTTCAAAAAAGAAGGCAAAATCAGTCGTCCTTTATCAGCATATACTTATTGAATGCGCGTGGTGTAATGGTTAGAGTCATAGGAAATGGACTTGTCGCCCCGAGTTCAAATCCTGGATGAGGTAATTGCATTTCACTTAGCGCTAATACCCTTGGGAAAGGTATGAATTCTACTCTCCCTCCAGCTATGGGTAAATAGTAGGGCAGACTGGGCTCTTTAACCTTGGTTAGGCAACCAGTCTAGGAGAAGGAAAACTCTGAATTCAAACCTGTTAAACTCCGCTTAAGAAATTGACCTTGTGTCACATCCTGTTTGTGCGGAGGGGTTGGTAAATATATATATACCATAAAGGTGTCTCATCATGATGTAAATACAAAGTCATCACACATAAATAATGAGTTTGACCCCCGTTGCATGACCCATACTTATGTTATATCCTACCCATGGCAAATAGGTTGGGTAAACCCCTACCCCTACACCATTACAGAACTGGGTGCGGAGAGTCCTGTGGCTAACATGCTGGACTGTGGTATTGTAGTAAGTGAGTTCAAACTTTAGTCTTGCTATTACATTCACTTCTTTCAGACTAATACTTTTGGTAAAGTGTATGCAACCCTCTCATCCCTGGTTAAATATTACCTCTACTATTCTTCTACAAGGATAGCTCAACCATTAAATAACTCACAAAGGTTGACATTTCATAAACAAAGAAACCAAACTAACACCATTAGAGAATTACTACCAGTTTGTACAACACAATCTCTTTTATGTATGAAGTCAACCATTTGCCCAAAAGAAAAACTTGTCTGACCAGGTGATACAGCACCAGCCTTCCATGGGGATATATTTGGGCCCAGGTGAGGTACAGTAACCATGAGTGGGTGGGTGGGGGTGATCGCTAATCCCCCTGTTTTCATTGACTAGTGGTGCAGTTCTTGCATCATCTGTTGGTACCTGCAGTTTTCTCATGTCTGTCCAGAAATTCACATATCCCTGGTATACCCTATTTCACTATAGAGATAACATGTCCTATCTTTTTAGCCCCAACAATCCTTC
Organism: Doryteuthis pealeii; assembly: GCA_023376005.1. Lineage (NCBI taxonomy): Eukaryota > Metazoa > Mollusca > Cephalopoda > Myopsida > Loliginidae > Doryteuthis > Doryteuthis pealeii. Next base: position 133,098,478 of record CM042142.1, on the reverse strand, counting down.
CCCAGTAAAAAAAAAAAAAAAAAAACTTTCCAGTGAAGGAAGGGTTGTTATTGCTAAAAGAATATCTTTCATTTTTATCTCATTTCTTTTCATAGTATATCTTATTATTGCATGTCTAATTATTTTTATTTTCATCTTCAGTTGATATCATTTGAGTTATTTTTATACATTAGGTATTTCCTATAATTAGGTAGAGTTAATTAGTTAATATGATTAATATAATATTGTTAATATATAATGAGAGTTAATATATAATTAATTTAGTTAATTAATTATAATTAGTTAATGATTAATATATTGTTAATATATAATGAGAGTTAATATTTAATATATAATTTAGTTAATTATAATTAGTTAATATGATTAATATAATATTGTTAATATATAATGAGAGTTAATATTTAATATATAATTAATTTAGTTAATTAATTATAATTAGTTAATATGATTTTATAGATTAGGTATTTCCTATAATTAGAGTTTATTAGTTAATATAATTATGTAGATATTTTCTATAATTAGGTAGATTGTTTAATATTTGCTGTTTTTTAAAATCTTAGAATTAAAATTAAGAGAAATCAATGTTAAATAACTGAATTTATACATAACAATTTCCTTGATTAGTTTATCTAATTATGAAAAAATGTTTAATTTTAATATTCTTTATAAATCAATTTTTTTGTAATTATTCATATTGTTATAAGAGTTATATACGACTAGATAATCGGTGCTGTGAATTTTTTATATTCCAGAAGATAAATGGATGAAGTGAAAACTAATCCTTTCTTAATGTTTTCAGGTTGAAAAAAGATGCAGTTTAGCTCATCAACAGATGTTAACTATGTTTGAAGAGCACAGTAAGGTGTTGGAAGAGAAGTTAAATAAACTTGCTTGTCGTCTTGAATGTGCAGCAAAAGCCGAATCAGAGCTACTGGAATTCAAACAATCCTTAGCAATATTATATCAAGATATGCTACAAGATATGCAAGAAATTGATAGATGTTAATTTAATTTTTTTTTTATTCAAGAAAAAAAAAAAAAAAATTAATTCTGTTCTTACTTTATTTTTATCTTCAAATTTTGGTTGAAATATGTTTTTTAAATTTATAAATTTTACATTGTAACTTAAATAATGTACATACAATTTACTTGTTCATAAATGTTTTAAATTAAATTATTTAAATGTATAAAATTTTTGTTTCTTTAAATGTCTTGGTTTTATGATGTACTCTCAAAAACATGTAGAGTAATCTATCTAGATATAAAAGAAAGGGAAGTTGGTGTGGATGTATGTCCGGATGAAACTACAAAAATAAAATAATTTACGACAAAGCAAATATATACACTAGGTACCAAAATATGTCACGTGATCAGTTTAGGCCATATTGAAGGAAGAAACGTAAATATTTTTGAACTTTTTTTTTTTAAATCTCGCAAAAAAGAAATAACGAACATAAAGAGTTGTTACAAAGAAAAACAGTTAATCCAAAGATCAAATTATCTGATTGGGGAAAAATTACTCAGTTATTTTGAAAAATAAGTAAAACAGTTTTTTTTTTTGTTGTTTTTTTTACAACAGAGTTAGTTCCTTTGATATTTTTTAGCAGAATTCTGTATTCATGGTTCTTTTACTAAAAAATCTCTTGTATAGAAATCTATAAAAATCTTCCGATATAATTATTCAGACTCTTATCTTTATACAAAAAAAGTAAAAATTGGTTTTTTGTCGGTTCATTTTTTCATATTTCATAAAATAAAATGGTGGGGTTAGACCCCGAAAAGAAATATTTCCTCTAATGTATTTTAGGAAAAAACTATTTCAGACATATTTTCATCAAAAGGTAAGTAATTATAGAAATTATCGTGAAAATTGGACCATTAATTGATTTTTCATAGAATTTTTTAAAAAGCCTTTAGTAATAACTTATTTTTGGCTCCGTTAAATCAATTGAAATTTAACGGTGTAAAAATGTAAACATTATTTTTCGTTCATAATTTTCATTATTTCCATGAGCTGAAATTTTTTTTAAAATCATTAGGAGTTTGTTTAATGTTTCTTCTTTTGAATGGACAAAAAAACTTTCAAGATAATATTAACCTTTATGCAAGTTTCATTGTGTTAAATATAGGGGGGTAAATTTCACAGGGAAAATTGGTGGTACCTAATATACACTCATTAAATATCATCAGTTCTTGCTTTTTGTGCAAAAATTATGAAGATTTGATCTATATTCAAAGATATTTACAAATTAAAATATACATAGAAATAGCATTGAAATTATTCTTAAAAATGCCCAGCATTTTTGAATCTCAAAAGTAAACAAATCAATTCCCTCCCCCATCTACCCTGGCAAAGCTGGGTAGTTGCTTCTTGTCTTTCATAGAAAGACAGATACTGGATTTCCTAAGCTTAAATTTACCTTCTACTATTTGAGCATGATCTCGGAACAGATAAACCAGTTCTATGGTGTGGGGGTAAAATAAAAGTGCCATTGGTATACCAGTGTAATGGTCTCAAAGGTTTAACCCTTTTGGTACAGTGAAGAAACTTGAGTCACCCAAATATTCTTAATGTAGGGGGATGAGATGCAACATTACTTTAAAATTTTGGATCTTGTGCCTCTTGTGTGATATACCCCAGCCCGAAAATTTGAAAAAAAAAAAAATCATTACTTATAAAACTTAAGTAAAATAGTTTTAAGAAGTCTCAGTGAATTAAACATTCTCTGTGTTTAGAAGAGAATTTATTTTTATTCACTGATAATTCTTTTCTTAAAATATTTTACTCAAGTTTATAAGTATTTTTTTTTTTTTAAATTTGTGTAATACCCCCCCCCCTCCAAGTTAATTCTATCCATTAAATGTGCTGCACCAAAAGTTTTCTCATTTTGCCTACCTTAAGCTGCTCACAGTAGATCTCCCAACACTGCGATCCTACTGTAAGCAAAGTACAAAAGCTGATAGTTCATTATAATTGAGCAGAAGGACTCAGATTACAATAATAATAGGACTTTGAATAGAATGAGTTGTGAGGTGAATAGATAGTAAACTTTGAAATATCCCATCATACAAGTAAAAAAAATACCATGAAAATTTGATACAGCTTTTGCCATGTTTTATCACAGCATAATTTTCTGTAGTATGGAGATCAAAAGATTATAATAAACCATGTTGTTTTGGAGAGTAGATCACCATTATCATTGGAAGCTATAATGAAATTGAATATAGAAAAAGAAAGAAAGATATTCAAATGTAATACTCTTCATACTTCTATGTAAAGTGGTTGATAGATATCCCATGAGAAGAGATGCAATATCACTTTGTAAGAGAGAGAGAAAGAGAATGGTCAATAAGCATCAGGTGGAATGCATTAAAAGGTAGAACTGAAAATTATAAAAAGTAAAATATAACAAAGTCATATAATCTCAACTAAATAAAATGTCATAAAAATACAAATATCAAGAATTCTAAATATTGAAAGAGCTAAAGTATAGAATATAAAATTGACAAATAAAATATTGACAAATAAGAGATATTTTATTATTTATTATTGTTGGGTTTTGTATCAAGTAAGATGATTATCTGTGTTACTCTTATATACAAAAACAAGCACCAAAAGATTTGGACCTCATACCATACAACAATGGGTGTGTGTTAAAGTTATGATTGTGTTCTTTTAAGTTTTGTACAATCTCAGGATATTACCATGTATTTAAGAGTTCAACTTTCATTGTGCGTTAACTATCTTGCATTTCTTTACAAAATTAAAGCTAAACACTTAAGAAAAAAAAAGGTTTAAACCACACAAATAGAATATGAAACAAATCAAGATTTTTTTAAATGTTGATAATATTTAATTTCTTTTAGACTATTTTACATTTGTTTTTTTTTCTTCTTCATTGTGGGTTGGTCCATTATGCAGTTCTTTTAAAAAAGGTGAAAATGTTTGTCAATAGAAAATTGGATTTATATTAAAATGGCCACATTAGAATGTGCATTGACACAGAGAAAATATTTGGATTTATTTTTTGATTACATTCTTTTTTGCTGAGTTTTGAGGATTTCTTTTTTCGTGGCACAGAAACTAAAATGAATCAACTGATATGATAATTTTAGAAATTTATATAAGTAAGGCAGATGTAAAGATTAATAGAATATAGGTACCAATAATCAAAAAGAAATTCCCCAAAACTCCTGTGATATCCCATAATGCAATGTGGCTAAAGGACCTGCAAAAAGATTTTTTAGATAAAAAAATCTCAACAAGGAGATTTAAGAATGAACCAACAAACACAAAGAAAAAAAACCTAAATATTCTAAAAGATTCTTACCAACTTTTTCTTTATAATAGTTGAAATGTGAATGAGATAGTTGTAAGAATTAAGTTTTAAATATTACGAGGGAGGGAGGGGGTAGATTTAGTTTTGTTTTTTCTTTGCTGCCATTTCTGCAGTTTTCTTTGACATCAACCTCAATGCTTTCTCTCTTTGGGTCAACATACGAGAGAATAACTGGGGGAAAACTGAAAGAGAAAAGAAACAAAAATTGTTACATTAACCAAATGATAAAAACAATGTTAATTTAATCATTTCATTGGTTAATTGAAGTAAAAGATTAACTTTAAATATTTTGATGGTAAATATTTAAAAAGGACAAAAAGGTTTATTTTGCAAATGGCAGGTGAATTTGATTGGCAAAAATGATAATATGGTTTGAAGTTTGTGGTTATCCTGATGACACTCTTGAAGAAAAAAACAATTCACTGAGAAGGGAAAGTCATAAAAATGAATAATGCAGAGTGATAAACGTTAACATTTATTTTTTATTGGACATTTTTTCTTTTCTTTTGTAGTTTGAACCTATTAGTCTGAATATGACCTTCAAGTTTGATTTATAATGTAAACATTGTGTCCATTTCTTCCACAAGTAGAGGGTCATAAATTTGTGTGTGCGTGGGGAGGTATTTTTCTTTCTTTTTTTCTTTGACTAGGAATTCAATTCATTGTAACAAAAATCCTAAAACTCAATTGGTAAAATAAATCTTACTGGTTAAAAGATTTTTGCACTGGTAACAAGTAATGAAAAATCCTTAAAAATTAGCAATATAAAAGATAGAATTTGGAGTCCTTTTCTTAAAAAAAAAAAAGAGGCTTCAGCACTATATATATATATATATATATATATATATATATATACAAATCAGTTTAGCATTATATGTACATTGTAAATAAAATAAAAAAAACATTTTAGAGCATCTTTACTTGCTCTAAGACACTTCTTTTTTTTTTTAATGAAAAAACAAATAAAATAAAAGATCCTTTTCAAATAAAGTAGATCTGATACATAAGAAAAATCCAATTCATCAAACAGAATTTTAAATATAAAATCAGCAAAGCAAAAATTGAAATGTTTCAGCACAAATCATTTTATGATCTGATGAATTAAAATGAAGAAGGTTTCTAATAAACCAGAATTTCTAAATCACAAAATTATATGAAAACACTAAATGAAAATTATAACATGTTGTCATATAAGGACAGAGTTACAAGCATAATTTTTCTTTTAAAGCAAATATTCAGAGAAATTAAAGAAAGGACAAAAAAAAAAAAAAAAAAAAAAAATTAAATGGATTATGGATTCAAGGAGAAAAATTTTACCCTTGAATCTGCTATTAAAAATCTGAAAGATAATCCCTCCAACCCAAATCAGAAAAAATAGTTATTTAATGAATACACAATCTTATTTATGCCAGCATCACTGCTCAGTAAAAAAAAGGGTTAAAATTATGTAGATAGTTTCCATTTTACAAAAAAAAAAAAAAATCTGACTTTAATATGACTTTATATACATATATAAAAGGGCAGTTGTGTATATGTATGGGTGTATGTCCAGAGGAAACTATGAAAATAAAACAATTAATGATAAAATAAATTTATATATATATATATATATACACACACACACACACACACACACACACACATTAAATATCACCGGTTCTTGCTTTTTGTGCAAAAATCATGAAGATTTGATTTCTATTTGAAGATATTGAAAAATTAAGATATACAAAGAAATAGCATTAAAATTTGACTTTAAAAAGTCCAGCATTTGTAAGTCTGAAAAGTAAACAAACGAATACACCAAGGTTTTTTTTCCCACCCCTTCAACCCAGGTGATGCTGGGTAGCTGCTTCTAGTTTTATCAAAAGGCAACCTTTAATGGCCAGAAATATCAATTTTAATTCATTCTATGTATAAATTCACATAATTGCAAATAAGGGGGAAGTACTCTAATAAGCTTTTTAAGATTTATCTCCCCTTGAAAAATATAATATATTGATGGGTGGGACTGAATGTGGTAATCTTGAACTTTAAATGACTAAATTCCTACCATAAAATTGTACTTGTGCATTATTGAAAATGAACTTAATTGTTAGTAAAAAGACTTTGATATTTTGGAGTTAAAAACATGCATTAAAATGGATTTGAAAAGCGTGTTTTCTCTGTGAAAATTACGTTAAATCAAAGATGGCTGGCATTGTTTACAAGCTTCTTCTCGGAAAAAGAACAAGGGAGTTAACTCTTATTGCTTCATCAGTTAATTCATTTTATATAATCACTGCCAAAGTTAACTCCCTTCTTTTTCCGAGAAGCTTGTAAACAATGGCAGCCATCTTTGATTCAATGTAATTTTCACAGAGAAAACAACGCTTTTCAAATCCATTTTAATGCACGTTTTTAATTCCAAAATATCATAGAATATCTTTTTGCTAACAATTAAGTTCATTTCAAATAATACGCAAGTACAATTTTATGGTAGGAATTTAGTCACTTCAAGTTCAAGATTACCTAAATGCTGCCCCCCCCCCCCAAATTGAAATTGGATATTGCTTTATTCTCTAAGAGCATTTTAATCAAAAAAATGCCACAATGAATGTGCCATTTTTGCATTCACACAAAAATCAGATTATTACTAGACAGAATTAACACAAAAGGGGTTATTACCAATGGGCTGGAGTTTTGTTTTTGTTTTACAAAATTGTATCAGCCATACAGTGAGGGAGTCTATCCTCTTTTCACTAGCGTTAGACCAAGCATCTGAGACGGAGCGTCACACCTACCACCAGCTCCTCACTTTATCGCACAGATATCTGTGTTACTCACATGCCGAGTTAGCGAGGGTCGGTATTGAACCACGAACCCTGTGGTTCCTAGTCAGACGTTCTACTGACTGAGAAAAATTTGAAATATTCAAACAATGAAAAAAGCTCAAAAGTTTTTGTCATTAAAAACAAAGAAAAAAAAAACCAAAGAAAAAGAAAAAAAAAGAAAACTTACTAGGAATATAACTGAGCATCACAGCAATGAGGAAATAATAAAAATTGAAGGATGCATTCAGACGATTTGGTAAGGTTAAATTTAAGATTCCTCTTTCTTGAATATAATGAAGACTTTTATACATACAAAGCAATTCACCCTGGAAAAGAAAAAAAAAAAGATATTCAACAAAAATATCTTATAAACATGAAATATAATTTTCCATTTTAATTTCTACTCGTGTATTTACACTGAATTACTGAATATTATTCTAAAAAGGTTAAAAATAATCTAAAATAATTACAGGGATATTTAATAAGATAAAAGTTTAAATAAGAAATTCTGAATAGAGTATATACGATTTGTTTGAATTTATGAAATGAGGTTTGATGATTTGTATTATTTAGATTTTTCCAACTGTTGTCTTCATCTTTATTGTTATATACACAATGTGCTAACATATCGGTCGATGAAACACCTAAAGAAATCCAGAGAGTAAAACGTTGTGTATATAACCACAAAGATGTGGAAAACAGAAAAATCTAAATATTACAGAGTATTTATTATTGATTGATGTTTTTGTGATATAAACAGCTACAGATTTGTTTGCCTGATGCAGTCAACAAATGCAACAACATGAAAAGCTTTTTTGAGAACGTTCAATCCAACAAGAAATCTATTCACTGCAGTCTGACTGTTGTCAATAAAAACTGATGGAAATAAAACTATTTTACAGACATTGAACAATTATTTTTACTATCGGGACATGTGAATATATCACAGTATGACAATTTAATCATTACAACATTTGATATGTTTACTTAAGAGCTATTGCAATAGTTCAATTTGTAAAAAAGTATAATCTTGGTTTAACTCTCTCTCACTCTTTTTCTTTCTTTTTTCCCTTCTTTTCATTATGTTCGATTGAAACAGATTAGTGTTATCACTTCTGCACACTCACCCCCTCTCTATATCTTCCCCTACTCTTTCTTTCCTATTATATTTTTTCTATGTAGCATGTCCTTTTTCTTCCCTTTCTTTCTTAATAATAAAAACGGAATGGTCCATCATTTAGCTGAGGTGATGACACTCATAAGAAATAAGAATTTGGCGGATAAGCAATACCAGATAATCAGGATTTACATTTTGCATTTTCTCTTAGATGATTTGTATGGTCTCATTTTTAACCAGAGGATGATGCAAGATGATAACAGTTGTTATTTTAAGGAACATGAGTATCAATATATAGATTTCATCTTTCAGCATACATAACATTTTTAAAAAAAAGTAAAACCGTCAGGGTGGCCTAAAGTCAGTATCAGCCAGACAGTGAGGGAGTCTATCCCCTTATCACTAGCGCTAGACCAAAGAGATTGTTTTGGCGTCTGAGGGAAGTGCCACACCTACCATCAGCTCCTCAAATTAAAGTTAAAAATGAAGAAATTCAAGAAGTTTAACTCTTTTAAACCACTCATAGTGGCTTTCTCACCATTGTGATCCTACGTAAGTCGCTGGCAGCATCTCTCGCACATGTCACTCAGAACAATAATAATAATAATACTTTATTTGAATAGAATGAGTTGTGAGGTGAATAGATAGTGAACTTCCCATCATACAAGTAAAAAATACCAGGGAAATTTGGTAGGCAAAGAGTTAAACAAGAAAGGGAAAAAAATGTTGAAACGGACAAATCAGAAGTTTTTTTGTTTTTTTAATATGAGGCAAATAAAAGGCAAATTAAAAGTAAAAAAATCAATAAATGATACTTACAGTAACTCCTAAAGGATAAAGACCTACAAAAAGGGAATATCTGCAAATAAAGGGAGAACAAAAAAAACGTTAATAAAGAACATTGATTTATAAAACTCATATGCCCAATATTTTTGACTGAGCATTATTTTACCATACAATGAAAGTTCAATATTTCAGGTTCAGGGAGAATATAACTGATATTATAATCATCATCATCATCATCATCAAGTCACTGACAGCATGAATCTCCATGACTCTTCCTCACCAACCATCCCTATTGATCATTTATATAAATAAAAATGGAGTTTCTTGAAATCCATTGATCAACAAAAACAAAACACATGGTGCATCAGATATAAGGGTTAAGTTAATACAGTTCTAATAATCATCCGTAGGTTCTAGGTTCAATCGTGGCCACAGGCAATAATAACATAGAATACTTAGTTAAACATTTGTACCCAGTCATGATTAGTAGAATAAGAACAATTACCCCAGTAGATTGAATAAACATTTTATTCAAAGTTCTGTGAAGGCTCTGAATTACAACATGAAGACTCCTGAGTTCGACAAGAAACACCTAAAGAAGGCCGGAGAGCACATCAGCCAAAACGTTGTGTATAGAAAAATAAAGAGGACAACAGTCCAAAATATCCTTTTAAAAACATCAGATTTTGATTCACTTGAAAATTTTATCATTTTGAATTTTAAAATTTGTTGAAGTAAGTGTACGATAAGTGTTCAACAATGTTTTATTTCAATATTTTCTTGTCATTCCGAGAAAAGAAAATGATACTCGTAAAATAAAAGATTGATTGATTCTAATGGCATGACAACCCATCCAGGGTTATTTCATACCAAATGGTAGATTGTGAGGGATGGTCAAATTTATCATATCTTTGTCAAGGATTTTTCTGGATTTTGGCAGTTGTAGTTTTGTTATTGTATTTTTGTAGAAGAACACTTTGAAGAAAGGATCGAGTTTTTTGTTTGTTTTGTTTTACGGCATATCAACCTCAGTGGGTCATTTAATGCTGGCAAAGTTTTGAAAGATTCATAGCGATAGTTTGGAAGAAAAAATTATTTAAACTCAATATTTTTTTTACTAACAAATTTTCTATTTAACCCATAGATGGGACCCTAACAGGTATTACCACTCTAGGTCAGAGTGGACCTGGGAGCAATGGTAATGAATGGTAATTCCCCAGACCTGAAACCTCACCATCAGATAATTTAATGTCATTCCCAGGACATTAAAACACTGAGCCACTGCCTTCTTGTGTTGGTAGGTTGCCATTAGGGCAATAGGGTTGGGACAATCATATAGGTGCTAGGGCTTGACATTGAAAATTCAATTGTTATTGAAATACAAGAGAATGAACGTGACCCATGTTACCATAACTGAAATTATCTGATTACTCAGTAGTGAAACCAAGTTGTTAACTTTTTGCCTACTTTAAACTGCTTACATAGTCTCTTTCCACCACTGCAATCCTACTGTAAGATGCTGATAGTTCATTATAATGTAGCAGAAGGACTCAGATTACAATAATAATAGAACTTTATTTGAATAGAATGAGTTTTGAGGTGAATAGACAGGGAACTTTGAAATATCCTATCATACAGGTAATGTGAAGGAAATTTGGTAGGCAGAGAGTTAATACAGTGGGGGGAAAAAAATTCATTTTCAGCTTCAAAAGAGATAGGATTTGGATTAAAGATTAATATAAATACAAACAAACAAAAAACACATATCTTAAATATTGTTTTATTTGTCCAATTATCTTTTCACACACACACACACACACACACACACACACACACACACACAGATTATGACAATTCATGTAAGAGCAAATAGATAAGAATGAAATGTACTTACCGTGCCCATAGCAAATAATAAGGTATAAACCCTATGAGCATGAAAAAGTAATATGTATACCGAATAGATTCAGTAACACACCAAGCAAAAAGGAACATCGAAACAGAAACATGACTTTGGACCTGAAAGAAAAAGAGTTTTTAATTTTGGTTAATTAAAAGTAAATCTCAAAATAGAATGTATCATACAACAAAATAAATGAACAAAATTTGAGAGAATTTAAGCTTATCATAGCATTACCACCATTTTACCTGAAATTGGTGGACAGCAACAAATTTGCACCTTAATTGGTTTAATTGGAAATTTCTGATCCAATTTTTTAAATATTTATATGGTTGGAAAGAAAAGAAAATAATCTTTCCAAATATGTAATTTTTATGTGTTTTTATTGATTGAATTATTTTTTTACAGTGATTAAAAAAAAAAGGTATTTTGCTTCAAACAGCTGAAAACACAAAATATTAATTTTTTTCCAAGGCAAAATTTTACACGTTAGTTTGTTTGGCAAAAATCAAGAGGGTAATTCTTATCAATATTCTTGAAATTGTACACTTAATTAGAATACACCTTAAACTACATCAAGGATGTTGTTTTCTTCTTCTACGACCTCTGGAAGTGAAATCACTACCAACGAAAGTTGATGCAGGTTCCCTCAAAAAGTATAAGATAAGCAAAAAAAGAGCACTATATCCTTAATAATTTGGGTCAAATTTTCAATTAATTTTAAAAAAATAAAAAAATTCCCTAACCCATTCACCAGAGGATCTGATACAATGTCATAAGTATGGAGTAAGCTGATGAGAGAGAATTTGAGTTTATCACTAAACTAGAATCTCCCTTGTTGATTCTTTTGTGTAGTTTAGATTTTTTTAAACAAGCAAATTATATAATGAGGTTAATAGAAATTACCAATAAAATTATGCTGACACTTAATGTGAGGTTTCATTTCCATAGAATCAGAAATTCTGATCACTCACAAAGTTATTTTTCTTATTTTTTTAAAAAAATCAAACTGATTATCTACAAGGTATTTAAAAAAGAACGCAACCTCATTTTTGACACGTATTTCAACTATTTTAAATCTAAAACTATTTTTCAAATACAAATTATAAAACAACACAAATTATGCATCTTTTAACTTTATAATTGATATTGACATTTTTTTTTTTAAATTTGGATGGATGTTTCATTACATTTGCAGACATCTTTCATAATGTTTGTTCACATATCAAAAATATTTTCTTTTATGTTAGACTTCAGTATAAGTCTATGAGGATTATACACACACATTGTGTGTGTGTGTGTGTGTGTGTGTGTGATGGATTTTTAGGAAAATTTTAGGGTTGTATTGAAAGCCTGAAAAAAAAAATAAGATAAAGAATAATAACCAAAATTCAAAGTGATTAATATTGTGTTGTTTTTTTAATCTAATTTATCAATCCTAATATTTCAGGCTGCCCTCCACGTTTTCTCCAAGAGTTCTGTAGAATGACTGTTAAAAACACCTGTAGAGGGCCACCTGATATAAAATTGATACCTGTGAAATGATAAAATAGATATACAGAATGGTCCGAAAGTCTTATCATCTCTACATATTGTTTTAACTTCCATTATTTTTTTTTTTTAATAATATAATATATAAGTTATTCAATTACTTTACTTCTTAAAAAAAAAAAAAAAAAAAAAAAAAAAAAAAAAAATGGAACTTCGGGTTGTATGATGTTATTACTATACCTCTAAAATATATGCAGCCGGTGACAAGACTTTCGGACCACTCTGTACATCTGGAGTTATTTCCCTTGGTCAGACATTTAATCATACAGAAATCTGATCATTATTGGGGTGATTATAAATCGGACAGGAAACGGCTGTATTCTCAAAGTTGAAGCATTTTACTGGTCTAACAGACCTCTTGCTACAATGTGCCATTTTTGCTGTGGTATGGTTATAAACATACAAAACATTAGATCACTAAAATATACACAAATTATTTATATTCATTCTCAAAATTTAAAAAAAAAAAAAATACTCACTTCTGGTACATGGTGCATAATGCCCCACACGACAAATATCCGAGAAAAAACTTGGAAAGTAGTCATAGTTAAATTTGATTTAACCAATCCAAGTGCCACATGTAATATCTAAAAATAAAATAAAAATCAGATATAAAACTTTTTAGCTTGATTACTTTTTGAAGACTGCATAACTTAAAAGTGATATACATCTATATTTATAATTAAAAAGAAATCTTATGATTCAAGTAAATAGTGAAATAGAAACTTATAAAACAATCAGAGTAGTTTTATTGACTGGCTAAAATGTTTAGTTGGTTTCTTAAGTAAAAATGAAAGACAAAAAAACAACAAAAAAAAACAACATTTTGATAAATTCTATTGAACAATTTTGTTTTGCAATCTCTTTTTTTTTTTTAATATTAAAAAAGAAATAAAAAAAAACACTGAGATTCTGCGATGCTGTGCAGCCTTAATTTAGAGACAAAATAGGGAAATTATAACCCCCACCTCTAAAATCGGAATGGTAAAGTCTAGGATAAAATAATTTGGCACACTTTCCTAACTGATGGAGGGGAACATTTGTGCCAAATTTCAAGTAATTCAGTTTTGGTGGGTGCAGATTTCAACTTTTTGCTGGTGAATTGACATGGAATGACCCAGCAGTAAAGTCAGCAGAATGGCCTATTGTCAGTATCAGCCAAACAGCAAGGGAGTCTATCCCATTTTCACTTGCACTAGACCAGGGAGATTGTTTTGCTGAGGTGATGTGCCACACCTACCATCAGCTCCCAGATGCTTTACTGCACAGATCAGATTACCCAAGTTATGCTACTCATGCGTCAAGTTGGCAAGGACTAGTACTGAACCTGGAACATTGCAATTCTTAGGCAAATGCTCTACCAATTGATCTAAACTAACCCTTGAAGAACAGTAGTAGTACTATTTAACCGAGGGATGAGGGATTTTATGGCATATCAACCCTTGTTGGGTTATTTTATGCTGAATACATTTTGTTTGATTTATTCTTTATGGATATTGAACAATTTTCTTAAACTCAATTTACCCCCCCCAACTCACCCACCCCAGATTTTTTGTACTCATTATTTCTATTTCTATACCCTAACAGGTACTACCAATCTGGGTAAGAGTGGACCTGGGAGTAATGGCAATGAAAGGGTACTCCACACTCCCGAAAGCTCCAGAAATGGAACCCCACAACTAGAGATGAGGAAGTTCATACCTTTCCCAAGGGTATTAGTCTGAAAGTGAATGTAATAGCATGATTGTGGTTTGAACTTGTTTACTACGATGTCACAATCCAGCACATTAGCCACAACCACCATGGGGAGTCCCTCTTATTAGAAATAAGGAGAAGAACTCTCATTGATATTTAATAATCTGTTGAGAAAATATATTGATCACCGACTCAGTCCCACACAATATCATCAAAATGGAAATAGCTTTATTTTCTAAAGAATCTTAATAGGATTGCATTAACAAAAATATTTGGACAGTTTTGCTGTCACATAAGAAATGTACAAAATATTTATATATTCATAGAAATGTACAAAATGTATAAAATACATAAGAAATGAACAAAAGTTTCTTTGAATTTTTGAGATGAGGCTTGATAATTTGGATTATTCGGACTATTCCACATCTTTATTATCTACACAACATTTTGTCCAATTTATCCTCCGGCCTTCTTCAGGTATTTCTCCTCATAATTGGGAGCCTTCACAAAACTTTGAACCGAACAATCCATGGGGGGTGGACTGTTCTCATTCCATTAAACATGACCTGGTATAAGTGTTAAGCTGTGTTAATTATTCTATGTTACTGTCATCTTTGGCCAGGATTGAACCTGCAGCCCAGAGATAACAGTCACTTAAAACTCTATAAACTCAAAGCCTATATCTGTTGTGCTATGTGTCCAATTAGAGTTCGAGAAGGTTCCAGAGTCAGACAAGAAACACCTGAAGAAGCCCAGAGAACCTTGTTGGATTATTTGTGATATAAGATGTGCTACAATTCCACACCTAAATTTATAGACTAGCCAAGGTCACATGGTTTATTCCTCCAGCCAATCAACAGCCATAATCCATGGCTGATTCAGTACTTAAACACTGATCCTTTCATAGTATACTTGCAAACATTGACGAAGGAATTTACAATACTGAGGATTCTCTACCAGAGGATTACCAAGGATTTCTGCGGGACAAGCGCTCTTGCTTAAAGGCTAAATGACGGCCCATAAAAAAAAAACCTTAACAGACCCAATGGATGAAATGTTATGTAAATAAAAATAATGATGAAGACAATAGTCCGAATAATACAAATGTACAAAAATCATAATATAAAAGGAAATTAAATGTTTTTTTTTTTTACCTCAAGTACAGCTGCTGTTTGGAATATTTTCAATATTGGTTCAATTGCAACATATAAATCATAATTCTCTACACCAGTCAATGTAGAAAAAAACACAAAAAGCATGGAAATCCAACTGAAAAAGAAAAGATTTTATGTATTTTATTAAAAATAGAAACGATGTGATAACCTTTATTAAAAGTTGAGATTAGAATATCAAATATACAAATACATTAAGACCATTGTAAAGGGTGGTCTGAAAGTCTTGTCACCCATACATATTGTTTCAGCTTTTATTATTTTTTTGTTTTTGGTTGGTTGGTTTTACGGCATGTCAACCCTTGTTGGGTCATTTTATGCCAAAGACGTTTTTGTTTTATTCATTCTTGATGGGTACTCATTTTTTTAAAACACATTCTTTTAAAATCATATTTTTCTAACCCATAGATGGGACCCTAACAGGTACTACCACTCCAGGTTAGAGTGGACCCGAGAGTAATGGTGATGAAGGGGTACTCCTCTTTCCTCAGAGCTCCAGAATTGAAACTTCCCCATCAGAGTTTAACATCATACCCAGGAGATGAAGACCCTCAACCATTGCCTTCTAGCATATATGTGTGTGTTGGGGCTTGCCAAAAGGGCAATGGGTGCTAGGACTTGACGTGACCAATCGATTGATCAGAGGGAGCCTCTCTGATCGCTCATCTAGCCTAAATAAAGGCCAAAGTGGAGTGTTGCAGGTCATGGACTACCCAGCCAAAGGGTTCCATTCTTAAGTATCGTGGCCAACAGGTGGCCCCACTGGGGTGGTCTTAACCCTCTGCAGAACTGCAGTCATTGCATTCTAAAACCCCAACCAACAAGGGATTATTATGCCGAAGGAATAAATTAAATACGGATTTTGATATGAATCAATACCAAACCATTTTCTAAGGTAGGTATTTACTCAGTCCTATTAATAGGATGTGACACAAAGTTGTAAGTATGGGGCATCCAGTGACGATCGAATTCACTTTTCAGTAGCAATGGATCTGTGAGACTAGCTTGCTAACCATTATACCACGATGTGATGCTCTTTTATACTCAGCCTGTTCACTGCAGGTAGGTTGTGACAAAAGGTTGCAAGTATGGGGCATCCAGCAAGGATTGAACTCACTTTTCAGTAGTAATGGATCTGCAAGACTAATTTGCTGATCATTTACTAAAGTATTTTTCCCTTTTAGTTAAATTGCTAATTCTATATACCTACATTTCTTTTAGGCATTTTCTCTACTTGAAAAAGGAAGAAGAAAAAAAAGAAAAAAAAGGTCTGTTGATTTTCTTCTCTTTCTTTTAAACTAGCAGCAGCAGCAGCTACTCGGCGTCGCCTGGGTAGAGGGGGGATTTTTAAAAAAGTCTTGCAGATCCATTATTACATATCACAAGTCTGATCCTCACTGGATGCCCCATAAAATCTCCATGTAAATATATAACAATATAGCAAGAATTTTTAACTTAATAATTGACAATTAAAAAACAAAAAAAAACAATATAAATGAGGCAATTAATTCAATCAATCAACATCATATTTCAATTACCTTCTGTTACTATACAAATTTTAATTTTTAAATATCTTCCCAAATATTAATAAAATCTTTATTATTTTTGCTGTAAAACCAAGCCCTGGTGATAGTGAATGTATATATATATATTTACTTTGTTGTTAATTGTTTTATTTTCAAAGTTTCCTCCGGACATACATACATACACACAACTGCCCTTTATATATGTATAGATGGCTTCTAAAAGGTTGAATATTAACTCCACCCCACCCTACCCCCAGTGTTGAAGGAAGAAATATTTCAGGAATGGTTGCATGAAATTGACCTTTGGCAGTGTGTGACAGATTTGGGACTGACGAGACTAGGGGTGCAGAAGACGAGACAGTGGGGGGGGGGGGTGCAGAAGACGAGACAGTGGAGGGGGGCAGAGACAAGACAGTGGAGGGGGGCAGAAGACAAGACTGGGGGGGGGTCAGGAGATGGCATTATATTTGATGTTGGGAAAAACCAGCCAATGTTGTACTAGAATCAAAACAGAACCACAGAAAATGGCGAAAAGATTCTAATGTACAAAAATTTGCAGAATTAAATAAAAGAAGTGAGAAATGGTTAGTATTTTTAGCTTTTGAGGAATTTGAAAAATGTCACAGACCACTGAATATGATAATTGAAAGATAGAAGAACTGTGGAAATTAAAATGCAGAAAAACATCCAGGCTCAAAATTAATGACCAATAGGATTAAACAACTAAAATCAATATTTGATGAGTTGATGGAAATACTTATACACAAGATGATTATATATATATCTTATTATAATGGAGATTGTGTGTTTTTCTGTCTGTAACCGAAACTATATCACTACTCAAGTCAAAATTCCCTTTGTTATTTACATCACATTCTCCATGATTTTATTTTTATTTAAACCTCAATTATTAATAAAATTGTTTTACATTATTAATACTGTTAACCATATCTACATATTAAAAACATGCAATTATATTTATATATACAACAAAATAGCGGTTTACAGTGTGAATGGGAAGGCTAATTTGCATATTGATATTAAAAAATCGAATTTAATAAATATGTGCTTAGTATTATTGATTTCTAATTCTTTGGTTTTATTTTAATGAATATAAGCAAAAATCTCTTCAATGAATCTTAAATGAAATCCATTAACAAGAAAAAATAACTGTCATTTTATTCTTTACTTCCTATTTTAACTAAATACTTAAATTAGAAAAAATAACAATGAAAGACGAGAGTGATGGAAGAGTAAGTTTCAGTTGTTCTATTTTTCGATTATACTCCCTCTGTTTCAAATCTTTTTATCTGCATTCTTATTTAGTTTAATTAGCCTTTCTAATTTAATACAATATTTTATTACATTAAAACTTAAATACTTGCACCCGGAGGGTGCATATATTTGCTAGTATAAATAATATATATATATATATGTGTGTGTGTGTGTGTTTCCAAAGACAAGATATAAGTTAAAAGAAAGGAAATGAATCCGACGGTATGAGTATAGATAAAAGGATATGAAAACACCACAAAATGCTGTTAAAGTGAAAACATTTTATAACATATTCATAGCTAATATTGAACAATATTTCGATTTTATAAAAATCATCTTCAGAGCTTGTTTATACTCCATGTTGTTAAGAGCGGAGACAAAAGTCATGAGTTCAAAACAAAAACCTTGATGTTGCAAAAACTCATATGACTTTTGTCTCCGCTCTTAACAACACGGAGTATAAACAAGCACTGAAGATGATTTTTATAAAATCGAAATATTGTTCAATATCAGCTATGAATATGTTATAAAATGTTTTCACTTTAACAGTATTTTGTGTTGTTTTCATATCCTTTTATCTATACTCATAAAAATAAATAAATAATGGTCAGCAAGTTAGATTTGCAGATCATTGTGAGTTCAATTTTCATTGGGCACCCCATACGTCTGGCCTTGTGCCACATTTAAGCTAAGTTTAGTAAATAACTATATAAAGGGTAGTTGGTGTGTATGTATGTATAGATGAAACTACAAAAATAAAACAATTAACGGCAAAGTAAATGTATATACATATTAAATATCACTGCTTTTTGTGCAAAAACTATGAAGATTTGATTTATATTCAAAGATATTTAAAAATTAAAATATACATAGAAATAGCATTGAAATTCTATTTTAAAATGTCCAGCATTTGTGATTATCAAAAGTAAACAAATCAATACACTAGTTTTTTTGTTTTTAATTCTCTCCTCCTTCTACCCAGTCAATATATGTGAAATAATAATAGAAATATTTTTTGTCATAGATGCTGTGCCATATCGGGATATTGATCTTGCTATGAAAAAATCAGAAATCATCAATAACTTAAAATTGGTTGACTTTAAGACTTTTTATAGCATTTTTGGATCCCTTGGGTAAAAATACTTTTTAAAACCAATTTTTAGGAGTAGGGAAGCTCTAAAACTCATCATACAGACAAAAACAGATTTTTAAAAAAAGCTTAGTGATATATAAGACTTATTGCAGGATTCTAAAGGCACTAATAACATCGACTGTTTAGAGGCAAATCTAACTGAAATTTTCATAGACATTGTTAATAAATAAGAATTATTCTATGTATTAATGATTTTGACTATAAAGTAAATACTAATTGATAACTTATGCAATTCCTGAGGGTATTGTGACATAAGCAGCAACATAGTTTGGGTTACAGACAGACACCGAAACTCCATAATAATAAAAATAATAATTATAATACACACACAGCTGTTACAATGTACTTTGAAATTATTATTTTCCAATCTTATATCTGAATATTAGGTTTTGATAATGGGGTAATAAAGTAACAATTAATACTGAATGAGAAATTCCATTGTTAAATAATAACAAAATTCCTCATCCCAATGTCGTGAGAGACCAAATTGTTGTGTCACTGATAAATAAACATCATATAAGTAAATTATAAACCCCAGAAATTTATTGACAGAGAATTTATTTCAAAATAATTTTCACTGTTGGATTTGAATAAAATAATTCAAAAATGTATCATAAATTTGAATCTTAGAATTGATTAACCCAAAATAAAATAAAATTCTAAATAAAACCAGTAGAATTTAAAAAATAAAATATATTAAAACAAATAATCCTTTTTACATTGTTAAGAGTCTTTAATCTGCTAACAAAGATGAAAAGAACAAGTAGATTGTAAATATGATTATTTTAATACTGTACAATTTTTGAGTGGATTATGGTTTAAATTTTGAATGCTTTGGGGAGGTTACTAAAAGACAATTTAGGTTTGAGATATTTCACAATTATGCCCCCACCCCCTGGGCACAAGTATTTAGGTTTTAATGCAATAAAATATTATATTAAATTAGAAAGACCAATGAAACTAAAGAACAAATATATAAAAATATTCCTGTTATTCTAATGTTATTCTAATTGATTTCTATATAAAATTATATATAGGATTGCTTGTAATACATTGGAGAATAACATAATAGTATTAGAAATCAGTAAAACCAAATGATCATTTATTAAACCCAGTTTTGTTAAAATTATTATGCAAATTAAATAGATGTAAATCTTTATTTCTTAGCGATATATAACATATTTCAATATTTTAAATGCATTAATAATATGGGCAGTTTTGTGGCAAATCTAACTCAGACTTTAATAGATGATCATCGTTAATAGATAAGATGCTAATAAAGATTAAATAATGACTATTTCATAATTGTTGAGAATATAACTTAAATAAGGAAATCATGGAATAAGTGATGACATAGTTTCAGTTACAAACAGTTGCATAATCTCCATTATAACAAGATATGTATGAGGAAAATTTCTTCAACAGTCATAATATCATTCACTTCAAAAATTTATCATAAAATTAAAACAATGATATATTCAGCACTCTTGAACTTTCTCGACTGTTTCATTTTCAATTTATTTTTGGTTTCATCCCTTTGGAGGGATGTTCAGGAAATTTTTTATACCTTAGAAAAAAAGAAAAAAAAAGAAAAAAAAGAAAAAAGACCATTTAAGCGATAGATGGGCTTGGAAAATGTTTTATTATGAATCAACTCTACCTTTAAGAATTTCATTGAAAATGTTACTTTGTTGTCGTCTTGCCACAAGAATTCCAAAGATATGAATCTAGCCTGAATCTACTTAAATACCATATTGCTTTTTATTTGGTTTTCTTGGCAAAATAACCCTTCAATATTTTGTGTGTTGGCTCTTGTGGTCAGAGGAAACAAAATGAAACAAAATGATTCACATGTTAGTGAAACAATTTGGCAATTGATCAATGAAATTGTAAATTGCCAATAGATCAGATATTACCATGGTACATGGACAGATAGACTGTTTGATTATAGGAAACAGAGTGACTCCATGCATCCTACTTTGTCTGAAAATCTTTAAATCATTTGGTACCCAACATCACATTTTAGATCTACATAAAGAATACCTTTATCTTGTAGGAATTTCACAGCGACTACTTTGTCTCAAATTAGATCATTCTATGCAGTAGATTTACTCCTCTTTATATCATAGATGTCATTCAAGGAAGGTAGAGAAATAACCAATCATTTGCCTATGCAGCAGGTCTTCCCCTCTTTATGTTACCCAAGGAAGGTAGAGAAAAAGCCAATACAGTTTGCCTACCAGTGTTGATGCAGGAATTGTCAGAACAGAAGATTGCTTTAGTAATGCTACCCCCCCCCCCCCCCCTGGTTTTGAATTCATCCCTTTTCCTAAAGTGATTACCAGTTATGGTTAAAGAGCACAGATAACACTCCTATTTTACCCATATGTATTTACCAATCCCTCTGCAAGAGTAGGTTGTGACACAAGGTCAATTTCTTAAGCAGAGTTTAACATGTTTGAATTCAGAGTTTTATTAATTCTCCTAGACTGGTTGCCTAAGAGCCCAGTCTGCCCTACTATTTAGTCACAGCTGGAGCGGGAGTAGTTGATGCATACCCTTCCCAAGGGTATTAACACTATATGAAATACAAACAACCTCATTTTTACTTAACTAAGTTAAGCAGTAATGAGTCTGTTTAGTACTTAATTGGGTGAACATTTAAACAACAGCAGGTACTGTAAGCAACCCGAGTCCTTTGTTTATTAAAGAGGTCTTGATTCAGCAACAAATGACCCAAAAGAGGGTTGATATTTTGTAAAACAAAACAACCAACCTATAGCTAGGGAGAGATGGATTCTTATCTTTCCCACAAGCACTAGTAGAAAATGAAAAATTTTTTTTAGATGGGTGACAAAAGCTGTTTGCATTTCACAGTGTTAATACCTTTGGGAAAGGTATGATTCCAACTATTCTTCTAGCTATAGGTAAATACTAGGAAAGACTGGGCTCTTTAACCTTAGTTAGGCAACTAGTCTAGAAAGAAAATCCTGAATTTAAACCTGTTAAACTCTGATTAAGAAATTGACATTGTGTCACATCCTGCTCATGAGGAGGTGTGTGTGTGTGTATATATGTTATATAGTGGACAAAGAAATTCTTCCTGATAAAGATGGCTTACGGTTAAAGTCACATTGAAAGTGCCTATTCTCGATAGATCAGCAAACTTAAGCACCAATGAGCCTGTTCAGTATTTAGATGGGTGACCATTTAAGCAATAGCAGGTACTGCAAACAATTTGATATCAAAATGACTTGGTTTGGCATTAAATGACCCAAAAAGGGTTGATATGCCATAAAACCAATCAAAATGTCTTTTTGACTGCAATTCAAACCCTGCCTTAAAAGGTTCCATTTATTCACTTGATAAACATTTTGCCTTAAATTTCTTGCTTACATTTGCAGGAATTTTTTTTTCTTCTTTTTTAGTAGCAGGGATGGGGGGGGGGTTGAAGATAAGAATATTCTTGTACAAGATTAATGTTTGTTTTTTTGTTCTTGTACTTTTAGAGATCAGACATCAATCCTACAATGACCTTCGAGTTTAAGAAGATTAAAAATGAAACCCACAAAAAAAGAGAAAAGGCAAATATCTCATGTGAATTAGAAGTAAGCTTTATTAAGTGGTTTATCAGATTTAGATACGAAAACTGATATTAGGATTTGGGTCAATAGTAAAAGGAAAATTTTGGATGGTTTCATATCCCATCACCGATGATGAAGCCAGTTTCATAAAATTGTCCAAATTGACAATGTTTCGATTTCATCATCACCAGAAATTATACAATCAACTAAATGAAGGGAATTGGGGGGGGGAGGGGTGAAAGGTCAAAATCATTTTCTTTTCTTTTGAGTAAATAGCTAATGTTAAGCACTCATTTTTTTTTCTATCTTTGCTGCTTTTGATTTTTAGGTTGGTTGGATTTTACAGCATGTCAACCCTTGTTGGGTTATTTTATGCTAAACACATAACTTTATTGATTCTTCATGGGTACTCAGCTTTTTTTTTTTTTTTTAAAACATATTAAACTCATTCTTTCTATTTAACTCATAGATGGGACCCTAACAGGTACTACCACTCCAGGTCAGGGTGGTAGTAATGATGATGAAGGTATAACCAGGACAGACCTTCAGCCACTGCTGATGTGACTAATCGATTGATAAGGGGGGCCTCTTCAACTGCCGTCTAGTGTAAATAAAAGGCCAAAGTGGAATGTTGCAGGTCATGGACTGCTCAGCCACCAGGGTTCCATCCTTAAGCATCACGGGTTTCCATCCACGGCCAATAGGTGGCCCCATTGGGGGGGGGGTCTTACCCCTGTGCAGCCCCAGGGTCGTTTTAATTTTTAGATACATTTATAAAATCCATTACAGGAAATGTTAATTTTAAAGGGAAAAGATTCTTACAAAAAAAAAAAAAAAAAAAGATTCTAAGAGCCTCAGACTTATGATTAAGTCAATATTAGAGTGGTTGGTTGGTTGGATTTTACAGCATATTAACCCTTTGGTCTATTTTATGCCAAAAAGGTTTTTGTTTTATTCATTCTTGTTGGGTATAAAATTTTTCTTTTTTAAACTCATTTTTTTTATTTCATCATCACCAGAAATTTAATTCTCATTTTAATAATTAAGCAAATTAATTAATTCACCCCTATCTTTGCTACTTTTTTTTTTTTAGCACGCATTCCAGTTTAAAATATTCTTCAACATAAAAACAAAAACAAACAAACAAACAAAAACATGGATTATTACACTTTTGGATCACCATACTTTCAAAGAAAAATTCCATATCTTGTTATGACATTGTTAATAGTAATCAAATGAATGGACAATAAACGACTTTAACACAGCTTAACTTACAATTCTGAATACGAAAACCTTTTTTTTTTCTTTCTTTTTCTCTTTTTTTTTATAATAGAAATTTGGGCTTTATTTTATGTATGAAACAAACTTGGAAATTACATTTTCATTATTTTTATTTGCCTTTCAAAATTTAATACAAATTAGATATCCCCACAATATAAATAAAATTAGATATCTCCACAATATAAATGTCTATGTATTTAATACAACCCCCTATACTGGCTTATACAGCAGCCCCAATAGTGACAGCCCCATAAAAGTATTGCCTGGGGCAGACTGCCCTCTAGCTCCCCATACAAGTGAATGTAATACCAAATTTCATGACTACATCAAAGAATCAAATGTTGCCCCTAACAACCAAGAAATGTCAGGCAAACTGAAACTAAATCTCAGTATAAAAAGAAATACCAGTCGAGATTTTTGTTATTTGCAATAATTAAATAAATATTGAATAATTAAATGAAATTAGACACTATTTTTTGTAGATGGTGAGTATGTCAATTATGGAAATGTGTCACAAGAAAATCACGTTAAGGAATTTATTTTAAAAGTCATTTATCTTTGCCATTTTTAACATTTAAAAAGAAATATTTGACATTTCAAAGTAGAATTAAAAAAAAAAGATTCTTTTTTAGAAGACAGTAGGAATTTGTTTTGTGATCTTTTAAAGTTTTGCGATTACAACAAATAACTATTTGTACTTAATATAGTAAAATAAACGACATGTTGTGTACCTCATTTTTATATGAAGTTTCCAAAAGATTCAAAATCCAAGGAAGTTATTTTCTTTGATGATAGCAGACTTTAATAAAGTTTTTGAGTTGGGGGGGGGGGGTTTAGTATGAATAACAATAAAACATTTGTTACAAATAAACACAGTAACAAAGTTAATAGAATACTTTATTTGTTTTGTAGTTAAATGTCTAAAAAAAAAAAAGGGAGGTAATTGTTTATTTTGAGCAGTTGATGTCAGATTCTCTTATTAACTCTTTGTTACTAAATTTTCTTGGTATTTTTTTTTTTTTTTTTTTACTTGTATGATGAGATATTTCAAAGTTCACACTATCTGTTCACCTCAGAACCGATTCTCTATTCAAATAAAGTCCTATTATTATTGTAATCTGAGTCCTTCTGCTCAATTATAATGAACTAACCATCAGCGATTTACGGTAGGATCACAGTGTTGGGAGAGCCACTGTAAGCGACTTAAAGTTAAACAAAACTAACAGATTCTGTTGTCATATTTCAATGACCAGTGATATTACCCCCCCCCCCCAAGGTTTGAAACACATTTTTGTTCAATTACTTTGTCTTAATTATTGTTATGTAATGGTGGTGATGTGGAGCCAGGAGTGTAACCCAATATGTAAATTAGCACAGAAAGTTTTTAGCAAGAATTTTCAGTTAGATGAGAATGGAAAAGTTTAAATGATGATTCAGCTTAGACACATGGCATGGTTTCATTGGACAAACCAATGAGATGTGGTGGTAGAGGTGAGAGAAAGAATTGAGTCTGTGAGAAGGTGCTGAGAGAGCAAGACATGAATTTTTTGCTCACAGCAGTTGTGAATTTGGGGGAAATCAAATTCTATTGAGAAAAAAGAAGCGGCCTTGTGTTATTACGAAAATCTCTAAATGACACATGGCAAGATATCCCACAACCCTCTAAGTTGGTTTTCAGACATCATAGAATTTCCAGTCAACTGAACAGCAGCCCAACAACCAGGATCTCCCAATGTAAAACGGGACAAAAGAGATAAATATACAAATATTTCTACTATCAACACATCATCACTCCATTCAAAGTAAGAGCCGTAAAATAACAAACGTTTTAACATGTCATCTCTCCATTAGAAAATGAGTGCCAGAATGTAAGTAGCACTGACACATCATCATCTCCAATTCTGATGAGGAGAGCATAGTGTTACATTATTAATTAGGATTATTATTATAAAAAAAGAGAAGAAAAAAGGTTGATATTTAATAAAAAAAAAAACCCTTTGCTAATTCAGGTTTATCTGGTTAATGCCATATCAACTGTTGTGGGTTATTCAATGTGAAAGCCATCCTTGAAAGAAGAGTAGTAGTAGTAGTATTTAATCTATAGCTGGGAATTAGGGATTCATTCCTTTCCCAAGGGAAAGGAATGATTATATTTAAATGAAATTGGATACCATTTTTTGTAGATGGTGAGCATTTCTATTTTGGAAATGTGTCCAAAAGTGAACGCAACAGAACGACTGGAGTTCAAATTCGCTAACTACAATGTCCCAGTCCAGCACGGGGACTCCACTTAGTTTTATAGAATTCAATTAATGATTAAAACTGCAACAGTTTTTCTTGAAAATGTGTTTGTTGCATTTTCTCTGCTGAAATTATTAGAATAATTAGTTAAAAATATAAATACAAAACTCAATTGCTGTAAATGGGAACTACATTTATCTTGGTACTCACAAACCAGCAAAGAAAGAATTTTGTTTTTTTAGATTAAAAATTATCTTAAATGTTAAAAACCAAAATTTGCTAGGCTTTCAATAAATATCACACACACACACACACACAAAAAAAAAAGGTCTTTACACCCAGAGATGTTCCAACGTTGTAATCCAGGGATGTTGGGGCAAGAGTGCCCTCTCCAGTGACCAATAAATACTGATTCAGATTTGTCAAAGCCTCACCTCCCTACCCACTGTGCTGAGCAGTCTTTTTTTTCTACCAAGGAGTAGAACAGTAAAAGTTAGACAATTGAGACAATGCCATCTTACAAGAGAACCAAACTGCATGTCTACAAAGCGTGCGTTCGCAGCACTCTCCTCTACAGTAGCAAAGCCTGGATCACATACTCATGCCACGAGAGGAAACTGGACAATTTCCACGTCAGATGCCTATGCCACATCCTACGCATATGTTGGCAGGACAAAGTTGGCCAAACACAGAAGTGCTGGAATGAGCAAACATGAACAGTATGCCCACCATCATCTGCGAGAGATGCCTACGTTGGCTTGGTTTTTTGGGTTAGAGGTGATTTTGTGCCCCCTTGAAGCTGCCCCACCCTGATTTCCCTTTGTTTTGCCACTGTTTGCACCACACCAATGAATCTTTTATGGTATTTTAACTCTTTGCCTACAAAATTTTCTTGGTATTTTTTACCTGTATGATGGGATATTTCAAGATTCACTATCTATTCACCTCAGAACTCATTCTATTTGAATAAAGTCCAATTATTATTGTAATATTGTATTCACGTAATGTTTTTCCAGTGTAAACAAGTGACACATGCAAGAGCTGCTGTCTGTAGTTTATAGTAAGATTGCAGTGGTGGGAGAGACACTGTGAGCGGCTTAAAGTAGGCAAAGAGTTAAATGTTTGAATTATTTAAGTCATTTGTTATTGTGTAAAATTTACAAATAAATTCACTCAAATCAACATTTGTGGGGAATAAATGAAAATGTTTTTAAGCCGATCAAGTGAAATGTATAATCACGTTAAATGTAACTGTCAATTAGACTTAGAAATATTACACTGTACAATTTTAGCAAAGTATCAAAAGTGACACTTTTAAGATATTAAAAAAAAAAAAGAAGCTTATATTTCCTTTTGAGTAGTAGTAGTAGTAGTACTAGTAGGTATGGTATTTCATATGAAAATATTTCATGAAACACCTTTTAATGAAGAAATTATCAATAGAAAAATTTGATTTGACCAATGAAACCTTGTTAATTGATACTTTAAATTTTTCAAACAAGATCCAGACGATTTTTAGATACATTTTTTTTTAAATTATAAAATTAACTGCTAACCCTAACCCTTAACCCTAACAAATAATCGGATGTTGACGGTGCAAAGCAAAACATGTCCTTCTGAATCCAGGTCGCTCCTGGGGTGCTTAAAGGTAAATTGGTCTGAATTAATTAAACAAGATTGCGCTCTTGGATTCTGGAATGGTTAGAATGTGTGTAGCACCTTACACATATTCTGACCCTTCCAGAACCCAGGAGCACAATCGTGTTTAATTCTAATAAACTATATCTGAATTCTTTTACTCTAACTCTTCAACGAAGGAGACTGATACATTCTTTCAACTCATAATTGTTATTTTAAAAAATGTTTAATAATACAATAACTAGAGATTTGTAATGATTGATGAAGAATCAATTTTCATAAAAGTATTTTTGCTTTTATTAGAAATTATTATTGATGATCGAAAGTATTATTTATAAAACATTTATCTTGTTTTTAGGAATTTTCTCATAGCAAAAATAGTCAAGCTTAAAGAAGCTCTAGTGTGAAATGAACTAGTGAAGTTTTGTCACATGATCTGAAAATTAAAAATGGTTCATCAACTGCAATTGAGAAGCAATAACAAGCAGGACCTGTGGATATAACACAGTATGACAATTTAATTACTACAACATTTGATATGTTTATTGAAGAGCTATTTGTTTTGTTTTATGGTATATCAACCCTGGTGGGTTATTTAATGTAGGCAAAGTTTTGAAAGATTCATAGTGATAATTTGGAAGAAGATTTTTTTAAACTCAATTTTTTTTTTGTAAACAAATTTCCTATTTTTGAAGAGCTATTGCGAATAGTTCAGTATGTAAAAAGTATAATAATCTTGATTTAACTCTCTCTCACTTTTTTTTCATTATGTTTGATTGAAACAGATTAGCGTTATCAATTCCACATGCTTACCACCTCTATTGTTTCCCTACTCTTTCTTTTTTTATTTTTTCTGTGTAGCATGTCCTTTTTCTTCCTTTCTTTATAATAAAAACAGATTGGTCCATTATTTAGCTGATGTGATGACACTCATAAGAAATAAGAATCGTCAGATAAGCAACACCAATTAATCAAAATCTAGATTTTTGCATTTCATCTTGGATGATCTGGATGGTCTCATTTTTAATCAGAGGGTGTTGCAAGGTGATAACAGTTGTATTATTAAGGAACATGAGTATTAATATATAGATAGAATTAAAAGAATGAGATGATCAACTATAAATGAATGTAACAAAATAGCACAACAAAAATACAAAGTTATGCACGACTGGGTTGGAAAGGTGATCCACTGGGAATTGTGCAAGAAACTAAATTTTGACCATACAACAAAATGGTATATACATAAACCAGAATCTATTCTTAAGAATGAAACACACAGAATTCTCAGGGACTTTGAGATAAAGATGGATCCCCTTATCCCAGTCAGAAGACCAGATCTAGTATTGATTTAAAAGAGAAAAGGAACTTGTCAACTGGTAGATTTTGCAATCCAGGCAGATCACTGGGTGAGGATGAAAGAAAACGAAAATATAAACAAGTACCTAGAACTTGCCAGAGAACAGAAAAAAAACTGTGGAATATGAGGGTGAAAGTGATACCAATTATAGTTGGTGCACTAGGAATGGTCCCCAAAAGCTTAGAAAAGAGACTAGAGGATTTGGAAATCCGAAGAATCTAGACCATCCCGACAATAGCATTGTTAAGATCGGCTAGAATATGTGGGCAAGTCCTGGAGACCCAAGGAGACTTGCTGTCACTTAGACTTAAAAGCATCATCAACTCATGCCAACAGTACAAATCTCCAAGACTCTCCCTCACCACCCGTCCCTATCAGTCATTGCTCCTCTGTACACCATCTATGTGTTTGAAAGCAAGTGGTCATACAGCCGTTCTTTTGTGGGGTGCTGCTTCTAGGAGTTGTTCAAGACAGAAAACAACATTCCTGTACAGTTTCTTCAAGCATTTCCTAAGAGTCCAAGTGGTGCAGCCATACAGTAGCACTGATACAGTTACAGCTTGGAAGAATTTTTGCTTCATTTTATCAGAGAGATCAGATTTTTCATATGATCAATATTCTGTCAATTCTTTTCTTAACAAATTAACCTCAACATGATAAATGTAAAGATCATTGAACTTTTAGGATGAAATTCAGGTTTTGTGTTCATGAACAAAGTATTATAAATTGATTTTCTGTTTGGTTTTAGGATCAATTCTTTACTTTTTCTTTTCTTCTGTAAACTAGACATCACTCCTTAGTGTTTTAAAATGACTCTTCATAAGAAAATTACCAGAAAAAAAAGAAAAAAATCCATTAAACTAAAACACCAACAAATTTTAAAATCTGAAGAGTTATAAAGACCCGCCCCTACAATTTTATTAACTTGAAGAGGGTTATAAAAATTTTTAAAAAGATCCGACACACGTGTCGCATATTCTAAAATTGAAATGAATAGAAAAAAAAAATATACCAAAATTGAATCTTCTTACAAACTTTGTTTTCATAAAATATTTACTTTTATCTCGTTTGATCCATTACAATCACGTGTATGTGTATGTGTATATATATATATATATATATATATATATATATATAATAATGTATGTATGTATGTATGTATGTATACAGTCATCCACAGACACTGCGTTTAGACGTATCACGTCTCTTCAGTGTGGCTAGACATTTGCAGTCTACCTCCAACCAGAATGGAAATACAATTGATTCAGCATCAGTCAGGATCCTTAACTACTCGGTCATCGTCACCTACAAATTGGGAGGGGGGTTTTAACTGATAAATGCACACATCTGTATATATGCAAAGGCTGCCAGAATGCTCCATCCGTTTTATAGATGAACGTTGCTTTTTTCTTCTTTTTGCTTTTAATACACACACATGCATGTGTGTGTATTACCCCTTAAGATTTCTTCTGTGAAACAACTGTAGATTTTGTGATGTGTACATAGAGGCATTTCAATTTTTTTTAAATTATTAACATAAAATATATATATTATTACGCATTTAGCTCACCATACTTTAGAAAAGTTCTGTAATATTGCCGGTATTAAACATTAACGGATACAAAAATCGACTTTAACAGGAGCTCAAATTACAGCTCTGAGCACCACAGAAACTTGTTTTTCTTAAATAAAAATCTGGGATATTCTATGGATCAAAAATAAAAACAAATTTTGTACATCCCTGGTGGTTGTAAAGTCAGAAACATTTACTATTATTAACTCAATAAAATTTAATTTATTAATTAAATAGCTGGAGTGAGTGAGCATCACAATTTTTCTTCTGTTTGAGTTACATATACTGTAAGTAAACCCACCGATCACAGTGAATATATTTTTTGTTGTGCAATTTATTTTCCTATTTCACATGTGCCATTTTTACCGGTGTTATAGACAAAATTACACGTATTCCCCACCCCCCATGAATTAAAATTCAACAAATCTTGCGGGGGGGGGGTGATGAATGAAACAAAGTAATTTTTAGTGAATTATGGAGAGGAAGTTTTTTTTTAATCACTTATTTGTTTTACACTGTAAAACATTTGTTTTGCACATGATTCGCCTGTTTTAAAAACTATAAAATTAAATCTTTAAAACGGGCGAATTTTATAAATTAAAACCTGTATCTGTTAAATGGCGCATTTTTGCCGTTTATTTTTCTCTTGAAAATATGCTCTTTTTAACGTGATTTACTTTATTGTTATAATAATCATTGAAAAATGTTTTATATGTAAATTTAGGGCCTAAACTTTAGGCTCTGTTCTTAAGGAAAGAAATTAAAATAAATGATACTTTCAGTTTACAATATTGATTTTTATAAGTTTTTTTGCTAATGCTACCCCTTTGTCTTTATAATGATTTTTTTATTTTTTTATTTTAGTAAAATACAATTGGTTAAAATAGGTGTTTTTTTCTTCATTGTATTTCTTTCAGCTTCTTACACTGAATTAAAAAGAAACATTGAATTTAGTCTTAAAATTAAATCAAAAGTTAAAAACCCAAGCGTTGTCTACTTAACTGAATGTGATGACAGTTTTTGAAATTGTGTAAACCAAGCAAGAAATTTGGAAAATATTGCAAACTCTTAAATAAATCCTAATTATTTTAAAAATTAAATATGCTTTAACTTTAAAATTTTAAACAAGCAGATAAATATAAAAGTTCATTTATAGTTTAGGGAAATTTCTTTCAATAAAAAATCCTTAAATGTAAATTCAGTTTTGATTACAAAGAGTTTTAAAATCATTTGGTTCTTTTTTAATTCCCCAAATTTTTCTTAAATAAACAAACCAAATTTTATTTGTTGACCTTCTTTATTCCATTTTTCTTTATTTTTGAAGGACCTTCAAAAAGAAAGAAAAATAGAATAAAGAAACAAAAACTAAGAGCAAGTTGTTGATTTTTTTTTAAGGTAAAATAATTACATAATAATACAACCCGAAATTCTAGAAAATAATTTCAGGTAAAATAATTACATAACTTAAATATATATTATGTTATTAAAAGAAAAAGAAAGTTAAAACAATATGCAGGGGTGACAAGACTTTCGGGCCACCCTGTATATTTTTACTTTAAGTAAATATTTAAAACATTTTGGGTGGAAATTAAATAAATAGTTGATTCTTTAAAATTATTTAAACAAACAAAATTAAGTTAAAAATGTTACTTATTAAAACTAATTTCAATAAGTATAACAAATACATTTAGGAATAAAGTAACTGAATATTTTTTAAGTGTTAATTTTTTAATAATTCAATTTCAATATAAATTAAAACTAATTTTAGCAGTCATGTAAAAAAAAAGGGAGGGATTTCGCAGTACAAAAACACGAATATATATGAAATCAAACTTACCCCATAATCATATTGCAATTATATGCAATAAGATAAGTTTTGCTAATTTCATCCGACATTGTGAGAAATTTTAGCTTTTCGTTTTAAAAAAAAATCCACTCCTTTTCGGTTTTATTTTATTTCCGATAATATCCAGTAATGAAGACACACCAACACAGGAATTTTAAACTGTGCATTAAACGGTGTTAACGGTTAATTGTTCCCTTATAATATTAGTTCCATAAATAGGGTTTTTTTTCTCATCATTCTCCTTTTCACTGACGGAAAATAAATTTTTACTCAATATTAAACATCCAGGTAATATAGCCGAATTACAGGAAATTATTGCATATACAGATGCATACACAGGTTCTAAAATAAGAAGTGTATTAAATCAACTGTTCACCTAATACTGTACCCAGGTCAAAATCAACACCCACCCTTTCAGTCGGTCACGTCTTTATTAATATATCGACTGAATTTGATCCTTTCTAAGTCCTTGTGAGATTGCATCATGCTAAATGGCTTTTTTTTCAAAGTTAAGTGATAAATCTACTTTATTTTATTTATTATTCATCTATTTTATTTTATATTATTTATTTATTGCAAACAAGAAACAATAAATCAAACATTTTTTTGAAAAAAGGACAAAAAAGATTTGAACAAAGATTTATATTATAAATCTTCTTTTTTTTTTTTTAATTATAGAAGCCGATGGGAAAAGCGTAAACACTAAAAAAATAGAAACTTTATTTCTTGCTTTGCACTTTTCTACTTTTACAGTTGTGTAAGGAAACTAATTATTTGGTACCGGTCGCACCACACTACTGCGTGTGATTCCTCATAAACTAGACAACCGGCACATTTTATTTACAAGAAAATTGGATTGAGGCGCAGTCGGGATTTGAGCACAAGGCTCGAAATTTTATTTGAGGGGGTGGAGGAGGGTACAAAATGGGTCTTCTGGGTTTTTCTTCTTTTTTGGGGGGGTGGGGGTCAGTCTTTTTTGGCTAGTTTCATTCGTTGATCGAACCGATCCATGCTGATAAATAAATACGCATGTTCATCGCCATTGCATTCACTTTTCACTCCGTGGTTGTTTAACCAACTTAAATAAATAAATAAAAAATTTAAAAGTGTGTGAAAAAAAAAAAAACATACAAAATCAAAAGTGTAAAAATACGATTTCAAATGAAAATGTAATGGATGGTCGAAAATTATTTTTTTTAAAAGTCCCTAAAAACAAAACAAAAACTAAACAAAATTCAACGTCCTTTGTTGCCGCCCTTTCCTTGGATAAGTGAAATACGGCCGACAACAGTAGCTAAGGCAATTGTAGAATTTATTACTCATGTATTTGCATGTTTGTAGTGTTGTTATATTTAGATTGTAGCGTTACCTACCCTTAACAGACACACACACACATCAGAGGTCGTTAAGTTTTCTGCGATCATTGGCAACGCGGCCAATTTAAAAGCGCTAGGGCGCGAAACATTCTTTCTCTTTCTGCTCGACACTCGACAAAACATAGACAGATTTACTCTCACACGTGCTCATATTTCGGCCATGAAGATTTCACTTGCATTACACACTTCATGCTACAACTAAAGGCACACTTGAACTTTCTCGACCGTTTCACTTCCGTGTTTTTTTTTTATTTGTTTTGTTTTTGAGTGGTGTTCAGTAAGTTGTTATACCTTTAAAAAAATACAACCATTAAGTGATAGATGGGTTTGAAAAATGCTTTATTGTGAGTCAACAATATTATGGAAGGGGGGGAGTAGGGGGGATAGATATTTGAGTCAACAAGTTCCTGCTAAGAGGGGGGGGCAAAAAGAAGCGAGTTCACCGTCTTCTCGCAGGCCAAACTTTCTTTTGGTCAACACAGTCTTCGTCTTCGACCAGCAGCTGAAAATCAGTCGTCGTCGTCGTCGAAATAATCTTTTCTGACTGCCGTCTCACGTAAGCCGAATGCTTCTCTGCTGGTTCACTCTCCACTCGCTTTGGTTATTTATGGGCATATTACCCAAACATCCGGGCACATCAGTCGAACCTCGCGTCCGTCCAGTGCCTAAATCGCATTTGTTTTTGCATGCGGGAGGACGCGGGTTCGATCCCAGCAGGCAAGACAATGTCTTGCTCTTTTTCCTTTCTCGTTCTCCGTCACAAATATCAATAAGAATTTCATTGAAAGTATTATTTTTTGTTGTCCACTCGCCACAAGAATTCACAAAGATATGAATCTAGTAGATCTGTTTGAATGCCATACTGATTTTTATTTTGTCTCGCTGCATATCCTTCTGAAAAGCCACAATTGTTTGGTCAATCCCTATTAAACTTTGACCTTACAAAAAAGCCTTTCATCAATTTCTACACTCATATCACACCCAACAATTACAATAGTTTTCTTTAAAAATTAAAAAAAAAAAAAGTGTCAGCACAAACTTCTTATAATAATTTTCTCCAGTGTACAACATTTTCTGATCGATCTATTTCTTAATGTATAAAATCTACTCAACACTGCTAAAAAACAAAACATGAAAGTGAAAGTGAAACGGTCGAGTAACTAACTTGTAGCAGTCAACTTCAACTGTAGTATCGTATGCAAATGAGATAGACTTTAAGAGTATTTACGGTTTTCGAAGGAGCTCTTATTTCTCCGTAGTTGTAGGTAAATTGTCGGACAAAGAAGGAACAAACACGAAAGTAAATGCAGACACTTGTATTGACAAAATTACATAAAATTGTTGCAAATTTTAATGGTATTTGCTATCAGACTTATCCGTGGAGTAATTTTCTTGGAGTAATGGTGATAACAGAGTATTCTTCTCGTCGGTAGGAAATGTTGATAAGACGCTTCGTCTCGGTAGTTTCTCGTCCTTCAGTAAGTGTGCTATTGTACCTGCCTTTTAACGTATGCAGATACAATGCCTTAGAAGGGAGCTGGTTGTAGAGTTCTGTGATAAGTGGGCCCTGTTTTGGGGCTTGGTGATGAGAGCTTTTAGTTTTTACTGCTTTTCGATAAGTGAAGTTTTTGGTATTTGGCGCCAACATACGATGTTGGCAACCTGCCCCTAGCGGCAGGGGGAGATAATTAGTTATGGAATTTCCAATATATTCCTAATGACGAAGAAAACATCCAATGAGCATCAGTGCATGTTACCTGGCTACTTACTTAATTCTCAGTGACAAGACTGGTGGGCAACAAAGAGAGAATGGGGATCCTCACCAAGGTATACACGATGATATACACTGTGGTGTGAGAGTTACACACAGAAGACTAAAATTACAAGCAGAATAGAATATGTTAAAAGATGCCCAAAATATGCCGAAATAAAAAAATAAAAAAATCGGCAAAACAAAATTCACTCGTGGCCTAAAGAAAAAAACCATGGGCTCGGGTACACATGAACCATACTCATATTAAAGGCATAGGACCATTTTTATTTTTAGTGGACTCATTTTCAGGATGGCTCAAAATAAAAAGCCACCACTATAAAGCAAATATTAAGAGTAGTATTCGCAAGGAATAGCGTTCATCGGACGTTAGTTTCTGATGACGCCCCAGAATTTTGTGACGAAAATTTGTGCTCGTGACTGAAGCATATTCGATGTGTCCCTTATAAAACGCCACCCTACTACCCACAATCAAATGGAACCGCAGAAAGAATGGTACAGACTTTGAAAAATGGGAAACTTACCTACCGAAATTATTATTGAGCTATAAAACAATTCCGCATGTCGACAGAATACAAATTCATCCGCACTAATGGGTAGACAGATTAGAGTACCAATAACCATGTCATTTGCAACAAATGAAGGAGTATGGTATAAAAAAACCCAACGAGTCAAATGCTGGGAAGGCGAATTTCATATTACAAAAAAGACACAACACAGCAATATTATTAAAAACGGGCAAAATATACTTGTTCATGAGGATCAATTTAGAAGTCAAATAGAATCCGATGAAACAGAAATGGAATCTGGGGAGGGGAAGATGGAGCTAGTAAATCCAATGATGAAAATGAAGAATCAATGGATGAGAGTGTTAGAATATCTGATGATGAATCAGAAGAAAATGAACTTAGACCTAGGTCTCCTGTCAGATGAAGTCATGATTCTCTCCCTGAGAGCCCGTCTAGATTTCCGAGAATTTTCAGAAGTCGGTTCTACGAAGGGCATAAATCCATTTCGATTCAGAGATGTATGGTATTGTATACAAATGAGATAGACTATAAAAGTAGTCTGCCTCAGTAGCAAGGCAGACTGCTAATAACTGTACTTACAGATAAACGTATGTTCCCCGATACATTGTCTTGCTCGTCTCGCTTCAAAACTCGCAATGACCCCCGTTCATGTGACTTGCTCTTTAATGAGTTACTTGCTCATGCATGCAAATCACCGATAATCTTTTTAAAAAAATAGCTTGTTTCAACCATGCGCCGTGATGGAATTGCAAATGGCGGCCGTGACGGAACAAATCAAACATTGGAGATACTTAGCATTGGGTAGGTTTGGATCCCTCGGTCCACACTTCACTATAAGTACCTAACCAAGAACTGAACGGCCGTTAAAATAACTCTCTTCCTCGCACACACAACTCTTCCCAGATAAACCTGCTTCCTGTGGTCCTATGCCAGTCAAGGTACTTGATAAGATGACTTAGTTCCGTGACTACCACATGTGTCTCTGGATAGTTGCTCTGTCGATGCCTTCTATGCCCACGTCGTGTTTATTTGATCTTCAGAACTGGGATCGATGCAGCTTGGTCGGAGCGTCTTTGTGACTGGTCTGAAGATCAGAGGAAATTCGCTGCCATAGTTATTGGCAACTTCAAGAACGAGACAACACACCATTAACAATAACAACGGTTTTATCAATACATATAACAGAGGAATATATTTTGCCCGCTAGGCTGGAGAGAAAAGACACGGTGAGGAGCTTTGTCTGGCATTTTGTTCTATGATAATTAGCATTGAGTAATTCAGCAAATGTGGACTAGACTGTATCTGTTCTTTATTGGAATTTTTCTTGGCGGCAAAGTCTACTTCTTCTAGTGGTAAATATTTTTTATTTCAGCAATTTCAGCGGTTCTCCCCCCCCCCCGATCTGACTAACCTTTTAACTATTCAGAGCGTCTTTTATATCGAAAATATTGTAGCTATTCTGCAATCGTGATAAAGTTAACAAGTGTTATCTACTAGCCCCCCCCCCAAAAAAAAAGTCTACCCCTTGATTTCTGACAGCTTTCATAAACATATGACCTTAGTGTCCTGCAGTGACCTTTGCCTGTATCAATAAACACAATAATTAAAATAAAAATTTATACAATATTTTGATTTTCCCATTTTACTAAAACAATTTCCTTTAACTAACAAAAATAACTTTTACACTTTTCTTCTTTCGCAAAAAATTAGTTGACGTCAACAAAAAGAATTCTGGTTTCCATTTGTGATAAATATTTTTATCTTTTTTCTTATTGTGTTGGTTGTATCGTTGTTTTCATTCTAAATATTTTGCTGTGCCAATTAGGTGTAAGCAAATAAGATAATTTGGTCAAAATCCGGATTCAACTCCAATCAGAGAAAATTGATCTAAAATTATTGAATGTGACTTTATTGGTCACGCATCACAGAGTAATGAGAAATTCCGTTGTTATGGCAACACGAAACAACGCTCGAAGAGAACATAACTCGTGTTATTACAATTGTGTTTCTCTGTTAACTCTGATATTCGAGTTACAAATAGTCAAACATGATTTTCACAACTTCATGAATAAGTTCACATTTTTGTATTGATTAAATATCTTACTTGACTCTAATTAATTCCCATGTTCTGTAAATAACCACTAGGTGGCGTGGTAAACAAGATATAAAAGAGAAAGCGCCAAATGTCAAAGCCTCTTATCTCTTACCCCCCTGCCTCGACAAGAAGTAGCAACACACGTGTTCCATTCCTTTCCACAGACATGGGGCTTCGAACTCCCAACAACCTTGTGTCACATGTACACAATAGCATGCTTAACATGTAAGTCTTTACATGTTCATTCTGTATAAGTTGCATATCAAGGACTCAACTATTTATTAAAGACATTCCTTTTCATATTAGGACATTTCGCTCTTACAACTCTGTATACATTATTTCTTGTGTCTCATTGTCACGTTTGTATTTCATTCTACTTAAATTTGCTCTGGCAATAAAATATGTTCTGGTTAATTCATTGTGAATTATTCTTATACATATGTTCACTTAAATAATCAAAAATAATCTTCATACAATGATAGCTATTTACACAGTAGCATTGCAACCAACAAAGCCTTCATCAGATGATGACTCTGGGTTCAGGCATGGTTTCGGGGCTTATATATATTGTCTCAAGCCAAGTGTATGTCAGAACCTATAAATATGCCTTTTATATAAAACAAATTCTTCGTCTACAGAGAGATCCGCTTGAAAACATTTTTTAAAAATAGATGAGGCGAAAATCCTAAAAGCGATAAGAAATGACAATAATTCAAATGATGAAATAATATTAATTCGCTTGACTTCGAAACTACATGAAATAAACAAGGGATTTATTTATGAGGAGAAAAATATTCTTATTTGTCAATTTGTCAAATTTTGGCTTGATAGAAGAAAGTGCCACACGCTATGGTTCTCAAATATCCAAATTGTTCCTGTATTACGTTTTTATTACACACACTGTTGAAAAAGTAGCTTCACATAAGTTTATTGATGGAAATGGGAGAATCATATTAAGAGCAATTTATATATATATATATATATATATATATATATATATATATATATATATATATATATATATATATAAAATCAGAGATGAAATATTCTGGAGTTAATATCCCGTAACTGCAGTTTCATCGCAATTTCATCGGGTTTAGGATACTCGGTTCTTGCGTTGGTCCAAAATCACGCCAATGATGCTGCAGATGTGAGGGCTATCTTCATGCTACCGTCAGCAGAAAATTCCAGCAATTGGTATTCTAATGTGTTTGATAATACAAATTTGCTGTGATATCACAAAAGGATATCCGATCCATTCAATATTTTTTCATGTATCTTCCCTTGATGGAAAGTACACTTCAAATCTCCCTGACAGAACCGTTAAATGTTCACTGACAATGCCCCTTTTATGATGGATCTCTCAAACTCGTAGTCAATTTCCTCCACAATTGCTGATAAATCGTGGAACATATCAAAACAATCTTTAGACACATTATTCTGCATTCCCAAGGCGTTTCTTTCACAAAAATATTTCTTTTAGTAACAACCAACACTAAGTTAGGATTACTACCTCCCTACCTACATACATGAAGGAGTATCTGTACAGAAATGAATATTTTACAGAGACATAGCTTGTCGGAAATTTTTATTCAAATAAATATTTTGTATAGTTTAAATGCATATATTTTATCCGCCTTTCAATGTCTCTTGTTTCGTATTTTTTCTACGAAAACAAATAAAAAAGGGGCTCTGTGGCTAGCTCCGGGATGACTGGAATCGTTACGTGTCCCCTAAAATCTGTTTCTTTTGAAGTTGACCTTTGAGGGAAAAGGACATGCTAGCAGTTCTTCTGTCTTAGCACTTCACACACCCCTAAACCTCTTTGGAAATGGGAAGCGAGACGTGACGACGCGTTTTGGTTCTGGCTACAACCAGCAGAGTGTTCATTCTTAGCGCTGAGAGATAAAACCCCTTAGCTGCTTGAAAACGGACATTGGCGGTTCCTGAGAAAACCCTGGTTGAGATGGGTGACCTTTAGTTTTCGGAAGCCAGCAATTTTCCCTTGAAAAACAGACGAGGTCTATCATTTCCTTTGACGAAAAAGGTCGCGGTTCCAAATTCCCTTATACTTCTGACGACGAAGAAAGTTGAGAGTCCACCTGTTAGACGAAACCGGACTACAACGCAAGGAAAAAAGGATTCCAGCACAGAGAGACCTGTTAAAGTTATTTTCAACAAGGAACCTCGTTTTTGGCGATAAAAAACGAGTATACAGAAAGAAGGTTTATCTTTCTGTTAAAGTTATTTTCAACTTCCAGAGCCTTGTTCTTTGGCGAAAAGGAACAAGAGACATTTGAAAGGACTTTCATCTTTCTATCTAATTTTGACCTCTCCTGCGAGAGAGTGTATTTTTGAAGGTTTTTTTTTTTGTTTAAACCATTTCTACAGTAAGTCTTTTCTTTCTGTTTTTTTTAATACCAATTTTGTATTGTATATTTTGAAGGGTAGTTATAGGTTGACTAACGCCCGTTCAGTTACGTAGGTGTAACTCTCTTTATACACTTTTGTATTTATTATATTTTTTTGTATTTGTATCTTTTGTTACCCGGCGCCTGAATTGTCCATTTAGCGTTCGTGCATGGGGAATTCTATGCAATTCCTAATTTGAATTGTATATATTTCATTTTTGCCTCTTTTGTGGAGATATTTTGTAATAAAGTTCTTTTTTACTATCGAGCAAGACCGTTCGTAATTTCATTTTTTCCCTACCCTTTTTATTAACGGCGCCCTTTAGTTCAATGGTCGGTGTTTTTCTGGAAATGGAGGAATAATTTCCGAAAAGCTTTGTATGACAACTAAGTCCCCCTCTCTCGATTCAAAAGGTTTAGATCCAACAACCAGAAGCAAAATAGCTGGCAACAAATCAAACTGCAGACCAACAGGATGTGGGGAATGGTCATCCGCTGGATGTTTTTTTATATCAGAGATTTCCTTCTCCTAGATGGGTTGCCTTCACTTCGACTTACCGAGCCCCTTCTGCGCTCTTAAATTATTTACCCATGACTGGGACTTAGTGTTGAAATTTTTTTTTGGGGGGGGGGAGAAATTTCTCTGAAATGGTTGCAACAGTAGCCCCCCACCTGTGGGGGATGTTTTGTAAAAAAGTGTATATTTTTGTTTGTGCCATGGTGCCTTTATTTTTCAAAATTCGCGGAGCGAATTTTTGTGGGCCTGTCATTGGTCGAAGATGACATCATTTTGTAAGGACGAGGAAGGGCTCTGACTGAGTTCCCTAACTTTGGACACTTTTTTTGCGACAGGCACTCTGTGAACAAAGGTGAGAGAACAGGTCTCTCTTGGGCTGAAGCCCTCCCCTCCTTCTATGGTTGTCCGCTGTGAACAGCGAAGAATCTTCTTCAACTAAAGGACTAAGGTTCGTGAACGAATCCAAGGGTTTGAAAGATACGTGAACGTATCTACGTTTTTTGAGACCACTGGGTCCTTTTGACTGGTTGAATCCAGGGACAAGGAAGAAAGTTAAAAGAAAGGACAAGGAATAGGGAGAAAAGGTCGTCGGGCGTGAACGTCCAGGAATATTTGAAGAAGTAGCAAAGGAAAGTTGAATGAGGAAAGAACAAGGAACAAAGTTAAAAGAAAGGAAAGAAGAAAGCATTGAAGAACATAGAAGGAGGGAAGGAAGGAAGATAAACAAGAGAAGGAAGGAAGATAAATGAGAGAAGGAAGGAAGATAAACGAGAGAAGGTAAATAACTCAGAGTTCTGTCATCAACCGACCAAAATAGGGGCCCACTAAAAACAAAAGGGCATTACGAACTTTCGCCTCTCGGCAAGTAATTTTGTATGTAAATTTTTGTCTTGTTTGGTTTTATGTTTTTAAATGTTTTTTGTTTTTTTTATAGTTAAGGATACTGCACGGGGAAATTTGTGCAACCCACAGCAGACCGTAGAGTAGTTTAAAATTTGAATAAATATAGTTAATTTATAAGTAGAGTTTGTCTCGTTTTTTAGACTTTGTTAATTCTTTTTTCCTCTATATCTTTTACACTTTTATTTTTTTATTTGTTACTGGCGTCGAATTTTGAGGACCAAACCAAAATTTCGATATTAGGTTGCTGGACACCAGAGCGTATTCCACACGCTGGTGGGTCATGCAGGACACAGTTGACAGGGTCTAAGTTTCCTCTGAAGGTTTCTGTCAGGGTTACCTTACTCTTAGCCTTTGAACCTTAGCCCACAAGTTTTTCGGCACTGAAAACTCGCCTACATACATTCATACATACATACATTGACTCTTCTCGGAAAAAAAAATCCCTACTACCAAGACAAAATTCTTCATAGCAAATTCCCTCGAAAACTTTGAACTGCTTATAGTCTTGGCGGAAGTATCAACATATTAATCATTGCATAGTTATTTCCCTTAGACTATCTACATAAAAAGGATGAATTTGCTGGTCTTTCTAAAAAGGCGTAAAGGGAACATGTCTGACAGCTACAAGCATTCAATAACGCACCACTCAATAAGTACCGGGCCTCACTAATAAAACAACACCTTTTAGGCAAAATTGAAATTTATCCATCAACATAGTCTCCTTCTTAGGTGATACACTAATTCCAACGCTTCTCTAACAATTCGATGCCTTTTTTGTTGAACGATTTGTTTTTGGCCTCAAAATACGCCTCAGTTTCCAATATCACTTCTTCATTGGATCATTCTTTTGGGGTCTGCTAACAGCCAGTGGTCGCTGGGGGCCTGATCTGAACAAAATACCTTGCGCATCCCAAAATACGGAGGCCAAAACATTGCCTGTTGATGTTTGCGTCTTTGGTCGCTTTGGACGGCTTTCACCTGCTACTGTCCACTTAACTGATTGCCAATTTGACTCCGGAGTGAAGTGGTGGATCCATGTTTCCTCCATTGTCACGTATTTACGAAAAAAAAATCTTTTTGTAGCGGTTAAACATTATTACTAACGATACTTCTTTTTTCGTTACAGATCACAGAATGGACTGAACTTTTCTGACTTGATAAAAGGAATTTTCAGTTTCAGTTCTTAACCACCAACCAAAGTATTTATATATATATATTTTTACGTATTTTCACGCAGAAAAATAACGATTTTTTGACATCATGGATATGCATTTATCTCCCTTTAACGCGTGTGTATGTATGTGTTATTGTGTATGTGTGTTATTGCGTGTTATATATATATATATATATGTGTGTGTGTGTTATGTACACACGTGTGTGTTATTGTCTTTTATATATATATATATATATATATATATATATATATATATATATATGTGTGTGTGTGTGGTGTGTGTGTGTATGTGTGTGAAATTTTGTCTAAGTCAAAAAGTAGTAACATAATGAGCATCAGTAACAAAAAGCAAATAATATTGCACATGTAATTTATTTTTTAATACATTGTTTTTGGTCGATTTTGATAGAATATCTTTAATATGGCCGCCGAAGTTGCCGTAAAATCCGTGTTTACAAAATAAATTAACCCTCCCGAATGAAAAAATTACCGAAAATCAGAGAATTATCCGATTTTAATGAAATTTTCAGTGTTGATTTATCAATGAATGAATGTTATGCATCAGCTATTTTATTTCAAAACTTTCTGATTTAATTAGGTATTTCTGCAATGATAAATTAATATATAAAATTCATTTAAAATGTGAATATCATGATGTTAAGTTTAAAATGTCATATTTTTAGATTCTAAAAACATATTTATTTAATAAATCTTTTACTTCATCATCGAATTCTAATAATTTTTTTGTCGAAAACTCTATGGAAAATTTAGTGCCCCCCTTTTAAACAGAAAAAATCTCGATGCATACTT
This sequence comes from Doryteuthis pealeii, assembly GCA_023376005.1. NCBI lineage: Eukaryota > Metazoa > Mollusca > Cephalopoda > Myopsida > Loliginidae > Doryteuthis > Doryteuthis pealeii. The sequence goes on along the minus strand of CM042142.1, from coordinate 133,054,049 downwards.
TTTTCTTTTATAAGATAATAGACAATTAAATAATTATCGAAAAGAGTAAAAAAAAAAAAAAAATCTCCAAATATTATTTTTTTAAGTTTTTTTTTCATTTTATTTTTCCGATTTTCGGTATTTTTTCTTCCTGGGTATCACCCTGAAATTTTTTTTTCCTTATATTCTCACCTTCGGTCTTTTGTCTTTTTATTTATATGTAACTATTTTCGAAAGTATAACCCCACCGATATTTTGCGCCTCAAAAATAAGGGGGGGGGTCAAAGTTAAGTGACATTAAAAACATCAGAAAATTTTGAAATAAAATAATTGATGCATTATAAAATTCATTCATTGATAAATCAACACTGAAAAATTTCATTAAAATCGGATTATTCCCTGATTTTTGTTAATTTTTTTTTTTTTTCAAATGGTGACGCCCCCCCCGTAATTTGTTTTGTAAAAACACGGAATTTTCGACAAATTGAGTATACCTACTATTTATCCATAGTTGGAGGGAGTGTAGTTGGATGCAAACTTTTCCCAAGGGTATTAGTACTATGTGAAATGCAAACAGTCTCGTCCAGGATTTGAACTATTATTCGCTGTGCCAAAACAAATTCGTAGTCTATCAATGTTGGAAAATGTTCATACATGGATGCCTTTATTTGGAGGTGTTCGTGGTGTAATGGTTATCGTCGTAGGAAGTCAAATCGGTGACCCGAGTTCAAATCCTGGACGAGACTGTTTACATTTCATGTTGCACTAACACCCTTGGGAAAGGTATGGATCCAATAATTCTCTCTCTAGCTATGAGCAGACTGGACTCTTCAACTTTGGTATGGCAACCAGTCTAGGAGAAAGAAAAATCAGAATTCAAACCTGATAAACCGTTTAAGATATTGACCTTGTACCACATCCTGTTCATGCGGAGGGGTTAGGTGAATACATACATATCTATATTTTTCTATTAGAAGTAAAAAAAAAAATTAAAAAAATTGCATAAAGATATATCAACTCGAAGATTAAAATTCTTTGGAAAGACTATTTTAAAGGGACATAACTTCTTTCTTTCGTTTTTAAAATTACCTCCCTTGTCTTGTTGCCAGTCAAAAAATCTAAATCAGTTCGTATTGGGAAGTTAACTTGGAAGTTTAATTTGTTTAAAAAAATCTGTAAATTCAACTAAAGTTTTCAAACTCTACCAAATACTGAAGTGAATAAATAGAATGAATGTCTGAATAAAATAGAATGACACCATCGTTGTTCTATTCACCCGCCTCGCAGCCGGACTTTTAAGGCCTTGGTATAAACCACTACGAGGGGGTGTCAGCTTCAAGAAAGGGAAATGGGACAGCCCAGTTGGTGACCACCTCACCAACTCGCTACCAGTTATGAAGAGGGGGGAGGAGAAAATAATTCACAAATAATATATGACTATACAATCTCTTCCTCGCGTTGTGTAATGATTAGCGAGCTAAAATAGCAGGTCATTACTTGTGAATCCAATTCTTACTGAGTGCATCATATTATTGGCCTTATACCAAACTACATTAAGTTTAGTAAGTGATTGCAGATGGTTCACTAAAGTACAAAATACAGTTGGTCTTAAACACGAGAATCTCTAAGTGGTTCACCAATTGTTTCTACAAAGGTTTTGCTGAAAAGTTCTGAGTCCAACTAAGAAGGGAATAAACTTCTGGTTGGTAGTGGTGGTGGTGGGGGTGGTGGTGTTTAAGAGACAAAAAATATATAGTGCCAAGTGTATTGAACTGTGAATGTATATTAACATGAACTAGCAACAGAAAACACCCTCCGGGCGTTGTAAAAATTATTTTTTCAAAAACACTTGCTGAGAGGGTGGAAGTTAAAATTCAATGTCAGAGGGTTTGTATCATAAGTAAGCAAAACCTATTCTAATTAAAGGAGTAAAAAACAAACAAAACACCAATTTGTATTGAAAACTTAGCCCCGTCCCTCTCAAATAAAATATTGCGTGCATGTAATAATCAAACAATTATTTTGAATATTTTACACATCAATTTTCCACAAATCGTAGGTATTTATTTATTTGTAAACTTTTAGTTAACTTCTTGTTTCTGTAAAAAAAAGAAGGGATGCGAGTAAAAACAATTTTTAAAAATTGCTTACTCAAACTTTGGTGTATATAGCATAAGAATATTGTGACATAAGCTGTGACATAGAGCTATGACATAGTTTTTGTCACAGACAAAACCAGAAGCGAATCTCCATTATTAATAGATGTACATTTCATGACTGTCAATCGGTCCAAGCAATTTTCAGCAGAGCGTCGTACATTTGACCATACCAATTAAGTGGTTGTCATAGCAACACAGAGCCAGAAGAGCATTACTTTATAATACCGTGAGATCAGTGGAGGAGACCCTCTTCCCGGTTTAGATTAGAGTTTTAGTCAGATCGGCCAAACCACGACGGTGGTAAGTCGTGTTATGCACGCTGCCGACTCAATCTGCACAGGTAGTCTGGTGGGGATTTCAGAATAAATATGATCTAGTTAAATCGAAGTCTTGTGTTATTATCTAAAAAACTATCAATGAAACAGGGCTTCTGATAAAGAGAAATCCCCAATGGAAGACCAGACATGAAGTCCCCAAGACAAAGTCAGATGCTAGAAGAGAACGTAAGATAGAAAAGATGAACAGAAGAAGAATAGAAGTAAGAAAGTAAAAAGAAGAGAATACAACAAACACTTAGAATGCAATTGACGCTTAAATCTTACAATAACAGAGTTGAAAGAACATCCAATTGAAAACGAGAACGTTTTGGAATCAATTCCGGACGAAGCCCCTTTACGAAATCGAAGTCACAATACACAGCAAGAAAGAAAGTTTAAATTCCTAAAAATAATTAGAAGGCAAAGATTAATAAAGTCATTCCGGTTCAGAGAGAGTGTCGTATCATATCTAAATGAGATATCAACAGTATCACCACAACAAAGACAGCTACAATCTCTTGACAAGACAACGTCTCATTCATGGGACTACTCTACTTCATAAAATTCGAATTTGAAGTGCTGACAAACAGTAGAAAAAATAACATGCGTTAACCCATTTGTGGGATGATCGATGCTAAATCGATTCTTATTCTTACTTAAAGTTAGAACTAATTGCTGAGTTGGGGAACAAGTGGAAGATAATAATGCAGCAATGAGAGCTTTTCAATCCTGGACGAGCTTATTTTGGCATTTCACATAGTGCTAATTACTCATGGGGCAAGGTATTACATTCAACTATTCTCCATGCCAGCTATGGGTAACTAATGGGAAGACTGGACTCTTTTAACCTTGGATAGGCAACCAGTTAGGGAAAGAAAAACTCTGAATTCAAACCTATTAAACTCCACATAAGGAAATTGACCTTGTGTCACATCCTGCTTGTGTGGGGATTGGTAAATATGTACGTACAATGAGAGTTTTTCCATTTGAAGTGTTGGATATTTTAGGTTGTGGTTATCTATTAATATATAAAGGTCAGGTTGTGTGTATGTATGTCCGGAATCAAACTACAAAAATAAAACAATGACAATGTAAATTTATACACATAATTTCATTGGTTCTTGCTTTTTGTGTAAAAATTTGAATGTTATATCACAAAATATAGATATCTCCCCGATTGCACAAAAATTACACAAAATTCAATTCGCCCGACACACCGCAATAAAGAAAAAATGCCAACCGGATGTAAAGCAGGCCGAGCTGTTTCAAAACAAATGCCGAAAACTCATTCTCTGCGTACAGGCTCCACACATAAGGCAATTTTAAAATATAAAAATAAAATTTATGAATAAAATCAGAATTCCGCAGATAAATTATTCCCGGCAGAATAAAAAAATGTTTGAGTTGATCCGAATTGGCAAACGACAACCTATATAACTAAGCTTTGAAGGACCGCCAGGCAGAGATACCGTGGTGACAGCACAGAGTTCACATCACAACAAGAAAGGCCCGCAAAACGAAACGCTACACCACAAGAAGCCGGACCCCTAAATTCTCACCTACCACCTAACCTCATGATCCTGACCGACCGGTAGTCTTAAAAGGGCGAACAACTACCAAATTCTATATTGTTGAGACGACCCTGTTCTGTCGCTCTGGGTCAGCCCTCAATGCACGTGTCTTAGAACCAACGTTGTGATATTATGTGCTGGCCGAATTTGAAAGGGGCATGAAGTCAGAAAACAGGTTCGCAGAGGATAAAAAAAAAACAAACAACAACTACAAAGTGTTTGTAAAACAAGACGCGATGGAAAAGAAGGGGGTCTGTTGATAGCTTTTAGAAATCTATCTAACTGGCTGGCTATGACTTCACCGTTGTGGATTCGGGGCTAACTACTTGCTACACGGTTAACACCTCTAGGGCCTGGGGTTGACTGCCCTCAGTTGCTGAGTTTTTAGCTGTATTTATATAAAATTCCCGACCCGTTGATGCATCACACGCATCGACCCCCCCCACGGTCGACAGTCACGCTTCGCACCCATCTTCTCCGAACCACCACAGATGGGTCAGTATCCAATCACTGACTTCTATTTCATTACCCTTAAAAATTAAAGCAATTAATCTTTTTTCCAGACTTAGTATCTTCCTTCAATACTTCGAACATTAATTTTTTTTCAAAAGAGATTTCCTCAATAAAAATAGCCTCTTTCTGCTTTTAATACATGGGTGCATAAGATATTATAACTAATGGCCTAACTTCATGGGGGTCGTACATCTCTTAACTTTATGGCCTAATCTTGGATTCCGTAAAAAAGGTCACCACCACCCCTTTTACCTTATGACCTGGCTTTAAGCTATTCTTTTCTTATTCATTTATTTATTTCTGAATGGTTTCGTCTTAAATGCATAGTATCCAATATCATCAATTTACCAATTGCCCCACTATCATCGTCCACCATCTTGAACTGACCCAGCAGACTTCTGCCCACACGATGCAACCTCTCGTACGCGACTCTAAACATCAGATACTTCTGCCATATATACCAACATGCTGACCGACTATCGATGGGCCTTTGCCCACATTCATCAGGCCTCCAAACTACATGACTTAGCTACCGACCCAAGACCTTTCCAACTTGCTATTCTTACACTGACTGTTCACAAAACCAGACTTTTCTTTTAAAATCATTTCGAAGTTTACAACCTTTTATGTTTTTTCTAATACATTTAGTTGAAACTCAAAATCTGTGTTTGTTTCCTTGCCAGCATACACTTCCATACTAACCCTGTTTATAACATGAAGATTTAATTTTATTCGAAGACAATGCTAAAATTAAAAATATCTATAGAAATAGCATTGGAAATTCTTCTTAAGATGTCGCGGCATTTGTAAATCTCTTCAAATCAATAAACCAGGTATCTTTTGCACCTTAGCCTCTGCCCAGGCGACCCTGGGTAGCCATCTATCTAGTTCTATGATATAATCAAAAATGATGTTTATATTAAATTGAAAATAGAATAAGATTCCACATTTTTCGTAATTCATTTTAACACGAAATCTTTCTCTTTCTAATCGAAGTGAAAGAATCTTTTCTTGATATCCGAAATGAAATGTAAAGTGAAAAAGCCAATTTTAATTTTTTTGTTTATATAGAGACCCCCCACTCCCACCAAAAAAGAAAAAAGAAATATATATATATTATCATTAATGAACATAATGAATTTATTTAATATAATAAGTAATAACATAATTATTTAATTGTATGTTAAATATCATTAATATAATAATTATTCACTTCTGTTGGCCTTGGCAATAAATAATGTTTTCCAAATTATTCCAGTTGTATTGTTTAACCCACTCTTTCACTCCAGATGCAATGGGATAGATTTATAGATGTAAATTCAAGGGTCAGTTAAGTAAACTTTATTCTCATTTTTATACCTCCACTTTGGCCTTACTTTTGGCTAGACGGCGGTCGGAGAAAGCCCCATTTCGAACAAATAATCGGCTGGCATTCAGTCAAGTTGTGGCTTTATACGATTGTCCCTCCTAATGCTTATGGCAACCCTCAATTCCTTTTTTATCATTCATATGTGCTAGAAGGCAGTGGCTGAGTGTCTTAAGTGCCCTGATATGACGTTAAACTCCAATCTGATGGGCAGTTCCAATTCTGGAACTTGGGAATGTGACTATCCATGCTTATCGCGCGATTCTTCCAGGTCCACTTCCTGACCCATAGTGGGTAGTACTGTTGAGTCCAATCTATGGACGTTTAACGTCACTATCCAGGGCAGCTAATGAACTCAGCGCAACGTGCCTTCTAGTACATATGAATGATAAAAATAGGATTGAGGGTTGCCATAAAGGTCATTAGGATTGGGACAATCGTATATGGAGCCACAACTTTGACTTGAACCATGCCAATTGTTCGATGGGCTTCTGCCGACCGCCCGTCTAAGCCAAAGTAAGGCCAAAGTGGAGGTAAAAATGAGAAGTAAATGTTTACTTAACTGACTTGAATTTACATCTAATAAAATCTATCCCCATTGCATCTGATCGAATGAGGTTTGGGTTGAACAATTACAATGGAATGTTTGAAAACATACATTTATTTAGTTGCCAAGGCAACAGAAAGTGCATAATTATTATATATATGAGTATAACATACAATTAAATATATATGTTATACTTATTATAATATAATAATCATTATGTTTCATAATGATATAATATATATCTTTTTTCTTTTTGGTGGGGAGTGGGGGTCTCTATATAAATTAATGATAATTGCTTTTTCACTTTACATTTCATTTCGGATATCAAGAAAGATTCGTCCTTCATTAGAAAGAGAAATGTTGTAAAATGAATTTACGAAAAATGTGGGATATTTTTATCTATTTCAAATTTATAAAACATCAATTTTTGAATATATCATAGAACTAGAAAGTGGCTACCCAGTGTCGCTGGGCCAGAGTAGGTGCAAAAGATACCTGGTTTTATTGATTTGAGCGATTTAAAATGCTGACAATCTTAAGAGAATTTCAATGCTATTTCTTATAGATATTTTAATTTTTTAGATGTTTCGAGATAATAAATTATAATCTTCACTGGTTATAAACAGGGTTGTAATGAAGTGTATGGTGGCAGGAAAAACAAACACATTGAGATTTTGAGTTTCACAATGTATTAGAAAAACATGAAAGGTTGTAAACTTGGAATGATTTTAAAAGAAGTCTGATATTTGTGACGTACAGTTGTGAATAGCAAATCCTGTGAAAGGTCTGGGTTCGTAGCTGGTCAGTTTGTAGTGGAGGTGATGATGTGGGCAGAAGGCCCAGTGATAGTGGTCAGATGTGGTTGATATATGCGAAAGATCTGATGTTTTAGTAGTCGCGTACGATAGGGTTTTGCATCGTGTGGGCAGAAGGCTGTTGGTCGGTCAGAGGTTGACGGATGATAGTTGGTGTCAATTTGTTAATTGATGATATTGTGATACTATGATCAAGACAAACATGGTCAGAATAAATAATGATAAAAGAGAGAATAGGTTAAAGCCAGGCATAAGTAAAAGGGGTGGGTGTTGACTTTTTACGAATCGCAACAGATTAGGCCATAAAGTTTAAGAGACTTGTACGACACATGAAGTTAGGCCACTTGTGATAATATCTTATGCACCCAGGTATTAAAAGCAAGAGGCTATTTTATGAGGAAATCTTTGAAAAAAAATTATGTTCGAAGTATTGAAGAACTATCTGGAAAAAGATTTAATTGCTTTAATTTTTAAGGGTTAATGACAACTAGAAGTAGTGATTGGATCTGACCATCTGTGTTGGTTCGAGAAGTGGGTGGGAGGAGAATTTTATATAAATACAGCAAAACTCCAGCATGAGGCAGTCAACCCCAGGCCCTAGAGGTGTTTAACGTTGGTTAGCGTAGTTTAAGCCAGAACCACAGGGTGCAGTCAGTAGCCAGCCAGTTGAGATGATTTTTAAAGTATCACAGACCGCCGCGTGCTTCACATCCGCTCTTGTTCAAACCTTGTAGTTTGTTGTTTGTTTTTTTATTTATCCTGCGAACCTGTTTTCTGACTCATGCCTCAAACGTCCAGCACAGAATATCACAACGTTTGGGGTTCTAGACATCGTGCCATTGAAGGGTGCAGAGCGCAGAACAGGTCGTCTCACAATATAGAATTTGGTAGTTGTTCGCCCCTTTTAAGACTACCGGTCGGTCAGGCCATAGTTAGGTAGGTGTAGAGATTTAGGTTCGGCTGTCTTGTGGTGTAGCGTTTCGTTTTGGCGGGCTTTTCTGTGATGTGCACTGTGCTGTCACCAACGGTATTCTGCCTGGCGGTCTTCAAAGCGTAGTATATAGGTTGATCGTTTGCCGCGAATTCGATCAACTCAAACATTTTTTTATTTCTGCCGGGAATAATTTTTCTTCGAAATTCTGATTTATTCATAATTTTATTTTTTAATTTTTAAATTGCCTTATGTGTGGACGCTGGTAACGCAGAGATGAGTTTTCCTCATTTGTTTGAACGCTCGGCCCTGTCATCCGGTTGGCATTTCTTTATTGCGGTGTTGGCGAATTGATTTGGGTGAAATTTTGTGCATCGGGGATATCTATCATTTGTGTATATAACATTCATAATTTTTACACAAAAAAGCAAGAACCAATGATATTTAATGTGTATAATATTGATACATTGTCATTGTTTTATTTTTGTAGTTTATCCGCGGCCATACATACACACAACCCGGGAAGAAAGGAAGGAGGGGGAAAGAAAAAAGAGGAAAAAATGACCTTTATATAATGTATAGTACCCAACTCATATCCAACCATTCAAATAAAACTTCTCATTGTACGTACAATTTACCAATCCCTCCCCACACAAGCAGGATGTGACACAAGGTCAATTTCTTATGTGGAGTTTAAATAGGTTTGAATTCGAGTTTTTCTTCTCCTAGATCTGGTTGCCTAAATCCAAGGTTAAAGAGTCAGTCTTCCTATTAGTTTACCCATAGCGGCTGGAGAATAAGTTGAATGTATACTTTCCCCATGAAGTTTAGCAACTAATGTGAAATGCAAAAGCCTCGTCGCAGGATTTGAAAGCTCTCATTGCTGCATTATTTATCTTCCACTTGTTCCCCAACCTCAGCAATTAGTCTAACTTTAAGTAAGGGAATAAGATGATTTAAGCATCCGATCATCCACAATGGGTTAACGACCATGTTTATTTTTCCTTACTGTTTTAGTCAGCACTTCAAATTCGAATTTTATGAAGTAGAGTAGTCCCATGAATGAGACGTTGTCTTGTCAAGAGATTGTAGCTGTCTTTGTTGTGGTGATACTGTTGATATTCATTTAGATATGATACGACATCTCTCTCTGAACCGGAATGACTTTATTAATCTTTGCCTTCTAATTATTTTTAGGATTTAAACTTTCTTTCTTGCTGTGTATTGTGACTTCGATTTCGTAAAGGGGCTTCGTCCGGATTGATTCCAAAACGTTCTCGTTTTCAATTGGATGTTCTTCAACTCTGTTATTGTAAGATTTAAGCGTCAATTGCATTCTAAGTGTTTGTTTGTATTCTCTTCTTTTTACTTTCTTACTTCTTATTTTCTTCTGTTCATCTTTTCTATCTTACGTTCTTCTTCTAGCATCTGGACTTTGTCTTGGGGACTTCATGTCTGTCTTCCATTGGGGATTTCTTCTTTATCAGAAGCCCTGTTCATTGATAGTTTTTAGATAATAACAAAGACTTTCGATTTAACTTAGATCATATTTTATTCTGAAATCCCCACCAGACTACCTGTGCAGATTGAGTCGGGATGCAGCGTGCATAACACGCTTACCACCGTCGTGGTTTTGGCCGATCTGACTAAAACTCTAATCTAAACCGGAAGAGGGTCTCCTCCACTGATCTCACGGTATTATAAGTAATGCTCTCTGGCTCTGTGTTGCTATGACAACACTTAATTGGTATGGTCAAATGTACGACGCTCTGCTGAAAATTGCTTGGACCGATTGACAGTCATGAAATGTACATCTATTAATAATGGAGATTCGCTTTCTGGTTTTTGTCTGTGACAAAAACTATGTCATAGCTCTATTTACAGCTTATGTCACAATATTCTTATGCTATATAACACCAAGTTTGAGTAAGCAATTTTAAAAATTGTTTTTACTCGCATCCCTTCTTTTTTTTACAGAAACAAGAAGTTATAAAAAAGTTTACAAATAAATATACCTACGATTTTGTGGAAAATTGAATGTGTAAAATATTCAAAATATTGTTTGATTATTACATGCACGCAATATTTTATTTGAGAGGGACGGGGCTAAGTTTCAAATACAAATTGTGTTTTTGTTTGTTTTTTACTCCTTTAATAGATATGAGGTTTTGCTTACTTATGATACAAACCCTCTGACATTGATTTTAACTTCCACCCTCTCAGGCAATGTTTTTGAAAAAATATTTTTTTACAACGCCCGGAGGGTGTTTCTGTTGCTAGTCATGTTAATATACATTCACAGTTCAATACACTTGGCACTATATATTTTTTGTCTTTAACACCACCACCCCACCACGACCACCTACCCAACCCAGAAGTTTATTCCCTTCTTAGTTGGACTCAGAACTTTTCCAGCAAAATTTGTAGAAACAATTGGTGAACCACTTAGAGATTCTCGTGTTGTTAAGACCAACTGTATTTGTACTTTAGTGAACCATCTGCAATCACTTACTAAACTTAATGTAGTTTGGTATAAGGCAATAATATGATGCACTCAGTAAGAATTGATTCACAAGTAAATGACCTGCTATTTTTAGCTCGCTAATCATTACACAACGGAGGAAGAGATGTATAGTCATATATTATTGTGAGAATTATTTTCTCCTCCCCCCTCTTTCTATAACTGGTAGCGAGTTTGGTGAGGTGGTCACCAACTGGGTGTCCCATTTCCTTTCTTGAAGCTGACACCCCTCGTAAGTGGTTTATACCAAGGCCTTAAAAGTCCGGCTGCGAGCGGGTGAATAGACAACGATGTGTCATTCTATTTTATTGCAGACATTCAATTTATTTTATTCACTTCAGTATTTGGTAGAGTTGAAAACTTTAGTTGAATTTTACAGATTTTTTTAAACAAATTAAACTTCCAAGTTAACTTCAATACGAACTGATTTAGATTTTTTGACTGCAACAAGACAAGGGGGTATTTTAAAACGAAAGAAAAAGTTATGTCCTTTAAAATAGTCTTTCCAAGAATTTTGAATCTTCGAGTTGATATATCTTTATGCAATTTTTTAATTTTTTTTTTTCTTCTAATAGAAAACTTTAATAAGATATGTATGTATTCACCTAACCCCTCCGCATGAACAGGATGTGGTACAAGGTCAATATCTTAAACGGTTTATCAGGTTTAATTCTGATTTTTCTTTCTCCTAGACTGGTTGCCATACAAAGTTGAAGAGTCCAAGTCTGCTCATAGCTAGAGAGAGAATTATTGGATCCATACCTTTCCCAGGGTGTTAGTGCACATGAAATGTAAACAGTCCGTCCAGGATTTGAACTCGGTCACCATTTGACTTCCTACGACGATAACCATTACACCACGAACACCTCCAAATAAAGGCATCCATGTATGAACATTTTCCAACATTGATAGACTACGAGATTTGTTTTGGCACAGCGAATATAGTTTCAATCCTGGACGAGACTGTTTGCATTTCACATAGTACTCAATACCCTTGGGAAAAGTTTGCATCCAACTACACTCCCTCAACTATGGATAAATAGTAGGTATACTCAATTTGTCGAAAATTCCGTGTTTTTACAAAACAATTACGGGGGGGGCGTCACATTTGAAAAAAAAATTAACAAAAATCAGGGAATAATCCGATTTTAATGAAATTTTCAGTGTTGATTTATCAATGAATGAATTTTATAATGCATCAATTATTTTATTTCAAAATTTTTCTTGATGTTTTAATGTCACTTAACTTGACCCCCCCCCTTATTTTGAGGCGCAAAATATCGTGGGGGGTATATACTTTCGAAAAATAGTTACAGTATAAATAAAAGACAAAAGACGCGAAGGTGAGAATATAAGGAAAAAAATTTCAGGGTGATACCAGGAAGAAAATAAATACCGAAAGGAAATCGGAAATAAAAAAATGAAAATAAAAACTTAAAAAAATAATATTTGGAGATTTTTTTTTTTTTTTACCTTTTCGATAATTATTTAATTGTCTATTATCTTATAAAAGAAAAAAGTATGCATCGAGATTTTTCTGTTTAAAAGGGGGGCACTAATTTTCCATAGAGTTTTCGACAAAAAATTATTAGAATTCGATGATGAGTAAAAGATTTATTAAATAAATATGTTTTTGAATCTAAAAATATGACATTTTAAACTTAACATCATGATATTCACATTTTAAATGAATTTTATATATAATTTATCATTGCAGAAATACCTAATTAAATCAGAAAGTTTTGAAAAAAATAGCTGATGCATAACATTCATTCATTGATAAATCAACACTGAAAATTTCATTAAATCGATAATTCTTGATTTTCGGAATTTTTTTCATTCGGGAGGGTTAAATTTATTTTGTAAACACGATTTTACGGTCACTTACGGCGCCATATTAATATTTTATCAAAAATCGACCAAAACAATGTATAAATTAAATTACATGTGCAAGTATTATTTGCTTTTTTGTTTACTTGATGCCATTTGTTACTACTTTTTTGACTTAGACAAAAATTTCACACACATACACACACACACACACACACGAACACATATATATATATAGTATATATATAATAATATATATTATATATAATAAAAGACAATACACACACGTGTGTACATAACACAACACACATATATATATTATATAACACGCATAACACACATACAATAACACATACATACACAGCGTTAAAGGGAGATAAATGCATATCCATGAGTGTCACGTTATTTTTTCTGCGGGGGGGGGGGGGATAAAAAACAATACGTAAAAATATATATATATAAATACTCTTGGTTGGTGGTAAGACTGAAACTGAAATTCCTTTTTATCAGTCAGAAAAGTTTCAGTCTTTTCCTGGGGGTGATCTGTAACGAAAACGAAGTATTCGTTGTAATAATGTTTAACCGGCTACAAAAGATTTTTTTCGTAATACGTGACAATGGAGGAAACATGATCACCACTTCACTCCGGAGTCAAATTGGCAATCAGTTCCAGTGGACCAGTAGCAGGTGAAGCCGTCCAAAGCGCCAAAGACGCAAACCTCAACAGGCAATCGTTTGGCCTCCGTTTTTGGGAGCGCAAGGTATTTTGTTCAGATCAGGCCCCAGTGACCACTGGGTTTAGCAGACCCAAAAGAATGATCCATGAGAATGATATTGGAAACTGGGCGTATTTTTGAGGCCAACACAAATCGTTTCAACAAAAAGGCATCGAATTGTTAGAGAAGCGTTGAATTAGTGTATCACTAAGAAGAGAGACTATGTTGATGATAATTTCAATTTTGCTAAAGGTGTTGTTTATTAGTGAGGCTCCGGTACTTATCTGAGTGGTGCGTTTATTGAATGCTTGTAGCTTGTCGAACCATGTTCTTTAGCCTTTTTAGACAAGACCAGCAATTCATCCTTTTTATGTAGATAGTCTAAGGGAAATAACGTATGCAATGATTAATATTTGAATTCCGCAAGACTATAAAGCGTTCAAAGTTTTCGAGGAATTTGTCCTATGAAAGAATTTTGTCCTTGGTAGTAGGGATTGTTTTTCCGAGAAGAGTCAATGTATGTATGTATGAATGTTGTAGGCGAGTTTTCAAGTGCCGACAAAACTTGTGGGCTAAGGTTCAAAGGCTAAAGAGTAAGGTACCCTGACAGAAACCTTCAGCAGGAACTTAGACCCTGTCACTGTGTCTGACATGACACCAGCGTGTGGAATACGCTCTGGTGTCCAGCAACCTAAAATCGAAATTTTGGTTGGTCCTCAAAATTCGACGCAGTAACAAATAAAAAATAAAGTGTAAAAGATAGTAGAGAAAAAAAGAATTCAAGTCTAAACAC
>CM042142.1:132940407-133039891 GCA_023376005.1 Doryteuthis pealeii | reverse complement strand
ATAGAGTGCTGAGAGGTGTGAGGAGTGAAAAAGAGTGAGTGGCGAACGTCAGGGCCTGCGTATTCTCGCGAGAAGAAGCAGAGAGGCGAGACACGTGAGAAGTCGAATGTAGAAGAACTTCGTTCTATACGAGGGAAATGCAAACATTATAAGAGGCTAAGGAGTCTTATAGTGAAGAGATAATAGTGAGCGCATCAGGTGTGCACATCGGATCGAAATGGCTAGACGAACACTCGAAGCGGTTCGGGTATTTAGGCTCTATGAATATTTATACGTGTATGTAGGATGCAGACACCGGATGTTTGAACATGACACACATATAGAAAAATTGTATAAGTATAATAATGGGTTGACGAACAGGAAAATGACAAGCATGCGATTCTTCCGAATGTGGCTGGCGCTGTGATTGTATTGAGATTGGTGTTTTGCGTAATCGACGATCTTGTTTGACGTACTACCTCTTCTTTCTAAAAGCTAGATCGATTATATTTTCCGACTATCATTTTATCTGTCCAACTAGGAATTCATTTAGCCTCCTTATTGCAAATTAGAAAAAGGTGTATACTATATCTCTTCATATAAATTATACTTCAAACAGCTGAAATCTTGTAATAAGTTTTCCATCTTTAGTCGAATCTTATCGATGGTTGCAAGAATACATTAGTTTCAACCATGGTCAATATAGTTTATGTCTCTAAGACATATTAACATTTCCATGATCTACTATTGTCAAGTCTGAAAATGCATCGATCATGCAGTCTAAATTGTATTCTTGTAACATATATTTGTCGACCAAGAGTCATAGAACAAGCCATATGAAGTTTATTGACAGTTTAACGTGATATAACATTTCCTAGTGTAAAGTCGATTAATTTTGTATATTCTCTTATGGGGTGAATAATAAACTCAAGACGCCTAAGTGTCATTGTATCTTTAACAAATAAATAGTTTTTTCCCAACAAAAATTCTTCGTCGCAATTCTTCGTGCTAAAACTTATTGCCATGCTCTTTATCGATGACTCTGAGTAGTAACTTTCGACAGACCGTGGTCAAGTATTATCGATAAATAACTAATTGGACAACATATCCTTTAGGGAAAGTAAGTAATTGCTCAATTTAGCAATCTAGTGGTATAATCGTATTGAGAATATCAAGTATTTATGCTGATCAGGTTTATCTATTGATGGGCCAACTTTATTTAAACTCATTATAATAGTTAATTTAAATGCAGAGAACATCTTCTTTCTAGTTTGCAATTTTTTTCCTTACTGATGCAATGGTCATATTTGATTTAAAGACTGTTATTGCAGTATCACTCTAAATGCCATATAGGTTATGTACAATATAATAAATATATTTACCTGTAAACAGTCCACACTCAGCGAGAATTTATTACATTAGAGATGTTCAATTCACAAATGGAAGATGAGTCTCGTAATAAGACAATATGGCGGTTATCTGTTAATACTTATAAATTTTTGCATCAATTTCTATCTGTTATAGCTGCTTTAAATAAATTCAATTTCTAGTATACTGTTTTATGTTCGGCGGGAATGAGTCGATCTATGATGACATTCATTTTGTTATACCTTCAAGTATCTGGATAAATCACATTTGGATTTCTATTGCCAGAAATTGGTGATGCTATCAATCTATCACCGGAGCTGGACATGGGATGGCGATTACTCCTCCATAATCTGCAGATAGTCAATGCTGTTTCATTATTTTTGCTAATGCCATTCCCATGCTTCATTAATCTTAGACAGAATTCAGTTGTCACTTCTTGCAACCATGTCTTTGAACATAGTTTCGTTCACAAATCACAATTCATTGTGCTACTCATCTTTCAATATGTAATTCATTGCCTCAGTTTCATTTGGGATCTCCTGGTTTCAAAAATTAGGTTCTTTCTGCCCTAAAAAGTTCTTTTCGGCGTAGTTCCGTCTTTATGATCATTGAATTCTTCATAGTCAATTTTCCATCCATTATTGGGAGTAAATCAAGTGTATAGCGAGGTCTTCTGTTGGCATATTTTTCTGGTACGCGGCTTCACACGGCAAAAAAATATAAAAGTCTAATCGTTCTGTCACGTAATGTCGTTTTCGCTCGGAGGCTCTGGTCTTTTAATTGTCACCTAGCATGTGTGACAATCATTAACCCAACGTTTCACGAAATCCGAGGTCTCTCTATAATACGGATCCTCATATAGGTGTACGAATATTGATTGAATCGATCGATTGCGGAACATCGTTCTTAGTAGTTATTACCGTCTGCTTGCCATCAGGAGACCTATTTAAGTTGGAATTCATACCATTATATTCCCCTCTGTCGAGGGGGGCGGTCACCAACACGTACGTTGGAAAAAAGCATTATATTATTAAGTAGCAGTACTAGGGTGGAGTATGCACACGTTAAAAACATCTAAGCTCAGTCGTTCACGAACAGTCACTGTCTTATACAATGAGAGATCACACGCAACTGTTCCTCTTAGGCATTGGTATCCTTGACATACTACATAAGGCGTACTTATTACGCCCTGTCGAAGGACGAGAACTACTTGAGAGAAACCAAAAAGCGTCTTATGCAAGATTTGTACCGGACGACAAATGTAAGTCTCACCCTGTACAATTAGCTCCAAGAAAATTACTCCACAAGAATAGCTCGTAGCAATACCAAAATTAATTTGGCACATTTATGTAAATTTTTCAGATTACAAGTGTTTGCATTTACTTGTGTTGTTAGTTCTTGTCCGACATTATACGTAACAACACGGAGAAATACAGGCTCCTTCGAAAACCGTAAAATACTCTAAAGTCATATGCTCATTTGCATTCGATACTACGTTGTGATAGCCGACTGGTACAGTTAGTTACTCGGTCCGTTTCACTTTCATGTTGTTGTTTTTTTAGCAGTGTGCGTAGGATTTTATCCTTAAGCTTGGAAATAGATCGATCCGGAGTTATGATAGATGATATTGCACGTATTACTTTTTTGAGGAGTTAAGGGAAAATTATAGACAGAGCAAGTTTGTGTGATTACTTTTTTTTTTTTTTTTTTTTTTTAAATTTTAAGAACACTAAAGGTAAATTCTGGCATGGTGTGATAGAAGGTGTAGAAAATTCTGGAGAAACATTGAGAAACAATCACTGAGGCTTTTGTAAGGTAACGATAATAGGATTGACGCAAAACAATTGTGGCTCTTTCGAAGAAAGAAACCTGACAAACGATAAATCACAAAAAAAAACATACATGATAATGCCAGATTCAGAACTTAAAACGCGAGATTGCAGATATCAAATACAGGTGTGATGATTCTATGAGTAGTCGAAGATTGGATTATCTGAAAAATATTATATCTTTTGAAGAATGACTTGAATTTTGTGTAAAGGAGTGATCTACTGGTTTCGCCTGCTGATACTGACGCGTGTCCTTCCCTTTATGTGACCGCATCGGCAAAACAAATGCGTTTAAGGCACTGAGCCGACCGAGAAAGGTTCGACTGATGTGCCGGGTTTGGGTAAGATAGCCCAATAATGACACACCCCTGGGCATGCAAGTATAAAATAACAACTCTTAAACGAGTGCGCGCGTGGACCACAAGAGAACATTTGGCGCGTCGACCGATCAGATGCTTGCCATCATTGCACTTAGGAGCTAAAGTCGGATGACGCCAATTTCATCCTACCGACCACCATGAGTCTGGCTTGTGGGTGGTGCACACATAAAAGGCTTGTGCATATCGTGTACACTGGGGTAATGTAAATACACAGAAGAATTCCTTCGCTATGAACGACGAGACGGATTCAGCTGCTGGTGAGAATGGTGCCAAAAAGTTGTGGGCCTCGAGGTGACCTGCTTCTTTTGGAGGAATGTTGACAATATCCCCATCCTCCATATAATTGTGATACAAAGATTTTAAAACCATCTATACTTAACTGTGTTTTTTAAATTATAAAACTATGAACACCGCTCACAAACAGAGACAATAAAAAAAAATACACAAAGTGAACTGAGAATAAGTGTGCTTTAGTTTGAGCATGAAGTGTGTATGCAAGTGAAATATTCATGCGAATACGTGAGAGTAATTGTCTGATTGTGAGTGTGGCAGAAAGGAAAGAATGTTGCTAGCGCTTTTAACATGGCTGGTTGCAAGATGCAGAAAACTTAAGACCTGAGTGTTGTGTAATGTTAATGGTAGGCCTACATTATATAAAAAAAACATGAATACTGTCATAAATACAATGCTAGCACGTTGTGGGTATTTACTTATCCAGGAGGGCGCACAATGGACTTGAATTTGTTAGTTGTGTGTTTTAAGTGAATTAAAAAAATAATTTGACACCATTACATTTTCATTGAAATGATTTTAACTTTTGATTTGTAATGTTTGTTTTTACAAACCTATTTTATTTAATGGTACCCGAGTGAAAATGGAATGCAGGATGAACATTCGATTATTTCAGCAGGCGGTTGATCAACCGAATGAAATGCCAAAAAAGACCGACACCCAAAGAAAACCCGAAGACATTTGTACCCCTCCCCCACTCAAATACTCGAGCTTGTGTCATCGACGGCCTAATCCATTCTGTAATAAAGTGCGTGCCTAGTTAATGAGAATACGCCAAGTAGTGGGTGGACCGCTAAAATATTGTTTCTTACACATGAAGTTGAAAAGTGCAAAGCAAGAAATAGTTTCTATTTTTAGGTTTGGTTTCTCATCGCTTCTATAATAACAAAAAAAGAAATTTATAATATAAATTCCTTTGTTCAAATCTTTTGTCGCTTTTTGCAAAAAATTTTATTTAGTTTCTTGTTTCAATAAATAAATTAAATAATGATAATAATATAATAAGTGATTTATATTATTGAAGCCATAAGAGATGCAATCTACAGGACTTGAAGGAATCAATTCGTGATATAAAAGAGTGACTGACTGAAAGGTGTTTGATTTGACCTGGGAAAGTATTAGTGCAGTGATTAATCCTTCTTATTTTAGAACCGTGTAGATCTGTATAGCAATATCTCTGTAAGTTGGCTATAGTTCGTGAGTTTAATTTGAAAATTTTTCGTCAGTGAAGGAATGATGAGAAAAAACTCTATTTATGGATAATTTATAGGGAAAATTACCCGTACACGCTTATGCACAGTTAATTCTGTGGGTGTCTATTTTGATATTATCGGAATAAATAAACGAAACGGAGTGGTTTTTTTAAACGAAGAAGTAAATTTCTACATGTCGGATGAAATAGCAACTTATTATAGGCATATAATTGGAATATGATTATTGGGTAAGTTAATTGCATATATACGTGTTTTACTGGATCTTTTTTTACATGATGCTAATTAGTTTTAATTTATATGAAATTCGAATATTAACAATTCCCCCGACTAAATATTCAGTATACTTATTGCTAAATGTATTTGTTATACTTATTGAAATTAGTTTTAATAAGTAGATTGTAACTTCATTTTGTTTTGTTTAAATAATTTTAAAGAATCAACTATTTAAGTTTTAATTTCCACCAAAATGTTTAAATATTTAATTAAAGTAAAAATATGAGCAGGGTGGCCCGAAAAGTCTTGTCCACCCTGCAATTGTTTTAGACTTTCTTTTTTTTTTAATAATAAATATATTTAAGTAGTAATTATTTTAACTGAAATTATTTTCATAGAATTTGGGTTGTAATTATTATGTAATTTATTTAGCCTTAAAAAAAAATCAACAACTTGCTCTTAGTTTTGTTTCTTTATCTATTTTCTTATTCTATTTTTGAAGGTCTTCAAAAATAAAGAAAATGGAATAAAGAAGGTCAAACATAGATTGTGGTTTGTGTTTTAGAAAATTTGGGGAATTAAAAAAGAACCATGGATTTAAATCTCTTGTAATATCAAAACTGAATTACATTTAAGGATTTTTTAATTGGAGAAGAAATTTCCTAAAACTATAAAGTGAACTTTTATATTTATTTGCTTGTTAAAAAATTTAAAGTTAAAGCATAATTTAATTTTTTAAAATATTAGGAATTTATTTAAAGAGTGCAATATTTTCTCAAATTTCTGTTGGTTTTAACACAATTTCAAAACTGTTCACACTCAGTTTAAAGTAGACAAACGCTTGGGTTTTTAACTTTGATTTATTTTAAGACTAAATTAATGTTTCTTTTTATTCGAGTGTAAGAAGCTGAAGAAATACAATGAAGAAAAAAACAGCCTATTTTAACGCAATTGTATTTAACTATAATAAAAAAATAAAAAATCAATTATAAAGACTAAAGGGGTAGCTTAGGCAACAAACTTATAAAAATAATAATTGTAAACATGAAAGTATATTTAGTTTTATTTCTTTCTAAAAAAAGAGCTAAAGTATTAGGCCCTAAATTACATATAAACATTTCAATGATTATTATAAAATAAAGATAATCACGTTAAAACAAGAGCATATTTCAAGAAATAAACGGCAAAAATGCGCATTAACAGATACAGGTTATTTACATTTATAATTATCGCCCGTTAAAGATTTTAATTTTCTAGTTGTTAAAACAGGGAATCATGTGCAAAACAAATGTTTTACAGTGTTAAAAAATAAGTGATTAAAAAAAAACGTCTCTCCTAATTAACTAAAACTTCACTTTTGTTTCATTCATACCCCCCCGCAAAATTTGTTGATTTTAATTCATGGGGGTGGGGATACGTGCATTTTGTCTATACCTGGTAAAAATGGACATGTGAAATGGAAAATAAATTGCAATCAAAAAATATTATTCACTGTGTCGAGTGGGTTTAACTTACAGTATAATGTCTCAAACAGAAGAAACTTGTGATGCTCACATTACTCCAAGCTATTTAATAATAAATTAATTTTTATTGAAGTTAATAATAGTAAATGTTTTGATTTACAACGCAGGGAGGTACAAAATTTTGTTTTTATTTTTTGATCCATAGAATACCAGATTTTATTTAAGAAAACCAGTTTCTGTGGGCTCAGAGCTGTAATTTGAGCTCTGTTAAGGATTTTTGTATCCGTTAATGTTTAATACCGGCAACTATTATGCAGAACTTTTCTAAAGATGTGAGCTAAAATGCGTAATAATATATATACTTTTAATGTTATAATTTAAAAAAATTGAAATGCCTCTATGTACAACATCACAATCTAACAGTTGTTTCACCATTAGAAAGCGAAATCTTAAGGGGTATACATCCCTGCATGTTGTGTTATTAAAAGCAAAAGAAGAAAAAAGCAACGTTCATACTGATACGGATGGGCATTCTGGCAGCTTTGGCATATTGCAGATGTTCAATATTATCAGTTAAAACTCCTCCCATTGTAGGTGACTTGATGAACCGAGTAGTTAAGGAAATCCTGACTGAGTGCTGAAATCAATTGTATTTTCATTCTGGTGTGGAGGTAGACTGAAATGTTAGCACACTGAAGAACGCTGATAGCGTTAACGCAGTGTCTTAAGATGATGTATACATACAGTAATACATACATACATTATATATATATATACTATATATATATATATAATATATATACACCACACCAATAACATACACGTGATTGTAATGGATCAAAAACGAGATAGAAGGTATAATATTTTATGAAAAAAGTTTGTAAGAAGATTCAATTTTGGATATTTTTTTTTCTATTCATTCAATTTAGAATATGCGACAGCCGTGTGTCGGATCTTTTTAAAAATTTTTATAACAGCCTCTTCAAGTTAATAAATTGTAGGTGGCGGGTCTTTAATAAACTCTTCAGATTTTAAAAATTGTTGGTAGTTTTAGTTTAATGGATTTGTTTCTTTTTTTCTGGTATTTTTTAGAGTGTCATTTAAAACACTTAAAGGAGTGATGTCTAGTTTCCGAGAAGAAGTAAAAAGCTAAAGAATGATCCTAAACCCAAAAGAAATCAAATTATAATACTTGTGTCATGAAACACAAACCTGAATTTCATCCTAACAGATCAATGATCTTTACATTTATCATGTTGAGGTTAATTTGTTAAGAAAGAATTGCAGAAAGAATATTGATCAATATGAAAAATCTGATCTCATCTGATGAAATGAGCAAAATTCTTACAAGCTGTAACTGATCAGTAGCTAGGTTATTGGCTGCATGCCACTTTGGAGACTCTTTAGGAAATGCTTTTGAAGAAATCTGTAGCGATGGAATGGTTGTTTTTCTGTCTTGAACATTCTAGAAGCAGATCCTGCTACAGAAGGAACGGCTGTATTGTATCACTTTTGCTTTCAACAATTTATTGTATTTTTTGTATTGTAGAGGAGCAATGACTGTATTGTGGTAAGGGTGGTTGGTGGAAGAGTGCCTTGGAGATTTGTACTGTGGCTATGTATGATTGATGTCTTTTGAGTCTATTAAGTTGATCAGAGTCTCCTTTGGGTTTCCAGGTACTGTGTCCGCATATATTCTATTTACGGATCTTTATACAAATTGTATTGTGTCCTGGGTTATGGTCCTAGATTCTTTCGATTCCAAATCCTTCTAGTCTCTTTTCTAGAGTTTTTGTGGGATATTGCCTAGTGAATGCAACTTATTAATTGGTATGATATTTCATCCCTCAATTTATTCACTAGTTGTTTTTTTTGTTCTCTGGACGATTCTAGTTAGCTGTTTGTTATGATTTCTTTTCTTTCCTCTCTCACGCTCAGTGATTGCTCGTGGATTGGCAAAATCTATCTAGTTGACAAGTTTTCTTTTCTCTCTATCTTTAAATTCAATCCTAATCTGGTCTTTCTGGATAGGATATAAGGGGGATTCCAATCTTATCTCAAAGGTCCTTGAAATTTCTGTGTGTTTTCGATTCTTAAGGATAGATTCTGTGTTTATGTATATAGCATTTGTGTTTGATGGTTAAATTAGTTTCTTGGTCTTTACAATTTCGCTAGTGGAATATTTCCTTTGCCAACCAGTCGTGGCAAATTTTTGTATTGTTTTGTTGTGCTATTTGGTTACATTTCATTTAGTATTGATCATCTCATTCTTATTACTATCTGTATAGTATTAAATACCAGTTCTAATATCAACTGTTATTACTTTGACAAACCGCCTGCTTAAAAGATGAGACAATTCTCAGATTCACCATTGATGAAGTGTAAAATATCTTTGATTTTTGGATTAATTTGGTGTTGCTTATTATGTGACGATTCTTATTTCTAAGGTTAAAATGAGTGTTCATCTACATAGCTAAATAATGACCAATTGTTTTTATTATAAAGTAAGGAAGAATAAAGGGACATGATCTAATAGAAAATATAAAATAGAAAGAGTAGGAGAACTATATAGGAGTGGTAATGCGATGTGGAAATTGATATAAGGCTAATCTAATCTGTTTCAACAAACATTATATTAAATTAAAGTTGAGAGATGAGTAATCAAGATTATATATAGCTTTTACATATGTAATCTATTTCGCTTAATAGCTCTTCGAAAATATGAATTTTGGTTATCAAAAATAAAATAATTGAGTTTAATAAATCTTCTTACCAAATTATTACTATGTATATCTTTTCAACTTTGCATTACATGTAAATAAGCTCACCAGGGTTGATATACCATAAAATCAAAACATATATAGCTCTTTCAAATGAACATAGTTCAAATGTTGTAGAATTAATTTGTCATAACTGTGTTATATTTCCACAGGTCTGCTTGTTATTGCTTTCATTGCAGTTGATGAACCATTTTTTAATTATTTTCAGACTATGTGACAAACTTCAGCTAGTTATTCACACAGAGCTTCTTTAAGCTTGACTATTTTTTTGCTATGAGAAATTCCTACAAAACAAGATAAATGTTTTATGAATAGAATACTTTTCGAGGTGATCAATCATTTCTAATAAAGCATAAAAATACTTTTTGAAACTTGATTTCTTCATACATCATTAAAATCTCTAGTTATGTATATTAAACATTTTTAAATAACAATTATGAAGTTGAAGAATGTATTCGTAGTCTCTTCGTTGAAGAGTAGAGTAAAAGAATTTCGAGATTATAGTTTATTAGAATTAACACGATGTGCTCCTGGGTTCTGGAAGGGTCGAATATGGTGTAAGGTGACTAACACACATTTAACATTCCAGAATCCAAGAGGCACATCTTGTTTAATTAATTCAGACCAATTATCCTTTACGCAACCCAGGCAGCGACCTGGATTCAGAAGGAGTTTTGCTTTGCAACCGTCAACATCCGATTATTTGTTAGGGTTAAGGGTTAGGGTAGCAGTTAATTGTTAATAAATTTAAAAAAAAATGTATCTAAAATCGTCTGGATCTTGTTTGAAAAATTAAAGTATCAATTACAAGGTTCATTGGTCAATCAAATTTTCTATTGGATAATTTTCATTAAAAGGTGGTTCATGACATATTTTCATAAAATCCATACCTCTAGACTGTACATGACTAATAACTTCAAAAGGGAATATAAGCTTCTTTTTTTTTTTAATCTCTTAAAAGTGTCATTTTTTGATATTTGCTAAATTGTAGCAGAGTGAATTATTTCTAAGTGCACTGACAAGTTACATTTGAACGTGATTGATACATTTTCGCTTGATCGGCTTAAAACATTTTCTTTATTCGCCACAATGTTGATTGAGTGAATTTATTTGTAAATTTTACACAATAACAAATAACTTAAATAATTCAAACATTTAACTCTTTGCCTACTTTAAGCGCTTCACCGTGTTCTCCCACCATCATGAATCTTACTTTAAACTCAGAAAGCAAGCTATTGCATGTGTCACTATGTTACACTGGAAACATTACGTGAACTACAATATTAGAGCAATCTTAAATTGGAACTTTATTCAAATAGAAGAGTTCTCGAGTGTGAATAGATAGTGAAATCTTGAATATCCATCATACAGGTAAAAATTACCAAGAAAATTTGTAAGGCAAAGAGTTAATATACCATAAAGATTCATAGTGGTGTGGTGCAAACGTGGCAACAAAGGGAAATCAGGGTGGAGCAGGCTTCAAGGGGGCACAAATCACCGTCTCCAAAAAACAAGCCAAACGTAGGCATCCTCTCGCAGATGATGTGGGCATGCTAGTTGCATGATTGCTCGTTCCAGCACTTTGTGTTGGCCAATTGGTCCTGCCATAACAATGCGTAGGATGTGGGCGTTAGGCATTGACGTGGAAATTGTCCAGTTTTACTTTCGTGGCATGAGTATGTGACCAGGTTTGCTACTGTAAGAGGAGAAGTGCTGCGAACGCGTAACGCTTTGTAGACATGCAGTTTGGTTCTCTGGTAGATGGCATTGTCTCACATTGTGCTAATTTTACTGTTCACTCTTGGTAGAAAAAAAGACTGCTCAGATAGTGGGTAGGGAGTAGGCTTTGAACAAATCTGAATCAGTATTTATTGGTCACATGGAGAAGGTCACTCATTGCCCCAAATCCTGGATAGCACGTTTGAACAATATCTGGGTGAAAGCCTTTTTTTTTTGTGTGTGTGTGCTGTGTGTGCATATTTATTGATAGCCTAGCAAAATTTGGTTTTATAAAACATTAAATAATTTTTAATCTAAAAAAAACAATAAATTCTTTCTTTGCTGGTTTGTGAGTCCACAAGATATGTAGTTACCCATTTAGACCAATTGAGTTTTTGTATTATATTATTTAAAACTTAATTTATTCTAATTAGCAGAGAAACATGCAAACAAACACATTTTCAAGAAAACTGTTGAAGTTTAATCCATTATTGAATTCTACATAAAATAAGTGGAGTACCGTGCTGGAACTGGAGTTCAAATTCGTAAACTACATGCCAGTCTAGCACGGGGACTCCACTTAGTTTTATAGAATTCAATTAATGAATTAAAACTGCAACAGTTTTCTTGAAAATGGGTTTGTTGGGCATTTTCATCTGCTGAATTATTAGAATAATTAGTTAAGAATAATAATACAAAACTCAATTTTGGTGTAGAATGGGATACATTTTATCTTGGGACTTCACAACAGCAACGAAAGAATTGTGTTTTTTTTAGTTAAAAATATCTTCAATGTTAAACCAAATTTGCTAGGCTATCAATAAATATCAACAACCACACACACAAAGAAAAAGGTCTTTACGCCCAGAGATGTTCCAAACGTTGTAATCCAGGGATGTGGGGCAAGATGACTCTCCAGTGACAATAATACTGATCAATTTGTCCAAGCCTCACCTCCCTAAACCCCCACCTGTTTGGGGGCTAACAGTCTTTTTTTTTCTACCAAGGAGTAAGAACAGTAGAGTAGACAATTGAGACAATGCATTCTTACCAAATGAGACAAACTGGCATGTCTACAAAGCGTGCGTTCGCGAGCATCTCCTCTACAGTAGGGGAAAGCCTGGATCACATCCATGCACGAGAGGAAACTGACATTTCACGTCAGATGCTAGCATCATCTACGCATATTGTTGGCAGACAAAGTTGCCAAAACACAGAGTGCTGGATACGAGCAAACATGACAGCATGCCACCATCATCGCGGAGATGCATAACGTGTTTGGCTTGGTTTTTTGCGGTTAGAGGTGATTTTAGTGCCCCATTGAAGCTGCCCACCTGGATTCCTTTGTTTTGCACTGTTTAGCACTCACACCAATGATCTTTTAGTGGTTTTACACTCTATTGCCTACAAATTTTCTTGTATTTTACCTGTATGATGGGATATTAAGATTCACTATCTAATTACATCAGAACTCATCTATCTGCATAAGGCAAATTATTATTGTAATATTGTATTCACTATGTTTCCGTGTAAACAAAGTGACAGCATGCAGAGCTGCTGTCTGTAGTTATAGTAAGAATTGCAGTGGTTGGGAGAGACACTGTGAGTCGGCTTTAAAGTAGGCCAAAAAGTTAAATGTTTGATTATTAAGTATTTGTTATTGTGAAAAATTTACAAATAAATTCCTCAAATCAACATTTGTGGGGAATAAATGAAAATGTTTTTAGCCGATCCAAAGTGAAATGTATAATCACCGTAAATGTAATGTCAAATTGACTTTAGAAATATTTCACTCGTAATTTTAGCAAAGTATCAAAAGTGACACTTTAAGATATTAAAAAAAAAAAAGAAGCTTATATTTCCTTTTGAGTAGTAGTAGTAGTGTACTGGTAGGTATGGTAATTTCATATGATAAAATATTTCATGAAAACTTTTAATAGAAGAAATTATCAAATAGAATTTGATTTGGACAGGAACTTGTCTTGATACTTAATTGTTTCAAACAAGATCGACGATTTTTAGATCATTTTTTTTAAATTATAAAATTACTGTAACCTAACCTTAACCGTATCAAATAATCGGATGTTGCAAGGGCAAGCTAAACATGTCCTTTGAATCCAGGTCGCTCCTGGGGTGCTAAAGGTAAATTGGTCTGAATTAATTAAACAAGATTGTGCTCTTGATTCGGAATGGTAGAATGTGTAGCACTTAACAACTATTCTGACCGCTTCAGACCAGGAGCAAATCGGTTAATTCTAATAAACTTTCTGAATTTTTTACTGCTAACATCTTCAACGAAGAGACTGATACATTTTCGAACTCATAATTGTTATTTAAAATGTTATAATAAATACTAGAGATTTGTAAGAATTGATGAAGAAAATTTTCATAAAAGTATTTTGCTTTATTAAGAAATTATTATTGATGATCGAGAAGTATGATAAGTAAAACATTATCTGATTTTAGATTTTCTCAATAGGCAAAAATAGTAAGCTTAAAGAAGTCTAGTGTGAAATGAACTAGTGAAGTTTTGCACAGTGATCTGAAATAAAAATGGTTCATAAATGCATTGAGAAGGCAATAACAGGCAGGACCTATTTGGTGTGGATATAACACAGTATAGAAATTTAATATAAACATTTGATATTTTAATTGAAGAGCTATGTTGTTTTTGTTTTATGGTATATTCAACCCTCGTAGGGTATTTAATTTAGGCAAAGTTTTGAAGATTCATAGTGAATTTGAAGAGAGTTATTTGTAAACTCAATTTTTTTTCGTAAACAAATTTCCTAGTTTTGAAGAGCTTTTGGCGAAATCGGTTCAGTAATGTAAAAAGTATAATAAATCTGAATTTAACTCTCTCGTCACTTTTTTTTCAGATTTTATGTTTGATTGAAACAGTTAGGCGTTATCAATTCCAATGCTTACCACCTGTCTATTGTTTCTCATTTCTTTTTTAATTTTTCTGTGTAGATTGCTTTTTCTTCGTCTTTCTTTAATAAACAGATATGGTCCAATATTAGCTGAATATGCTGGAACTCTAAGAATAAGAATCGTCAGATAAGGCAACCCAATTAATCAAAATTAGATTCTTGCATTTCATCTTGGTGATCTGGAGGTCGTCATTTTAATCAGAGGGTGTTGGCAAGGTGATAACAGTTGTATTAATTAGGAAATGAGTATTAAATATATAGATAAGAATTAAAAGAATGTGAGATGATCAACTGATAAATAATGTTAACAAAGATAGCATGCAACAAAAACAAAGTTATGCCGACTGGGGTTGGAAAGGTGATCCACTGGGAATTGTGCAAGAACAATTGACCATACACACAATGGTCATATACATAAACAGAATCGTATTGATTAAGAATAACACACAGAATTCTTAGGACTTTGGAGATACAAAGATGGATCCTTATCCGTCAGAAAGACAGCAGATGCTAGTAATGATTTAAAGAGAAAAGAGAATATGTCAACTTGTAGATTTATTGCAAATCCAGGCAGATCACTGGTGGGATGAAAGAACGAAAATATAACAAGTACTAGAACTTGCCAGAGAACAGAGAAAAAAGAAAAAAAACGTGGGAATATGAGGGTGAAAGTGATACATAAGTTGTGCACTAGAATGGTCCAAAAGTTAGAAAAGAGAAGCAGGATTTGGAAATCCGAAGAATCTAGACACATCCGACAATAGCATTGGTTAAGATGAGGTTAGAAATATGTGGGCAAGTCTGGAGACCATAGGAGAACTTGCTGTCAGCTTAGACATTAAAAGCATCATAAACTATGCCCAAGGAACAAATCTCCAAGTCTCCATCAACCCGTCCTATCATGTCAGTTGCTCTCTGTACACCATCTATGTGTTGAAAGCAAGTGGTCATACAGCCGTTTTTTGTGGGTGCTGCTTTAAGGAGTTGTTCAAGACAGAAAACAAATTCTGTACAGTTTCTTCAAGCATTTCCTAGAGTCCAAGTGGTGCAGCATACAGTAGCCTGAGAACGTTACAGCTTGGAAGAATTTTTGCTTCATTTTATCAGAGAGATCAGATTTTCATATGATCAATATTCTGTCAATTCTTTTCTTAACAATACCTCAACATGATAATGTAAGATCATTGACTTTTAAGGATGAAATTCAGGTTTGTGTTCATGAACAAAGTATTATAAATTGATTTCTGTTTGGTTTAGGATAATTCTTTAACTTTTTCTTTTCTTCTGTAAACTAGAACCATCTCCTTAGTGTTTTAAAATGACTCTTCATAAGAAATTACCAGAAAAAAGAAAAGAAATCATTAAACTAACCAAAATTTTAAAATCTGAAGAGTTAATAAAGACGAGCCTACAATTTTATAACTTGAAGATGGTTATAAAATGGTTTAAAAAGATCCGACACACGTGTCGCATATTCTAAAATTGAAAATGAATGAAAAAAAAAATATACCAAAATTGAATCTTCTTAAAACTTTGTTTTCATAAAAATTTACTTTAAATCTCGTTTGATCGATTAGCAATCACGTGATATGGTATGTGTGTTGTAAATATTAATATATATACATATCTATATTATTATATAATATAAGTATGTATGTATGTTGATATGTATACAGTCATCCACAGCAACTGCTTAGACGTATCACGTCTCTTCAGTGGTGGCTAGACATTTGGCCGTCTACCTCAACCAGAATGAGAAATACAATTGATTCAGCATCAGTCAGGATCTTAACTACTCGGTCATCGTCACCTACAAATTTCGGAGGGGGTTTTAACTGATAAATGCACACATCTGTATATATGCAAAGGCTGCCAGAATGCTCCATCCGTTTTATAGATGAACGTTTGCTTTTCTTCTTTTTGCTTTTAATACACACACATGCATGTGTGTGTATTACCCTTAAGATTTCTTCTGTGAAACAACTGTAGATTTTGTGATGTGTACATAGAGGCATTTCAATTTTTTAAATTATTAACATAAATAAATAATATATTAATTACGCATTTAGCTCAACCATACTTTAGAAAAGTTCTGTAATATTGCCTCGGTATAAACATTAACGGATACAAAAATCGACTTTAAAGGAGCTCAAATTAAGCGCTCTGAGCACAAGAAACTTGTTTTCTTTAAATAAAATCTTGGATATTCTATGGATCAAAATTAAAAACAAATTTTGTACATCCTGGTGGTTGTAAAGTCAGAAACATTTACTATTATTAACTCAATAAAATTTAATTATTAATTAAATAGCTGGAGTGAGTGAGCATCACAATTTTCTTCTGTTTGAGTTACATATATGTAAGTAAACCCACCGATCACAGTGAATATATTTTTTGTTGTGCAATTTATGTTTCCTATTTCACATGTGCCATTTTACGGTGTTATAGACAAATTGCAACGTATCCCCACCCATGAATTAAAATTCAACAATCTTGCGGGGGGGGGGGTGATGATGAAACAAAGTAATTTTTAGTGAAATTATGGAGAGGAAGTTTTTTTTAATCACTTATTTGTTTTACACTGTAAAACATTTGTTTTGCACATGATTCGCCTGTTTTAAAAACTATAAAATTAAATCTTTAAAACGGGCGAATTTTATAAATTAAAACCTGTATCTGTTAAATGGCGCATTTTTGCCGTTTATTTTTCTCTTGAAAATATGCTCTTTTTAACGTGATTTACTTTATTGTTATAATAATCATTGAAAAATGTTTTATATGTAAATTTAGGGCCTAAACTTTAGGCTCTGTTCTTAAGGAAAGAATTAAAATAAATGATACTTTCAGTTTACAATATTGATTTTTATAAGTTTTTTGCTAATGCTACCCCTTTGTCTTTATAATGATTTTTTTATTTTTTATTTAGTAAAATACAATTGGTTAAAATAGGTTGTTTTTTTTCATTGTATTTCTTTCAGCTTCTACACTGAATTAAAAAGAAACATTGAATTTAGTCTTAAAATTTAAATCAAAAGTAAAAACCAAGCGTTGTCTACTTAACTGAATGCAGGGGTGAAATTTTGAAATTTGGTAAAACTCTTAAATAAATCCTAATTATTTTAAAAATTAAATATGCTTTAACTTTAAAATTTTAAACAAGCAGATAAATATAAAAGTTCATTTATAGTTTAGGGAAATTTCTTTCAATAAAAATCCTTAAATGTAAATTCAGTTTGATTACAAAAGAGTTTTAAAATCATTTGTTCTTTTTTAATTCCCCAAATTTTTCTTAAAATAAACAAACCAAATTTTATTTGTTGACCTCTTTTATTCCATTTTTCTTTATTTTTGAAGGACCTTCAAAAAGAAAGAAAAATAGAATAAAGAAACAAAAACTAAGAGCAAGTTGTTGATTTTTTTTAAGGTAAAATAATTACATAATAATACAACCCGAAATTCTAGAAAATAATTTCAGGTAAAAATTACATTAAACTTAAAATATATATTATGTTATTAAAAAGAAAAGAAAGTTAAAACAATATGCAGGGGTGACAAGACTTTCGGGCCACCCTGTATATTTTTACTTTAAGTAAATTTTTAAAACATTTTGGGTGGAAATTAAAATAAATAGTTGATTCTTTTAAAATTATTTAAACAAACAAAAGTTAAAAATGTTACTTATTAAAATAATTAATATTCAATATATACAAAATACATTTAGGAATAAAGTAACTGAATATTTTTTAAGTGTTAATTTTTTAATAATTCAATTTCAATATAAATTAAAACTAATTTTAGCAGCATGTAAAAAAAAGGGAGGGATTTTCGCAGTACAAAAACACGAATATATATGAAATCAACTTACCCATAATCATATTGCAATTATATGCAATAAGATAAGTTTTGCTAATTTCATCCGACATTGTGAGAAATTTTTAGCTTTTCGTTTTAAAAAAAAATCCACTCCTTTTCGGTTTTATTTTATTTCCGATAATATCCAGTAATGAAGACACACCAACACATGGAATTTTAAACTGTGCATAAACGGTGTTAACGGTTAATTGTTCCCTTATAATATTAGTTCCATAAATAGGGTTTTTTTCTCTCATCATTCTCCTTTTTCACTGACGGAAAATAAATTTTTATCAATATTAAACATCCAGGTAATATAGCCGAATTACAGAAATTATTGCATATACAGATGCATACACAGGTTCTAAAATAAGAAGTGTATTAAATCAACTGTTCACCTAATACTGTACCCAGGTCAAAAATCAACACCACCCTTTCAGTCGGTCACGTCTTTATTAATATTATCGACTGAATTTGATCCTTTCTAAGTCTTGTGAGATTGCATCATGAAATGGCTTTTTTTTTCAAGTTAAGTGATAAATCTACTTTATTTTATTTATTATTCATCTATTTTATTTTATATTATTTATTTATTGCAAACAAGAAACAATAAATCAAACATTTTTTTGAAAAAAGGACAAAAAAGATTTGAACAAAGATTTATATATATAAATCTCTTTTTTTTTTTTTTAATTATAGAAGCCGATGGGAAAAGCGTAAACACTAAAAAAATAGAAACTTATTTCTTGCTTTGACTTTTCTACTTTACAGTTGTGTAAGGAAACTAATTATTTGGTACCGCGCACACACTACTGCGTGTGATTCCTCATAAACTAGACAACCGGCACATTTTATTTACAAGAAAATGGATTGAGGCGCAGTCGGAATTTGAGCACAAGGCTCGAAATTTTATTGAGGGGGTGGAGGAGGGTACAAAATGGTCTTCTGGGTTTTTCTTCTTTTTTGGGGGGTGGGGGTCAGTCTTTTTTGGCTAGTTTCATTCGTTGATCGAACCGATCCATGCTGATAAATAAATACGCATGTTCATCGCCATTGCATTCACTTTTCACTCCGTGGTTGTTTAACCAACTTAAATAAATAAATAAGTGTGTGAAAAAAAAAAAACATACAAAATCAAAAGTGTAAAAATACGATTTTCAAATGAAAATGTAATGGATGGTCGAAAATTATTTTTTTTTAAAAGTCCTAAAAACAAAACAAAAACTAAACAAAATTCAACGTCCTTTGTTGCCGCCTTTCCTTGGATAAGTGAAATACGGCCGACAACAGTAGCTAAGGCAATTGTAGAATTTATTACTCATGTATTTGCATGTTTGTAGTGTTTGTTATATTTAGATTGTAGCGTTACCTACCATTAACAGATACACACACACATCAGAGGTCGTTAAGTTTTTGCGATCATTGGCAACGCAGCCAATTTAAAAGCGCTAGGCGCGAAACATTCTTTCTCTTTCTGCTCGACACTCGACAAAACATAGACAGATTTACTCTCACGTGCTCATATTTCGGCCATGAATATTTCACTTGCATTACACACTTCATGCTACAACTAAAGGCACACTTGAACTTTCTCGATCGTTTCACTTTCGTGTTTTTTTTTTATTTTTTGTTTTGAGCGGTGTTCAGTAAGTTGTTATACATTTAAAAAAAAATACAACCATTAAGTGATAGATGGGTTTGAAAAATGCTTTATTGTGAGTCAACAATATTATGGAAGGGGGGGGGGGGGATAGATATTTGAGTCAACAAGTTCCTGCTAAGAGGGGGGGGCAAAAAGAAGCGAGTTCACCGTCTTCTCGCAGGCCAAACTTTCTTTTGGTCAACACATTCTTCGACCAGCAGCTGAAAATCCGTCGTCGGTCGTCGTCGAAATAACTCTGACTGCCGTCTCACGAAGCCGAATGCTTCTCTGCTGGTCCACCTCCCCGCTTTGGTTATTTATGGCATATTACCCAAACATCCGGGCACATCAGTCGAACCTCGCGTCGTCAGTGCCTAAATCGCATTTGTTTTGCATGCGGGAGGACGCGTTCGATCCCAGCAGGCAAGACAATGTCTTGCTCTTTTTCCTTTATCAAATATCATTAAGAATTTCATTGAAAGTATTATTTTTGTTGTCCACTCGCCACAAGAATTCACAAAGATATGAATCTAGCAGATCTGTTTGAATGCCATATGATTTTTATTTGTCTCGCTGCATATCCTTCTGAAAAGCCACAATTGTTTGGTCAATCCCTATTAAACTTTGACCTTACAAAAAGCCTTTCATCAATTTCTACACTCATATCACCCCAATTACAATAGTTTTCTTTAAAAATTTAAAAAAAAAAAAAAAAGTATCAGCACAAACTTCTTATAATAATTTTCTCCGGTGTACAACATTTTCTGATCGATCTATTTCTTAAGGTATAAAATCTACTCAACACTGCTAAAAAAACAAAACATGAAAGTGAAACGGTCGAGTAACTAACTTGTAGCAGTCGGCTTCACCAACTGTAGTATCGAATGCAAATGAGATAGACTTTAAGAGTATTTACGGTTTTCGAAGGAGCTCTTATTTCTCCGTAGTTGTAGGTAAATTGTCGGACAAAGAACGAACAAACACGAAAGTAAATGCAAACACTTGTATTGACAAAATTACATAAAATTGTTGCAAATTTTAATGGTATTTGCTACGAGACTTATCTGTGGAGTAATTTTCTTGGAGTAATGGTGATAACAGGGTATTCTTTTCGTCGGTAGGAAATGTTGATAAGACGCTTCGTCTCGGTAGTTTCTCGTCCTTCAGTAAGTGTGCAATAGTACCGCCTTTAAGTATGCAGATACAATGCCTTAGAAGGGAGCTGGTTGTAGAGTTCTGTGATAAGTGGGCCCTGTTTTGGGGCTTGGAATGAGAAGCTTTTAGTCTCTTTACTGCTTTTCGATAAGTGAAGTTTTTGGTATTTGGCGCCAACGTACGATGTTGGTGACCGCCCCTAGCGACAGGGGGAGATAATTGGTTATGGAATTTCCAATATTCCTAAAAAGAAAACTCCAATGAGCAATCAGTGCAGTTACCTGGCTACTTACTTAATTCTCAGTGACAAGACTTGGGCAACAAAAGAGAGAATGGATCCTCACAAGGTATCACGATGATATACACTGTAGAGTTACACACAGAAGACTAAAATTACAAAGCAGAATAGAATATGTAAAAGATGCCAAAAATGCCGAAATAAAAAATAAAAAAATCGGCCAAAACAAAATTCATCGTGTAAAGAAAAAAACCATGGCTTTGAACCATACTCATATTAAAGGATAGGACTTTTTATTTTTAGTGACTCATTTCAGGATGTCAAAATAAAAAGCCACCACTAAAAGCAAATATTAAGGTAGTATTGCAAGGAATAGCGTTCAAAGTTTTGATGACGCAGAATTTTGTGGAAAAATTTTGCTCGTGACTGAAGCATATTCGATTGTCCCTTATAAAACGTAAAAATCAATGGAACCGAGAAAGAATGGTACAGACTTTGAAAATGGGAATTACCTACCGAAATTATTATTGAATAAAACAATGCATGGAAGAATAGTTCATCCGCACAATGGGTAGACAATTAGAGAAATAACCATGTCATTTGCAACAAATGAAGGAGTATGGTATAAAAAAACCAAGAGTCAAATGCTGGGAACGAATTTCATATTACAAAAAAGACACAACACAGCAAATTATTAAAACGGGCAAAATAATACTTGTTCATGAGGATCAATTTAGAATCAAATAGAATTGAAACAGAAAGGAATCAGGGGAAGATGGCTATAAATCCAATGATGAAAATGAAGAATCATGGATGAGAGTGGAATATCTGTGATGGAAGAAAATGAACTTAGACCCTAGTCTCCTGTCAATGAAGTCATGATAGAAGCCCGTCTAGATTTCCGAGAATTTCAGAAGTCGGTTCACGAACATAAATCCATTTCGATTCAGAGATTATGGTATTGTAATACAAATGAGATGACTATAAAAGTAGTCTGCTCAGTAGCAAGGCAGACTGAATAACTGTACTTACAGATAAACGTATGTTCGATACATTGTCTTGCTCGTCTCGAAAAACTCGCAATGACCCCCGTTCATACTTGCTCTTTTAATGATTTACTTGTCAATGCAAAAATCACCGATAATCTTTTTAAAAAAATAGCTTGTTTCAACCATGCGCCGTGATGGAAATTGGCAAATGGCGGCCGTGACGGAACAAATCAAACATTGGAGATACTTAGCATTGGGTAGGTTGGATCCCTCGGTCCACACTTCACTATAGTACCTAACCAAGAACTGCGGCGTTAAAAATAACTCTCTTCCTACATCTTCCCAGATAAACCTGCTTCCGTGGTCCTATGCCAGTCAGGTACTTGATAAGATGACTTAGTTCCGTGACTACCACATGTTCTCTGGATAGTTGCTCTGTCGATGCCTTCTATGCCCACATTTGATCTTCAGAACTGGGATCGATGCAGCTTGGTCTACTGGTCTGAAGATCAGAGGAAATTCGCTGCCATAGTTATTGGCAACTTCAAGAACGAGACAACACACCATTAACACTAACAACGCAATACATATAACAGAGGAATATATTTTGCCCGCTAGGCTCACGGTGAGGAGCTTTGTCTGGCATGTTCTATGATAATTAGCATTGAGTAATTCAGCAAATGTGGACTAGACTGATCTTTCTTTTATTGCTCGGCAAAGTCTACTTCTTCTAGTGGAAATATTTTTTATTTCAGCAATTTCAGCCGTTCTCCCCCCCCCCGGTCTGAATTAACCTTTTAACTATTCAGAGCGTCTTTTTATATCGAAAATATTGTAGCTATTCTGCAATCGTGATAAGGTTAACAAATGTTATCTACTAGCCCCCAAAATAAGTCTACCCCTTGATTTCTGACAGCTTTGATAAACATATGACCTTAGTGGCCTGCAGTGACCTTTGCCTGAATCAATGAACACAATAATTAAAATAAAAATTTATACAATATTTTGATTTTCCCATTTTACCAAAACAATTTCCTTTAACTAACAAAAATAACTTTTACACTTTTCTTCTTTCACAAAAAAATTGTTTGACGTCAACAAAAAGAATTCTGCTTTCCAATTGTGATAAATATTGTTATCTTCTTTCTTATTGTGTTGGTTGTATCGTTGTTTTCATTCTAAATATTTTGCCGTGCCGATTAGGTGTAAGCAAATAAGATAATTTGGTCAAAATCCGGATTCAACTCCAATCAGAGAAAATTGATCTAAAATTATTGAATGTGACTTTATTGGTCACGCATCACAGAGTAATGAGAAATCCCGTTGTTATGGCAACACGAAACAACGCTCGAAGAGAACATAACTCGTGTTATTACAATTGTGTTTCTCTGTTAACTCTGATATTCGAGTTACAAATAGTCAAACATGATTTTCACAACTTCATGAATAAGTTCACATTTTTGTATTGATTAAATATCTTACTTGACTCTAATTAATTCCCACGTTCTGTAAATAACCACTAGGTGGCGTGGCAAACAAGATATAAAAGAGAAAGCGCCAAATGTCAAAGCCTCTTATCTCTTACCCCTCTGCCTCGACAAGAAGTAGCAACACACGTGTTCCATTCCTCTCCACAGACATGGGGCTTTGAACTCCCAACAACCTTGTATCACATGTACACAATAGCATGCTTAACATGTAAGTCTTTACACGTTCATTCTGTATAAGTTGCATATCAAGGACTCAACTATTTATTAAAGACATTCCTTTTCATATTAGGACATTTCGCTCTTACAACTCTGTATAAATTATTTCTTGTGTCTCATTGTCACGTTTGTATTTCATTCTACTTAAATTTGCTCTGGCAATAAAATGTGTTCTGGTTAATTCATTGTGAATTATTCTTATACATATGTTCACTTAAATAATCAAAAATAATCTTCATACAATGATAGCTATTTACACAGTAGCATTGCAACCAACAAAGCCTTCATCAGATGATGACTCTGGGTTCAGGCATGGTTTCGGGGCTTATATATATTGTCTCAAGCCAAGTGTATGTCAGAACCTATAAATATGCCTTTTATATAAAACAAATTCTTCGTCTACAGAGAGATCCGCTTGAAAACATTTTTTAAAAATAGATGAGGCGAAAATCCTAAAAGCGATAAGAAATGACAATAATTCAAATGATGAAATAATATTAATTCGCTTGACTTCGAAACTACATGAAATAAACAAGGGATTTATTTATGAGGAGAAAAATATTCTTATTTGTCAATTTGTCAAATTTTGGCTTGATAGAAGAAAGTGCCACACGCTATGGTTCTCAAATATCCAAATTGTTCCTGTATTACGTTTTTATTACACACACTGTTGAAAAAGTAGCTTCACATAAGTTTATTGATGGAAATGGGAGAATCATATTAAGAGCAATTTATATATATATATATATATATATATATAATATATATATATATATATATATATATATATATATAATCAGAGATGAAATATTCTGGAGTTAATATCCCGTAACTGCAGTTTCATCGCAATTTCATCGGGTTTAGGATACTCGGTTCTTGCGTTGGTCCAAAATCACGCCAATGATGCTGCAGATGTGAGGGCTATCTTCATGCTACCGTCAGCAGAAAATTCCAGCAATTGGTATTCTAATGTGTTTGATAATACAAATTTGCTGTGATATCACAAAAGGATATCCGATCCATTCAATATCTTTTCATGTATCTTCCCTTGATGGAAAGTACACTTCAAATCTCCCTGACAGAACCGTTAAATGTTCACTGATAATGCCCCTTTTATGATGGATCTCTCAAACTCGTAGTCAATTTCCTCCACAATTGCTGATAAATCGTGGAACATATCAAAACAATCTTTAGACACATTATTCTGCATTCCCAAGGCGTTTCTTTCACAAAAATATTTCTTTTAGTAACAACCAACACTAAGTTAGGATTACTACCTCCCTACCTACATACATGAAGGAGTATCTGTACAGAAATGAATATTTTACAGAGACATAGCTTGTCGGAAATTTTTATTCAAATAAATATTTTGTATAGTTTAAATGCATATATTTTATCCGCCTTTCAATGTCTCTTGTTTCGTATTTTTTCTACGAAAACAAATAAAAAAGGGGCTCTGTGGCTAGCTCCGGGATGACTGGAATCGTTACGTGTCCCCTAAAATCTGTTTCTTTTGAAGTTGACCTTCGAGGGAAAAGGACATGCTAGCAGTTCTTCTGTCTTAGCACTTCACACACCCCTAAACCTCTTTGGAAATGGGAAGCGAGACGTGACGACGCGTTTTGGTTCTGGCTACAACCAGCAGAGTGTTCATTCTTAGCGCTGAGAGATAAAACCCCTTAGCTGCTTGAAAACGGACATTGGCGGTTCCTGAGAAAACCCTGGTTGAGATGGGTGACCTTTAGTTTTCGGAAGCCAGCAATTTTCCCTTGAAAAACAGACGAGGTCTATCATTTCCTTTGACGAAAAAGGTCGCGGTTCCAAATTCCCTTATACTTCTGACGACGAAGAAAGTTGAGAGTCCACCTGTTAGACGAAACCGGACTACAACGCAAGGAAAAAAGGATTCCAGCACAGAGAGACCTGTTAAAGTTATTTTCAACAAGGAACCTCGTTTTTTGGCGATAAAAAACGAGTATACAGAAAGAAGGTTTATCTTTCTGTTAAAGTTATTTTCAACTTCCAGAGCCTTGTTCTTTGGCGAAAAGGAACAAGAGACATTTGAAAGGACTTTCATCTTTCTATCTAATTTTGACCTCTCCTGCGAGAGAGTGTATTTTTGAAGGTTTTTTTTTTTTGTTTAAACCATTTCTACAGTAAGTCTTTTCTTTCTGTTTTTTTTAATACCAATTTTGTATTGTATATTTTGAAGGGTAGTTATAGGTTGACTAACGCCCGTTCAGTTACGTAGGTGTAACTCTCTTTATACACTTTTGTATTTATTATATATTTTTTGTATTTGTATCTTTTGTTACCCGGCGCCTGAATTGTCCATTTAGCGTTCGTGCATGGGGAATTCTATGCAATTCCTAATTTGAATTGTATATATTTCATTTTTGCCTCTTTTGTGGAGATATTTGTAATAAAGTTCTTTTTTACTATCGAGCAAGACCGTTCGTAATTTCATTTTTTCCCTACCCTTTTTATTAACGGCGCCCTTTAGTTCAATGGTCGGTGTTTTTCTGGAAATGGAGGAATAATTTCCGAAAAGCTTTGTATGACAACTAAGTCCCCCTCTCTCGATTCAAAAGGTTTAGATCCAACAACCAGAAGCAAAATAGCTGGCAACAAATCAAACTGCAGACCAACAGGATGTGGGGAATGGTCATCCGCTGGATGTTTTTTTTATATCAGAGATTTCCTTCTCCTAGATGGGTTGCCTTCACTTCGACTTACCGAGCCCCTTCTGCGCTCTTAAATTATTTACCCATGACTGGGACTTAGTGTTGAAATTTTTTTTTTGGGGGGGGGGAGAAATTTCTCTGAAATGGTTGCAACAGTAGCCCCCCACCTGTGGGGGATGTTTTGTAAAAAAGTGTATATTTTTGTTTGTGCCATGGTGCCTTTATTTTTCAAAATTCGCGGAGCGAATTTTTGTGGGCCTGTCATTGGTCGAAGATGACATCATTTTGTAAGGGACGAGGAAGGGCTCTGACTGAGTTCCCTAACTTTGGACACTTTTTTGCGACAGGCACTCTGTGAACAAAGGTGAGAGAACAGGTCTCTCTTGGGCTGAAGCCCTCCCCTCCTTCTATGGTTGTCCGCTGTGAACAGCGAAGAATCTTCTTCAACTAAAGGACTAAGGTTCGTGAACGAATCCAAGGGTTTGAAAGATACGTGAACGTATCTACGTTTTTTGAGACCACTGGGTCCTTTTGACTGGTTGAATCCAGGGACAAGGAATAGGGAGAAAAGGTCGTCGGGCGTGAACGTCCAGGAATATTTGAAGAAGTAGCAAAGGAAAGTTGAATGAGGAAAGAACAAGGAACAAAGTTAAAAGAAAGGAAAGAAGAAAGCATTGAAGAACATAGAAGGAGGGAAGGAAGGAAGATAAACAAGAGAAGGAAGGAAGATAAATGAGAGAAGGAAGGAAGATAAACGAGAGAAGGTAAATAACTCAGAGTTCTGTCATCAACCGACCAAAATAGGGGCCCACTAAAAATAAAAGGGCATTACGAACTTTAGCCTCTCGGCAAGTAATTTTGTATGTAAATTTTTGTCTTGTTTGGTTTTAAGTTTTTAAATGTTTTTTGTTTTTTTTATAGTTAAGGATACTGCACGGGGAAATTTGTGCAACCCTCAGCAGACAGTAGAGTAGTTTAAAATTTGAATAAATATAGTTAATTTATAAGTAGAGTTTGTCTCGTTTTTTTAGACTTTGTTAATTCTTTTTTCCTCTATATCTTTTACACTTTTATTTTTTTATTTTGTTACTGGCGTCGAATTTTGAGGACCAAACCAAAATTTCGATATTAGGTTGCTGGACACCAGAGCGTATTCCACACGCTGGTGGGTCATGCAGGACACAGTTGACAGGGTCTAAGTTCCTCTGAAGGTTTCTGTCAGGGTTACCTTACTCTTAGCCTTTGAACCTTAGCCCACAAGTTTTTCGGCACTGAAAACTCGCCTACATACATTCATACATACATACATTGACTCTTCTCGGAAAAAACATCCCTACTACCAAGACAAAATTCTTCATAGGACAAATTCCCTCGAAAACTTTGAACTGCTTATAGTCTTGGCGGAAGTATCAACATATTAATCATTGCATAGTTATTTCCCTTAGACTATCTACATAAAAAGGGTGAATTTGCTGGTCTTTCTAAAAAGGCGTAAAGGGAACATGTCTGACAGCTACAAGCATTCAATAACGCACCACTCAATAAGTACCGGGCCTCACTAATAAAACAACACCTTTTAGGCAAAATTGAAATTATCCATCAACATAGTCTCCTTCTTAGGTGATACACTAATTCCAACGCTTCTCTAACAATTCGATGCCTTTTTTGTTGAACGATTTGTTTTTGGCCTCAAAATACGCCTCAGTTTCCAATATCACTTCTTCATTGGATCATTCTTTTGGGATCTGCTAACAGCCAGTGGTCGCTGGGGGCCTGATCTGAACAAAATACCTTGCGCATCCCAAAATACGGAGGCCAAAACATTGCCTGTTGATGTTTGCGTCTTTGGTCGCTTTGGACGGCTTTCACCTGCTACTGTCCACTTAACTGATTGCCAATTTGACTCCGGAGTGAAGTGGTGGATCCATGTTTCCTCCATTGTCACGTATTTACGAAAAAAAATCTTTTTGTAGCGGTTAAACATTATTACTAACGATACTTCTTTTTTCGTTACAGATCACAGAATGGACTGAACTTTTCTGACTTGATAAAAGGGAATTTTCAGTTTCAGTTCTTAACCACCAACCAAAGTATTTATATATATATTTTTTTTACGTATTTTCACGCAGAAAATAACGATTTTTTGACATCATGGATATGCATTTATCTCCCTTTAACGCGTGTGTATGTATGTGTTATTGTGTATGTGTGTTATTGCGTGTTATATATATATATATGTGTGTGTTATATACACACGTGTGTGTTATTGTCTTTTATATATATATATATATATATATATATATATATATATAATATATATGTGTGTGTGTGTGTGTGCGTGTGTGTGTATGTGTGTGAAATTTTTGTCTAAGTCAAAAAGTAGTAACATAATGAGCATCAGTAACAAAAAGCAAAATAATATTGCACATGTAATTTATTTTTAATACATTGTTTTTGGTCGATTTTGATAGAATATATCTTAATATGGCCGCCGAAGTTGCCGTAAAATCCGTGTTTACAAAATAAATTTAACCCTCCCGAATGAAAAAATTACCGAAAATCAGAGAATTATCCGATTTTAATGAAATTTTCAGTGTTGATTTATCAATGAATGAATGTTATGCATCAGCTATTTTATTTCAAAACTTTCTGATTTAATTAGGTATTTCTGCAATGATAAATTAATATATAAAATTCATTTAAAATGTGAATATCATGATGTTAAGTTTAAAATGTCATATTTTTAGATTCTAAAAACATATTTATTTAATAAATCTTTTACTTCATCATCGAATTCTAATAATTTTTTTGTCGAAAACTCTATGGAAAATTTAGTGCCCCCCTTTTAAACAGAACAAATCTCGATGCATACTTTTTTCTTTTATAAGATAATAGACAATTAATAAATTATCGAAAAGAGTAAAAAAAAAAAAAAATCTCCAAATATTATTTTTTTAAAGTTTTTATTTTCATTTTATTTTCCGATTTTCGGTAGGGTTAGGGTTTTCTTCCTGGGTATCACCCTGAAATTTTTTTTCCTTATATTCTCACCTTCGGTCTTTTGTCTTTTTATTTATACTGTAACTATTTTCGAAAGTATATACCCCCCCACCGATATTTTGCGCCTCAAAAATAAGGGGGGGGGGTCAAAATTAAGTGACATTAAAAACATCAGAAAATTTTGAAATAAAATAATTGATGCATTATAAAATTCATTCATTGATAAATCAACACTGAAAATTTCATTAAAATCGGATTATTCCCTGATTTTTGTTAATTTTTTTTCAAATGGTGAAATTTGTTTTGTAAAAACACGGAATTTTCGACAAATTGAGTATACCTACTATTTATCCATAG
The DNA here is from genome assembly GCA_023376005.1 of Doryteuthis pealeii. Classification (NCBI taxonomy): domain Eukaryota; kingdom Metazoa; phylum Mollusca; class Cephalopoda; order Myopsida; family Loliginidae; genus Doryteuthis; species Doryteuthis pealeii. The sequence goes on along the minus strand of CM042142.1, from coordinate 133,010,099 downwards.
TTGGAGGGAGTGTAGTTGGATGCAAACTTTTCCCAAGGGTATTAGTACTATGTGAAATGCAAACAGTCTCGTCCAGGATTTGAACTATTATTCGCTGTGCCAAAACAAATTCGTAGTCTATCAATGTTGGAAAATGTTCATACATGGATGCCTTTATTTGGAGGTGTTCGTGGTGTAATGGTTATCGTCGTAGGAAGTCAAATCGGTGACCCGAGTTCAAATCCTGGATGAGACTGTTTACATTTCATGTTGAGAAAGGTATGGATCCAATAATTCTCTCTCTAGCTATGAGCAGACTGGACTCTTCAATTTTGGTATGGCAACCAGTCTAGGAGAAAGAAAAATCAGAATTCAAACCTGATAAACCGTTTAAGATATTGACCTTGTACCACATCCTGCTCATGCGGAGGGGTTAGGTGAATACATACATATCTATATTTTTCTATTGCATAAAGATATATCAACTCGAAGATTAAAATTCTTTGGAAAGACTATTTTAAAGGGACATAACTTCTTTCTTTCGTTTTTAAAATTACCTCCCTTGTCTTGTTGCCAGTCAAAAAATCTAAATCAGTTCGTATTGGGAAGTTAGCTTGAAAGTTTAATTTGTTTAAAAAAATCTGTAAATTCAACTAAAGTTTTCAAACTCTACCAAATACTGAAGTGAATAAATAGAATGAATGTCTGAATAAAATAGAATGAACCAAAGTCTTCGCGCGCCAGCGACTGGGTTATGCTTTCACTTTTTAAGGCCCACTACGAGGGGGTGTCAGCTTCAAGAAAGGGAAATGGGACAGCCCAGTTGGTGACCACCTCACCAACTCGCTACCAGTTATAGAAAGAGGGGGGAGGAGAAAATAATTCTCACAATATATATGACTATACAATCTCTTCCTCGCGTTGTGTAATGATTAGCGAGCTAAAATAGCAGGTCATTACTTGTGAATCCAATTCTTACTGAGTGCATCATATTATTAGCCTTATACCAAACTACATTAAGTTTAGTAAGTGATTACAGATGGTTCACTAAAGTACAAAATACAGTTGGTCTTAACAACACGAGAATCTCTAAGTGGTTCACCAATTGTTTCTACAAAGGTTTTGCTGAAAAGTTCTGAGTCCAACTAAGAAGGGAATAAACTTCTGGGTTGGGTAGTGGTGGTGGTGGGGGTGGTGGTGTTAAGAGACAAAAAAATAGTGCCAAGTGTATTGAACTGTGAATGTATATTAACATGACTAGCAACAGAAAACACCCTCCGGGCGTTGTAAAAATTATTTTTTCAAAAACATTGCCTGAGAGGGTGGAAGTTAAAATTCAATGTCAGAGGGTTTGTATCATAAGTAAGCAAAACCCTCATATCTATTAAAGGAGTAAAAAAACAAAACAAAACACAATTTGTATTGAAAACTTAGCCCCGTCCCTCTCAAATAAAATATTGCGTGCATGTAATAATCAAACAATTATTTTGAATATTTTACACATCAATTTTCCACAAAATCGTAGGTATTTATTTATTTGTAAACTTTTTAGTTAACTTCTTGTTTCTGTAAAAAAAAGAAGGGATGCGAGTAAAAAACAATTTTTAAAATTGCTTACTCAAACTTTGGGTGTATATAGCATAAGAATATTGTGACATAAGCTGTGACATAGAGCTATGACGTAGTTTTTGTCACAGACAAAAACCAGAAGCGAATCTCCATTATTAATAGATGTACATTTCATGACTGTCAATCGGTCCAAGCAATTTTCAGCAGAGCGTCGTACATTTGACCATACCAATTAAGTGGTTGTCATAGCAACACAGAGCCAGAGAGCATTACTTATAATACCGTGAGATCAGTGGAGGAGACCCTCTTCCGGTTTAGATTAGAGTTTTAGTCAGATCGGCCAAAACCACGACGGTGGTAAGTCGTGTTATGCACGCTGCCGACTCAATCTGCACAGGTAGTCTGGTGGGGATTTCAGAATAAAATATGATCTAAGTTAAATCGAAGTCTTGTGTTATTATCTAAAAACTATCAATGAAACAGGGCTTCTGATAAAGAGAAATCCCCAATGGAAGACCAGACATGAAGTCCCCAAGACAAAGTCCAGATGCTAGAAGAAGAACGTAAGATAGAAAAGATGAACAGAAGAAGAATAGAAGTAAGAAAGTAAAAAGAAGAGAATACAACAAACACTTAGAATGCAATTGACGCTTAAATCTTACAATAACAGAGTTGAAGAACATCCAATTGAAAACGAGAACGTTTTGGAATCAATTCCGGACGAAGCCCCTTTACGAAATCGAAGTCACAATACACAGCAAGAAAGAAAGTTTAAATTCCTAAAAATAATTAGAAGGCAAAGATTAATAAAGTCATTCCGGTTCAGAGAGAGATGTCGTATCATATCTAAATGAGATATCAACAGTATCACCACAACAAAGACAGCTACAATCTCTTGACAAGACAACGTCTCATTCATGGGACTACTCTACTTCATAAAATTCGAATTTGAAGTGCTGACTAAAACAGTAAGAAAAATAAACATGCGTTAACCCATTTGTGGATGATCGATGCTAAATCGATTCTTATTCCCTTACTTAAAGTTAGACTAATTGCTGAGTTGGGGAACAAGTGGAAGATAAATAATGCAGCAATGAGAGCTTTCAAATCCTGGACGAGGCTTTTTGCATTTCACATAGTGCTAATACTCATGGGAAAGGTATACATTCAACTATTCTCCAGCCAGCTATGGGTAACTAATAGGGAAGACTGGACTCTTTAACCTTGGATAGGCAACCAGTCTAGGAGAAAGAAAACTCTGAATTCAAACCTATTAAACTCCACATAAGAAATTGACCTTGTGTCACATCCTGCTTGTGTGGAGGGATTGGTAAATATGTACGTACAATGAGAGTTTTATTTGAAGTGGTTGGATATTTTAGGTTGTGGTTATCTATACATATATAAAGGTCAGGTTGTGTGTATGTATGTCCGGATCAAACTACAAAAATAAAACAATGACAATGTAAATATATATACACATTAAATATCATTGGTTCTTGCTTTTTGTGTAAAAATTATGAATGTTATATACACAAATATAGATATCTCCCGATTCACAAAATTCACCAAATTCAATTCGCCCACACACCGCAATAAAGAAAATGCCAACCGGATGTGAACAGGCCGAGCTGTTCAAACAAATGACGAAAACTCATCTCTGCGTACCAGGCTCCACACATAAGGCAATTTTAAAATTAAAAATAAAATTATGAATAAAATCAGAATTCGCAAGATAAATTATTCCCGGCAGAAATAAAAAAATGTTTGAGTTGATCCGAATTCGGCAAACGACAACCTATATAACTAAGCTTTGAAGGACCGCCAGGCAGAGATACCGTGGTGACAGCACAGTTCACATCACAAGAAAAGGCCCGCAAAACGAAACGCTACACCACAAGACAGCCGACCTAAATCTCTCACCTACCCCTAACCTCATGATCCTGACCGACCGGTAGTCTTAAAAGGGCGAACAACTACCAAATTCTATATTGTGAGACGACCTGTTCTGCGCTCTGCACCCTCAATGCACGATGTCTAGAACCCCAAACGTTGTGATATTCTGTGCTGGCCGATTTGAGGGCATGAGTCAGAAAACAGGTTCGCAAGGATAAAAAAAAAACAAACAACAACTACAAGTGTTTGTAAACAAGACGCGGATGGAAGAAGGGGGTCTGTGATACTTTAGAAATCTATCTCAACTGGCTGGCTACTGACTTCACCCGTTGTGGATTCGGGGCTAACTACTGCTACCAACGTTAACACCTCTAGGGCCTGGGGTTGACTGCCTCAGTGCTGGAGTTTAGCTGTATTTATATAAAATTCTCCTTCCCACCCATCTTCTCCGAACCACACAGATGGTCAGTATCCAATCACTGACTTCTAGTTGTCATTAACCCTTAAAATTAAAGCAATTAAATCTTTTTCCAGACTTAGTATCTTCAATACTTCGAACATTAATTTTTTTCAAAAGAGATTTCCTCATAAAAATAGCCTCTTTGCTTTTAATACCTGGGTGCATAAGATATTATCACTAAGTGGCCTAACTTCATGGTGGTCGTACAAGTCTCTTAAACTTTATGGCCTAATCTTTGGATTCGTAAAAAGGTCAACCACCCACCCCTTTTACTTATGCCTGGCTTTAACCTATTCTCTTTCTTATTCATTTATTTATTCTGACCATGTTTGTCTTGAATCATAGTATCACAATATCATCAATTTACCAAATTGACACCAACTATCATCCGTCAACCTCTTGACCTGACCAACCAGCCTTCTGCCCACACGATGCAAAACCACTATCGTACGCGACTACTAAAACATCAGATCTTCTGCCCATATATAACCAACATCTGACCACTATCACTGGGCCTTCTGCCCACATCATCACCTCCACTACAACTGACTCAGCTACCGAACCCCAGACCTTTCACAGACTTTGCTATTCACAACTGACTGTCACAAATATCAGACTTTCTTTTAAAATCATTTCCAAGTTTACAACCTTTTCATGTTTTTCTAATACATTTGTTGAAACTCAAAATCTGTGTTTGTTTTTCCTTGCCACCATACACTTCATACTAACCCTGTTTATAACATGAAGATTTAATTTATATTCGAAGACATCTAAAAATTAAAATATCTATAGAAATAGCATTGAAATTCTTCTTAAGATGTCCAGCATTTGTAAATCTCTCAAATCAATAAACCAGGTATCTTTTGCACCTACTCTGCCCAGGCGACACTGGGTAGCCACTTCTAGTTCTATGATATATCAAAAATTGATGTTTATAAATTGAAAATAGAATAAAGATATCCCACATTTTTCGTAAATTCATTTTTACAACATTTCTCTTTCTAATGAAGGACATCTTTTCTTGATATCCGAAATGAAATGTAAAGTGAAAAAGCAATTATCATTAATTTATATAGAGACCCCCCACTCCCACAAAAAAGAAAAAAGAATATATATATATATCATTATGAAACATAATGATTATTATATATAATAAGTATAACATATAATTATTTAATTGTATGTTATACTCATTATATATAATAATTATTCACTTTCTGTTGCCTTGGCAACTAAATAAATGTATTTCCAAATTATTCCATTGTATTGTTCAACCCAACTCTTTCCACTCAGATGCAATGGGATAGATTTATTAGATGTAAATTCAAGGTCAGTTAAGTAAACATTTACTTCTCATTTTTACCTCCACTTTGGCCTTACTTTGGCTAGACGGGCGGTCGGAGAAGCCCCATTCGAACAATCGGCTGGTCAAGTCAAGTTGTGGCTCCTATACGATTGTCCCAATCCTAATGCCTTTATGGCAACCCTCAATCCTTTTTTATCATTCATATGTGCTAGAAGGCAGTGGCTGAGTGTCTTAGTGCCCTGGATATGACGTTAAACTCCATCTGATGGGGAAGTTCCAATTCTGGAACTCTGGGGAATGTGAACTATCCATCTATCGCCATTACTCCCAGGTCCACTCTGACCCAGAGTGGTAGTACCTGTTAGAGTCCAATCTATGGGTTAAATAGACAAAAAAATGAGTATCAAAAATGTGTTTAAAAGAAATTGAGTTTGAAAAAAAAAAAGAATGTTTAAACAAAATGTCTTCGGCATAAAATAACCCAACAATTCTAACCATTAAACCACGTGATGTAAAATCCAACCAACCAACCAACCAACCAACCAGGCAAAGTTTCCATCATCATCCTCATTATGGCCAATGCAGATTCGCGATTCATCCCTAACTGAATATTACTTTCATCCAACCATCCACACTCTATGATTTCTTCTCTCTAGCCACATTATAAAAGAAGAAGCAGCAAAATTAAAACTCTTTTTTAGCGCTTTCTGCTCCGACAATCAAAATGCACAGAACGGATGTCTCTCTGTTCCTCAATTGGACAGGGGGGGGGATTTGGGCATGAATACTCATGCTTAACTTGTAAGTCTTTACATATTCCTTCTCTACCAGATTCATGCGAAGAACTCAATACACCTTTTCATTATCAGGATAGTTTGATCGTACAACTCTTCCTTGTATAAACTCTTCTTTGCATCTCATGTTTGTATTTTATTCTATGAGTTTGTTCAAGCAATAAAGTATTCTTGTTAATAGTTTGTTGTGAATTATTCTAACATTTATTCTGTATGAGGAAATGATATTCAACCAATTATCATTCTACAGTGGTTTGTAATTAGTATTTCATTTTTCTACTGAGTGATAATTCTGAAGACAAGATAAAGATAAAGTCAACAGGTAATGAACACAACTCAAGACTTTATGAAAAACGATGCATTTATCAAACAACTTGCATATACAACATACAATATACCTTATGTAATTTGTGACATACAAAGTGTGTGTGAGGTTTACAAATGTGTTACAATTGAAGGAGTATGGTGTAAGAGGGTTTGGATTGGTTGCAAAATAATGCTTTGCGGAACTTAACTGTCTCTGGTAGGAATGTTTTGCTAGCTTTGTTTGTTTGACGTTACGCGTCACCGGCCCTTCCGTAAGCTGGCTTAAAAAAGCACGTCGTTCTTCAACGGCGGTCGCAGTGAAAGAGGAAGATTGATGGTATCAACCCTTGAAATTGGCGGCCAGACTAAGCCTAGTAATGTGTGTCTGATTGGTCGCTGACAAAGGCCCTTAGCCAATCGCATAAGGTTTCTTATCAGGTGATGGCTAAAAGACCCATGGACTCTGTGTTTGGCAATGGTCAAAGGGGGGTAACTGTGTAAGGTAATATTTTTTATACCAAACAACCTCTTACATTTATAATTGTTTTATTAATATTAATTGTGCACATTTCATCGATTGACGGGACTGGAGAATAGGGTAGGTCGATTTTTCACTTTAAAAAAATATCAAATTGTCCATCTATGCAAAAGTTGTGTGTTAGTATACTGAATACTGATACCAAAAATTAGATCTTTTATTTGCACCGTTGTTTGAGGAAATAGCATCAAATATCTAAATGCACTAAAAATCCTGATTTTCGCAAAATTTAGCCTTTAGAAAAAGAGGATTTTAGTGCATTTTAGTAAACGATCTTTGATGCTATTTCCTCAAACAATGGTGCAAGTAAAAGATCTAATTTTTGGTATCAGTATTTAGTATACTTGTTGGAATTTTTGGTGATATAAGGTGTGTACTAAATGGTCACTTCTAAATATAGACTCGCTGACTACCACATGACCAGGGAAGGCAACCTCTTATCCAATCACTGGCAGTGCTGCTGCTGCTGTTGTTGTATTTATAATGGCCTGATTCTAATCTTAGCTCATTGCTACTTGGATCTTCTTGGACGTCGGAACGTAGTATTATATCGCGGGACTTATTCACTTACTAAAGGAAACAATACCACAGGACTTATTGACTTAGTTACTTATTTACTTTAAGTTCTTTTACAACTGGCCAAGGATGGCGGCCAGATACTTAACAATACTAACACACAACCTTCGCATAGATGGACAATTTGATATTTTTAAAAAGTGAAAAATCGACCTACCTTACTGGAGAAGATCGTTAACTGTATTTACTATAGCTATCAATTTGGTCGGATAAAATTATCCAATCAAATTAATAGAATTTGTCGTCTGCAAAATAACAAAGATTTTCGGAAGTCATTTTTAAAAAAATCTAGTTAGTTGAATTTTGGGCTCCCAGCATTAGGTTTTGTTTTATTTTATTTTTTGTCAAGCAATTCAATTTCAGTTATCAGACCAAAAAATTATGGGGGGGGGGATTATTGTAAGATGTAATAAGCTAGGAGTAGACGTTTAGCTTTACCACCCGTAGAACATAGCTAATGAATGAGTGACTACAAGCTTTTATAGTTGTATTGATCGTAGTAGTAGTAGTAATATCAGTAGTAATTAGAATTAGCAATGGGAGTAAATGAATAAGTCTCATGACACAATAAGTATTTAAATTAATATTCCCCACAAAGGATAAGTAGAGTTTACGATTTTCTTACTGGTTATTTTTTCCAGAAGTACCCCCCCCTTTATAATTGACCCCACCCTTTCTTTCTCCCATCCTCTCTCTCTCTCTCTCTCTCTTTCTCTGGTAGGAGAATGAGTTCTTACAAATTAACTAAGTCCAATCCCAGTGGGAGGTAGGGGCGTCCTTCCAGCCAGAACTTGCCCCAATTGTTTAAAAGATGTAATGGTTGGATTTATTGCCTTGACGCCTGATGCGTCCTCATAAGTGGTATAAGAGGTCCACATAGTGTTAACTCTGGTTCTTATAAAACATTGGGTTACTTAAAGGATAAGTACCCAATGCGGAATACTTCAGTTAGGAAAACAACAAACACGTTAATTACATTTATATAACTTTATTATAACATATTAAGGGAACAAAGTTCCCCAGGCTGTCACAAGTGTCCAAACATACATAGTAGTGTTAATAGACAATAGGTGGAAACCACTTACTGTAAGTAGAGGCTGTGGCGTCTGGTGTGCACCGTAGGTGTCTGCTGGAGAGAGATGACAAGCACGTCCAGGCTTGTTCAGTGGCATCGGAAGAAGAGGGTTCTCTCCTTGGGTTCCTGTGTCACGTGACCAAAATAGGGTCTCCTGACACGGGAGATTCACCAAAACCCTCAGGGAGACTGCCCTTACAGTGGGAATACCGATGGAAATGCCCCACAAGAGGATTGTTTCCTGTGGGGTTCCCAAATTAATCCAATCAAGTGTCACATCCCGTTATCACGGTGAAGGGGAGAGTCAATACTTTGATGAATAAAGCTTATCAAAAGGGCTATACATATTTACCTAACCCCCCGCATGAGCAGGATGCGACACAATGTCAATTTCTTAAGCGGAGTTTTAACACGTTTGAACTCTGAGTTTTCCTTCTCCAAGACTGGTTGCCTTATCAAGGTTAAAGAGCCCAGTTTGCCCTACTATTTACCCATAGCTGGAGGGAGAATACTGGGATCCGCACCATTTCCCAAAAGTATTAGCACTATGTAAAATGCAAACAGCCTTGTCCAGGATTTGAACTCACCTCGCCTTGTCCATTTCTTCCAGCAATAACCATTGCACCACATGCCTCCACAAAAGGGCACTACTGTCTTTTGTATGTTGTAAACTGTTGGGCATTCTCTTTCAATATGTTCCATTTATCAAAAGTCTATAATTTATATTTATTCCTTTGTTTATTCATGCATTTGTTATTTTTTATGTGTTTTCCTTTGATCTGAATACAAAGCGGATAGTAACAGACCGTGGATAATAAATTGATTTCTTTTATAAATAGCCAAGTTCTTTTTTGTGCAAAAATTGGCTACAAATTTAAACATATACATAAATATTTTTGGGTACTCTTGAACTGTCTCGACCCTATGAGTGGTGTTCAGTAAATTATTATACCTTAAAACTCTTAACATCCTGTTGAGAATTTTCCAAGTCCAAAGCCCCATTCCTATAAAGATTTATCAAAAAATGGCTAAAAATGGCCTTCTTATTTAAAATTACCTATTGTTTTCCTTAAATCAAAGACTTCTAAATGTTTAATATTACATTTAAACAAAGGCTATTGTTTGGGGCAGATTAGGAAAACGAATGTGGCTTCTGGCGAGCGGAATGAGGTGGTATAGGACATTAAGAGTTAAAAAATAAGACCATTGAACCAATATATATATATATATATATAAAAAAAAAGGTTAAAAGGTTTAGAAGACTTTTTTCCATCTTCACTTACGTTACTTAGTTTAATGGCACATTGAAATGTAAGAATCATCAAAAATGAGTAAAATAAAAATGAGAATTACGATTGAGACAAATTATAATTCAAAAGAATTTATTTAATTAAACAAAACAAAACAAAAACCTAATGGTATCGCATAATATGTTCATTATGCCGTAAGTTAACAACAATGGCACAAGGATGAAAAGATAAAAATACAATGTACAAAAAATAGTATTTTCTCAAAAAGGTTAGTACTCACAATTTACGAATTCAAAATAAAATAAAATAATGTATAAAGTGTTCAGTTCTTCCTTATCTTTCCTCTTCTCCTCCTTCATCGGTCAGTCTGACAAACCTTTTGTCCGGGTGCTGATATCTGAGGTTCCTGATACTACCTCGGGATGTGGGCTAAATTTCTCTGTTAGGGTTGTGTTCTAACACACAAAATTTATCTAAGGCTAAAAGCCTTTACATTAAAGAAACTTCTATACTTTTTAAAAAAATGGTGGACCTGTCCTGCACAAAGAAATGGAATATCTCAGTCATAAAATTAATTAACGATTTCTATGCCGTTTTCAAAATACAAAATAACAAAATTCCCTTTCTCCCCTGATGAATGGCAAAGTTCTCTGCAAAAATAATGTCACCTTTCTTTACCTATTTCTAAAATACAAAATAACCAATTTATTGAGAATTCTGAGGTATGGGGGTTATCGTCCTTGTCTACAAGCCTCTGTTTCGAACCAACCAATCATGAGCCAGCATACTTTGGCGGCAAAGCCGAATAGGCACATTCTTGTGCCCTCTTCTGATCCAGCCCTTAACAGAGATGGACCTAAAAAAAGGGTAGCTCCATCTCTTCTTCAACGGCCGTAGCTAAGGGCTCCGATAATACCCTACCTCTGGATATCAGTTAAGTGACAAATTATAAACATTTGTGCGGATGAACTAAAGTTTGCAACCTTATTGTTATATGTAATACATGTCTTTTATTTGAATTCTAGTTGTTTGATTATTTCTTTAACGCTTTTACTGTCTGCCACATGCGTGGTTAAGTCCATACTTCAAACCTTGGAGTACAGTCATTTCTTCGTGTTTTGTTATTTTATAAATTAGACTTCTCTTGTAGAGAAAATAAACTCACTCTGTGAACCAAAAAAGTAATAATTGGATTCTCCAAATATACAAGAAATAAATTTAGGCAAAAGACTATGATAGAATTTGATCAAACAGGTATCGAAGAACTTTTGAAGATCTTATTCAAATATCATTGTTTTTGCACGCCTCTCATTCTGATATGTGTCACGAGAAGAATTATAATCATTTTTTAAAAAATGTTTATTGGCGTTTCCTGAACAACTCGATGAGCTTCAATTAAATTCTTCAACCAATTCTCACCTTTATCCTATGCACAAAAATTACCTCGTCTTAAAGTCAAACAGAGAGAGAATTTTAACCCGACCTGCTTTTACCCAGGTTAATTTCTCATCTAAAGAATTTGGCACCCCAAATTTTCAAAACCGAGAGTCAGCCTCGTTTTCACAAACACAAAAAAAATTCAGCCAATCAGAGACTGACACAGGAAAATTCTAGAATTTTATGGAAGCTGCTAGGAAGAAACATAATTTTTACAAAAAAATAAATTTGTATTTTCCCTTCAAAGCAACACCATTTACAAATGTTAAAATATTCAAACTAAAAAGAATAAATTCCTAAACCATTAAGCGATAGATGGGTTTGAACACTGCTTTATTGTGAATCAACAATATCATTAAGAATTTAAGTGAAGCGCATCGAGTTGTACAGGAAACACCAATAAACATTTTTTTCTAAATGATTATGATTCTTCTTGTGACACATATCGGAATGAGAGGCAAAAACAATGATATTTGAATGAGATCTTCAAAAGTTCTTTGACACCTGTTTGATCAACAGTCAAACTATTAAAAATGATTTCTCAGGTTGGGTCATTACTACGCTCAGATACACAGGGGAACACCTGAGGAAGTCCGGAGGGCACAGTGGCCAAAACGTTGTGTTTATACATACCACAATAAAGATGAGGACAACTGTCTGAAACATCAAAATTATTCAAAAACGAAGATGTTTGGTTTAAAAAAAAGTCATTTTTATTGATTAATAAAACCGTCATTCAATTTCAACAAAATACAAACGTGGCTGGGACAAATAGGTAGAGTCGTCTCGTCAGGAGGTGGACTCTTAGAACTGGTTGGTACCGTAGTCGGCATGAGAAAAGATTTCGCCCTGAGAAGGGTGGTTTTTAAGGGCGTAAGAAAGACTTTGATTGCCCTGAAAAGGACAGTTTGTATCGCTGTCATCGTTGTGGTCACCTTTAAAATAGGTGCCAGATCAGCAGAAGACCAGAAACAGCTGCTAGCTGAGTCGGGTCTTCTGGAGGTGAGGAATATTTTACAGTATATCGTATTGAGTGAAAATACTTAGTTGTCATGAAAGGCAACTGGTTGGCTAGGTCGAGTCTTCTTCTGGTTACCTGAACAGATACTACACTTTGATCCTCTTATTGTACATCCTCTCTGCATTAATTGTACCAGCAAAATTAAAAAATGTCCTCCGGGCGATGTAAAAATAGATTTTTGAAACATATTGCCTGAGGGGTGGGAGTAAAAAATTCAATGTCAGCGAGTTTGTACCCTAAGTAAGTAAAATCATCAAATTAATTAAAGGATTAAAAAATAAAACAACTTGAAATGTAAACTTTAAATATGTATTAAAATAAAACAAACTATATATAGATATATAATACCAGTCATGTATTTATTAAAACTTGTTTAAAAAACAATGAGGACTGTCTAATGCTGCATGTTCAAATTTTGAGTGTATTTATTCTGTTATGACGATTTTGGGTAATGTGACATAAGCAGTGACGTAGTTTTTGTTACAGACAAAAAACGGAAGCGAATCTCCATTATTAATAGATATGAATATTTATTCCCCTTCAATCCTTTGGAGTATAAAATTCTGAATGTTATTTTTTATAGTTTAGCAGCCTTGACAAATTAGCAGCCTTTCATTTAAAAAAATGACCCAACAAGGGTTGATATGCCCTAAAATCCAACCAACCAACCAACCAACCAACCAACCAACCAACTAAAACCGTATACTGCAACTAATAGTTTCACACTTTAATGATCATCAGGTAATACATTCTGAAGAATTACAAGAATTATGAGAGGGTGGTACATGGAAAGTATGAAATATAATCTAAAGATAGCTAAATATCAGAAACAGAAATTAATAATTAAAATTACTAGCAAAAAACAAACAAACAAAAAAAAACAAACAAACAAAAACAAACAAACAAACAAAAAGCAAAAAACAACAAAAAAACACCCTCTGGGTAGTGTAAAATTATTTTTTTGAAAGATATTGCCTGAGGGGGGTGTGAGTTTGTACCATGAGTAAATAGAATCAAATTCATTAAAGGACTAAATGCTACAATTTATGAGAGGTCACAAATTGTGATGCGTACCTATAAGTAAGGATTGAAATTCGGGTCTGTCAGATTTAGAATCAAGGGAACCAGTGGAAAATTACCAGGACTGTTGGTAACCTTTTGGTCCCTTGAAACGCATCATGACAGACACGTGATATAGTTTAAGTTAGAGATTAGAAATCAGATTCAACCTGGCCATCAGAGAGTTTAGACGGGATAGTCTTTCTTTCTCAGGTTATCTCATCCACATAAAAAAAAATTGAATCATGGGCTAGATAATAAACTTGATCAAGAAAAAAAAGTCTTGTTAGTTTTATAAAATGTTAAAAACAAGCAAATTCAGGAAAATCAGCCGTTAGATAGAAGAATGAAGAACAGAGAAGAAAAAGTAATGAAGATAAAAAGGATCAAGTAAGATCTCTCTCTCTCTCTCTCTCTCTCTCTCTCTCTCTCTGAACTCTCACTTTTGTTTATATACCTGAATGTGGGTATAAACATTTTTTTTAAATGATTTGAAATGGAAACTTAGTTCTAACTTTAAATTTATATATTAAAATAAAACAAACTATTTATAAATATATAATAATGAGTATGTATCTATTAAAACTTGTTTTAAAATCAATGAGGACCGTCTATGGTTGCATGCTCACATTTTGAGTGTATGTAATAGAAGGTTGTCCTTTATTCTATGTATTGACGATTTTTGGTAATGTGACGTAAGCAGTGACATAGTTTAGGTTACAGACAAATAGAGACCGAATCTCCATTATTAATAGATTTAGATATCTTTTCATTTATAAATTGATGTTTAAAATTCAAATATATTTTTCTGGCTTTAACAAGGGAGATAAATCAGATGAGACGACATTCTGCAAAACTCATCTTGGTTTATCTGAACTTATAAATTATGTTTTTTTTTTAAGGTGCAGTCAGTTAAATATCAAATGTAAATTAAATATGTTATTTTTCTTTTGTATTGACACAAACTCATCACATTTGACACCACCACCCACACCGACACCCACACCCCTATCACCAGAACAATAACAGCAGAAGCAGCAGCGGCGGTGGCAGAGACTTTTCTCAGCAATTGTAAAATCTAGACAAAGTAAACAAACTAGTTACTGTAATTCAAACTAGTGAGTATTGGTCCATATAATTGTTAACTATGTCTGCTCAATAAACCAGTTTATTCACTATGAATTTAAAATATTTTATAAGTTTTTATTTTTAGACTAAATAAAATCCTTAAACTCAGTAAGCAGAAAAATTAAGTTTATTTGCACCAATAAGTATTCTTTAATTTTTTTTTTTTATAGCATAAAAATTTTGTTGATGGTTAATTTTAAAATCGTTTTTTTAACTGTCATATTATCATATAACTAGGTATGTTCAAAAAAGGAGATAATAAATATTTTTTTTTAAATTTTAAAACAATTACAAAATAACTCGGGACAACAACTGTTTCAGTGCATGTGTCCTTGTTATGTTGTTATTTTTGGTTATGCAGTATAACTTTCCTAGATGAAATTTTGCACATGTAAGTCTTTGTAGACTTTTTCCTAGATGAAATTTTGTATAATGTACATGTAGGTCTTTGTAGACTTTTTTCTAGATGAAATTTTGTATAATGTACATGTAGGTCTTTGTAGACTTTTTTCCAATGTAAATTTTTTTTCCACATGAAAAAAAAAAAAAGAAGAATTATCTCCCTTTGATATTTTGGATATACCTATATATAACTATAATGTGTGGATACGCATGGTTAGTCATAGAAGATAGACTTGTCAACTCGAGTTCAAATCCTGGATGAGGCTGTTTGCATTTCGCATGGTGTTAATACTGTTGAGAAATGTATGCATCCAACTATCTTCCTTTCAGCTATGGGTAAATAGTAGGGCAGACTGGGCTCTTTACCCATGGCTAGGTAACCAGTCTAGGAAAAGGAAAACTCTGAATTCAAACCTGTTAAACTTAAGAAATTGACTTTGTATCACATGTTCGTGTGGAGGGGTTGGTAATATATATATATTTATAACTATTTTAGTGAAAAAAAAAATTGATTGTTAAGCAGTAAACTTATAAAATTTACATTATTAAAAAATTTTTTTTTAAAAGATGGGAAGTAATTCTAAGTGAAAACATTCTTTTTTCTTGTCTCTTTTTTTTCATTAAGTTCACATTATTAAGAAAAAAGAAAGACACAAAAATCTTTCATTAACTCTTAACATCCTGTTGAGAATTCCAGAGCCCCTCCATTCCTATAATGATTTATCAAAAAATGGCTAAAAATTGCCTTTTCATTTAAAGTTAACCTGAGATATTTCCCTTAAAATAAAGACTTCTAAATATGTTTAATATTACATTTAATCAAAGGCTATCATTTGGGGCAGATTAGGAAAACGAATGTGACTTCTGACTGGGTGGAATGAGGTGGTATAGGACATTAAATCTGTAGTAGTAGTAGTAGTAGTAGTAGTAGTAGTAAACTTGTTAATATTTTGTAGAAATGTTGTTGTATGAATGAGCGTTACATTTTTGTAAGACTTTTTGCAGTTGTCAATTGTGGAATGTAATAAAACTTGGAATGTCAAGAATTATCAATTGTTGTAGAGGAAAATCTACAGAATAAGAAATATAAATTCTCATCTCAGAAATAAATTCAGAGAAAATTTAATAAAATTTTATTGACAAGACAAATAATAGAAATAAGAAGAGAAAAGATGACTATGAAGGAAAGTTCATTTGCTGGGGTGTATAATAATGAAATGTTATTGTGTACAGTGCTCAGGTGCGCCACAACTCATCAAAGTCTCAAGTACACAGAATAATGTATTAGTGTCAGGAACATGAATAGTGTACAGTAATAATATACATGTATGTCTACAGTGCTCAAGTGCACCACAACTCCTCAAAGTCTCATGTCAAGTACACAGAATAATGTATTAGTGTCAGGAACATGAACAGTTTACAGTAGTAGTATGCATGTATGTGTGCGCGTGTGTGCATATGTATGTGGAGAGTGGCATCAGGTATAGTGTCGGCGGACTACAGGAAGCATGGAGGCTTTGAAAGACTCAGTGCTTCGGCAGCCTACAACAGACACGGGCAGTTTATTCCATGTCTCCGCAACTCTGAGTGTGAAGAAATGTTTCCAAAAGTCACGTGAGCAGTGCTGTTTTCTGACTTTGTAGGCATACCCATGTGTGTTAAAAGATGGAGATCAAAAAGGTGCTCAAGAGTTGCTATGTATTTGTTTTGGAGGAGCACTTTGCATAATGGTTATTATCATAAGGAAATAAATGAGTTCAAATCCTGAATGAGGCTGTTTGTCTTTCATTTCATGCTAATGCCTTTGAAAAGACAGGAATTTCATCTGTTGTTCTCCAGCCTATGGGTAAATAATATGACAGAGTGGCTTCTTTAGCCTTGGTTAGGCAACCAGTTTAGATGGAAAATTCTGAATTTAAACCAGCTTTACTTTGCTTAAAAATTAACCTTGTATCACATCCGACCTGTGGTGGAAGGGTTGGGTAAATACATATGTATGTATATGTAAAATTACGAAAAAGGTATGAAGGTTTGTGAGAGACTTACATATTTGAGAAGTGTTCCTTTTCTTATTGGTTATATGAGTCTGAAATTATGAAAACTATAGGTACTGTATATTGTAGTACAGGCAGTGTGTCTACAGACAGACGAGCAGCTGGACTAATTTTTTGCTGTTAATGCATGCTGGAGAAAAGAGAAAGAATCATCTTCACATCTCTACATTATACTGATTAGGTTGCTATGGTAATGGAGAGTGCCATATTTTACTGGGTGTGTGAAGAGACAGTTGTAGGCAAAGGAGTTTATACTAACAAATCTTAAATCTCTAGTAAAGACAAAAATATATTTTAACCCAAATTTTAATCTTTTTATTATGTCTGTATGTTTGTTTGTACAATAAATGAGTGTACGGAGAGGTCCCCTTTGATCAATTAGCTGGTTATGTCAAACCCTGTTATGTACAATCAATGGTTAGCAATTAGAAACCTTTAGAATTTTCTTAAGACTCTCTGACGCCAGAGCTGAGGTTGGGAGTTCCAGAAATTGACCCCAAGTGAACAACCTATACTACACTTGTTGCCTTCCTCATGTACGCCAAGCTTACCGAGAGACAGTTGATGTCACAATTTGGGGGAAGGAAGGAGATCCCTAGCACCAGTTCAGTTTGCACTCGGGACCCGGTCAGTGAAGGATAGTAGGATTCCTCACCTCGTTGGGGATGGGAGAAAATCGTCCCCATGAAGAAAAATTACTACTACCAAGAGAATTTAACCCCATGAAGGAAAAATTGACCACTACAGACGGTGGGAAAGAAGATGAACCAACCCATAAAAGCTAAGTAAAAAGTTTCTTCCATCAGGAAAAAGTTATTATTTGATATGAAATAGATTCCGCCTAATGACCGTATTAACCCTAGCCTGTCGGCGTCCGTTTCATACTGCTCCCAGCTTATAAATTCTGAATTAAAGATTATGTCATAAAAATATATATTATGTCTTGTTCTTTGCCAATTTTTGCATGTGCACTTCTCATCTTCTTTGGTCTCTGATGGAAAAGCGTTATTGTAAACGTTGAAAACGATAGGCGAACGTAACAAGCCCAAGCACCAATAGGATTGTCCCGACTCTATTGGCCTAATAGCAGACCCCTAAACCTTCTTATCATATATGTGCTAGAAGGTTGTGGGTGAGGGTTTTAGTGTTCTGGGTATTGCATCTAGTGGTGATGTTCCAATTCTGGAGCTCTGGGGAATGGGGAGTACCCCTTCATCACCATTACTCTCAGGTCAACCCTGATCCGGAGTGCTAGTACCTGTTAGGGTCCTATCTATGAGTTAAATAGAAAAAAATAGGTTTAAAAAAATGAGTTAAAAAAGAGAATCTTCAATACCTGTGAAACATGGATAAAATAAAATGTCAGCATAAAATAACCCAACAAGAGTTGACATGCCATAAAACCAACCAACCAAATGCACATCCTTTTATAAAGGAAAATTGTTGGCGACCAATAAAAGCCAACATTCAATAAAAGCCACACCCTATTTTTGTCTGAGAGGATTTTAAAAAATCTTTTACGTCTCATTTTCCATAAGAAAATCTCAATGAAAATATGAAGGTATGAATAAAGGATAATATTAAAAGAAATTTTTTTTTCACACTCAGAATTGCCGAGGCATGGAATAAGCTGCCTGCGTCCATTGTAGGCTTCCGAAACACTGCATCTTTCAAAACCTCCATGCTTCCTGTAGTCCGCCAACACTATACCTGATACCCCTCTCCACACACATATGCACACACGCACACACATACATGTATATTATTACTGTAAACTGTTCATGTTCCTGACACTAATACATTATTCTGTGTACTAGACATGAGACTTTGATGAGTTGTGGTGCACCTGAGAACTGTACACAATAAATTTCATTATTTATTATTCAAATTCATTTTAAAAATGATTAAAAAATAAAATAAAAAATACAAAAAAGAATAATAAAAATAACTTAAAAACAAGAATGCATAAAGAAAAAAGATAATAAAACAGAAAATCATTTTTATCAATCTATATATAAATAATAACTAGACAAAACGTGACCCATTGGGTCACCCATTCAGCTCTGGGTAGATAATTGAGATTAGGGAAAAGGGAGTTAGCAAAGTGAATAACATTTTTTTAAATAAATACGGCCGAACGAAACCTTAAAATCATTTTGTAAGCTTTCTAAGAAGGGAATGTTTGACCTCATTTAAGCTACGGGTTGCTGGTTGTGAAATTTAACATACATTTCAAACTCTCTCTCTCTCTCTCTCTCTCTCTCTCTCTACTCTACTCTACTCTCCAGAGAAACTAACATTATATAACGAGGAGTTAGTCAAAAGATACACAGAGGGGAAGAAAGTGATAGACAGAGAGTAAAGTAAGAGATTGGTCGGTTTTTGACTTAATTGCAAATTACAACTAATTAGAACCAATTAAAACAGAATTTTTTCAAACATAATTCATTCCTAAAAGTAAGGAATAATTTAGTATAATTTTCATGTCATTAAATTATTAATTTAATGACATGAAATTATACTAAATGACATTAAACTAAAAAAAAGCCTTTAAGAAGCAAAAGTTGATTAACTCAGCTTTAGTATAATAATAGATAGATATAGATAAGTTAAAGATTTATTTTTAACTTTTAAAATCCTAGGCAATGCTGGGTAGCTCTGCTAGTAATATTGATAATGACAAGGATTGTCCAATAAGATCATAACTTGATTCAGCTATTTGCTGAATTCTGATATGAAATATTTATTGTGTATGTTCGATCTGTGATTAATATAGAAAAGTTGGGCTAGGTGCTTTGATAAGAAAAGAGATTGGTGTGTAAAAATAAATTCTTTTTTTTATTATAATATTATTGATTTTACCTACATATGAAATATTTTACTTATTTATTATTGATTTATCTACATTACACATAATAAAAACTTAATGCATTACTTTATACAGGAAGTTGGTTTTGTCTGGAAATAACAATTTTCTGAGTATTTTAATGTTCTATTATTAATAACTCATAGAAATGAATATAAAACAGAAGAGAGAAATTCAAAAGCTACATACATTTTTTCATATATTTACAAATTCCATTTTTCTTCTTTTACATTTAAAATTATGAATTCTAAAAAAAATTTTTTTTTTCTAGTTTCATTTTCAAAAAGTGATATAGAATCGAAATTCTGTAAAAACTGTTTAAATTTCATGTTTGTTGTTACTATTAGTGTTCTGTTCTGTATGTGTGATTGTTCAAATTAATACAAATATACACATTCATTTAAGTTAAGTTTGTAGCAGCCGGGTGCTATGGCTTATCCACAAATTTTTACCACTTGTAAATTTTTTACCGGGTTTTATCAATATTTTTGCTGAAAATTTTTTTAAAAAATGATGAAAAGTTCTTTCATTTGTAACACAGACGGTTCTCAATTATTTCAAAACATTACCTTTTTCTTCCAATCTTGGAGTATTGGCAATTTTAAATGTACTTGCCGCTAACCATGTTGGTGGCTTTTGATAATGAAGGCCAAATTCTAAATTTTGTTTGCCCCCCCAAAAAAAACCCCTCCAAATAAAACAATTCTTTCTGCTACAACCCTGATAAATAAATATGTATCTATATGTTTTAAATCTGTATTATTTAAAAAAAAATATTTATTACATAAATCTAAAAAAAAAAGAAGAAAAAGATGGTCACCACAAATTTTGTCTGTATAGTGTAAAAACAGAATTAAAAAAAAATCCATTCATAGGATAAGAGCTATTGAATTAATAGCAAAAGTTGGTTGGAATGCGATTGAATGTAACGAGATCAGTGATTGGTCAATTAAAATAAGTAAACAAAATAAAACTAACATCGATTGGTTAATTGTAAAGTAAAGCGTGGTGTTGTTTAGTAGAGGCGTCGGAACGTGCGTTTGTTTTAGTAGCGTGGATACGACAAGACAACAACGAAAGAAAAAAAAAAGGGGGAAGAAGAAAAATATTATTATTTTTTTATAGCGGGTGTTGGTTGACATGGCTGAGGGCCACAGATTCTCCTATACGGGGAATATTCCTGCTTTAAAATTTCAATATCCTCCTGAACGGGTGAAAAATCAGTTCGCAAACGATGGTAGTTTTCTTGAGATGTTCAAAAAACGAATGGAGGAACAAATGAAGACGACCACAAATTCTGAAGATAATGGTGTGAATTCTAATATGAAAAACCCAACAACATCAGCGACATTAACATCGAATGACAAAATAATACTTTCGGCTGATGTGTCAAATAACTTGTCAAATATTAATAACATTAAATCCGCCACAACAACAACAACACCAACCACAAAAACATCAACAACAACAAATCCTTTAAAGTCGGGCTTATTACCTCTTGTAAGGTTTTTCTCTTTTTTTAAAAATGATGATCATCGCTTTTTAAATCCACTCTATTTTTCTTTTATTACATTTTTTCTTTGATTGTTTTCTAAGAAAAAAAAATGCACTTACAGTTTTTTTTTATTTTTTTTTTTCCTTTTTTTTTTTTTTTTTTTTTTTGTTCGCCTCATACTGCGAAAAGTCCCCCCTTTTTTTTTCTACAATTTTTCTTTCATAATTTAAAATTTCATAACAAAATTTAAAAAAAAAAAATTTAATCAATTTTCTTGGAAAAAGAAGAAAAAACGTCAACGATTTTCCATTATTTATTTATTTATCTAGCACGGTTTAAGATGTAATGGGCTAAAGATTTTTTTTTATGTAACTTGTTTTTATTAAAATTAATGTGTACTTTTTGAGAGAAATCTTTCAACAATTAACAAAAGAAAAATCTGTTTTATGCTGTCAAATATTCAGTTGTAATTCGCAATATGAGGCAACACAACATTTGTAATGTTTTCTTTTTCTTCTGTTTATTGTCTATTTTTGTAGTTTACATTGCAGATCTGTCGGGTTGCTTTTATTTTTCGCTTATAAAATTTCTAATTTTTAAAAATTAAAATGAATTCTATAGACAACATAAGTTTATTTTTTAGATTTGTATTTACTCAACTCTTTTGATTTTTAAGGGACAATCAATTGTGCGAAATAATAAACTCCAGTTTTTTTCTTCTTTCTTTGTCTCATCTACTCAGATCAAATAAAAGGCACTTACAAATTTGTTAGGGTTTTAACTTGTTTAGTAATTTTTTTTATTATCCTTTCTTTTATCAGATAGTCTAAAGAAAGAATAAAATAACTAAGTATGTTAAAACCCCAACGTATGAGCAAAAAAGGATAGTCACTATCCTTTCTTGTTCATACATTTTTCTTTTATAGTTTCATTTCTAAAAATATATTTAATGGTTTTTATTTTTTTTATCAGAAATAGTTTTTTTTTCTTTCTAAAACTTGCATAACAAGTTTTATTATCATATCAGTGGGGACTATAACTTTCAATTTGCTTTTTTTATTTTAAATTCAATTTTTAGTCTTTTAATTTTCATCCAACTATGAAGGTCTGTCCCCCCCCCCTCCCTAGTTTTATTATATTTTTGGTTAAAACACTTAATCTTCTGGAACGGATTTTTTTTAGAATGAATCCGTTAATCGACAATTACAAACTGATAATCATTTTACCTTGTTTTTTAGTCCAGGTTAATTGAGCAATACAATTCTTGATTGCTGCAAAATTGTCAATGACATTATTTCATGAGCTTTTTAGTTTTGGACACTATCATACAAAAAAGCTATCAAAGTAAAGAAAAAGTTAAAGAATTTGACGATTTGGTAATGTTTTCAACAATTGATAGTAAAGCGCCAGAAGTACTTGGTACAGTGGCAAATGTTTTGATCCAGTGAGTGAGGTACAGTAAATCATTTGGTCCCAGGGGGCCATCCTCCCCCAGGCAGCATCTGTCCCCTCACCTAAAAGGGGCAGGGGCTGGGTTTATTGCCTTGTGCCTGATGCATCCTAAAAGGGGAATACTGACAGGACTAAGCATTTTTAATACTGGCCATCACATGAGCTTTGGTTTGTGTGTGGCCTCCCCCATCTAAAAGACTTTGTTAATCTGGCCTTTTAAAAGTTCAGGAAAATACCTACCTTATCTCAAGAACAATACAAGAAAATGAATTCTTCTTATATTGGTATTTTCTGGTTGTTTTCAAGACAGCTTAATGCAAAAGATCAAATCGTGTCTGTGTTTTCTGGCTGGACTATTCAAAAGAATTTTGATGCAATTGAAAAAAACATTGACTTATTTTCTGTCAATCAATTCATCAGTTTTATTTTACACTTGACGATTTTGGAAACTGAATAATATTTCAAACGGTGCGTGTGTCTATGCTTGTTCAAAAAATGCCAATATTTGGTAAACGTGGCAACTTTATCCCGTTTGCCCCAACTTTATCTTTTTCATAATGATGAAATAAGATCTAAGTTTGGCTTTAAGTTACCCTTACGATGATTTTAACCTGTAGTTTTTTTTTCTTTTCTTTTTTGTCTTTTTGATTTAGACTTAAGAACAAATGACAAGTCACTGATTGTTAGTGTTAATATGGCAACATTGTTTAATGAAACAAACAAAACCTTCAATAATTCTCCATTTGTTATATATAAAAAAATGAATGGCTTAGGAAGAGAAGTGATTTTTCTTCTTCTAAGAGGTAGACTAAAAATGTATTTTCTGATTATTTAAGACTTAAAACTAAAAAAAAAAAATTCCTTAGAAACCCCCTAAAACTGAGGAATTGTCGGGAAATTTGAAGGGGGAAATCCCTATTTTACTGGCAAAAGATTAAAGCAAGTAGATTCGTAGTTAGTTTATCTTTCTTGCTATCATTTAAAGTTTGTGTTTTCTATTTAAAATTAAAAAAAAATTCTTATTGATTGACAAAAAGGAAAAGTTACAAAATTTATTGCTTTTAATTTTATTTTGTTTAAAGTTATTGTATTACGTGCAGATGTTATTTCTCCTAAATGAAATATTGCCCACAAGGCTCTCCTAATTACAAGATCTGGTCATGGGGGTGAGTGTTAGTTTATGTACTGGACATTTATGCTGGAAAGGGTGTCCCTTAAGGAAAAAATTACTTAAGCATAACATTCATCCAGTTGTAGATATGATATAGATAATTTATTTATATGTAGATAATGGATTAAAATAATTTATAATTAATTTTTTAAATGCCTCATGTCATTTCTTTCTTTTAACTTAACTAACCAAGTCATTTTAGAATTTAATAGACAACTCATTCAACTGTGGCATATGGAAATCTAATAGATTACGATGGAGTTATGAGAATAATAATTGATTAAAATAATTTTATTTATTGTCTATGGCTACCTACACCATATCACACAAACCATCTGTGTGGGGCGAACAAAACACGCTGGCACTGCTGGAGAAGTAAGGATGAACTCGTAAGTGATGTTCTTCTGTGGAAGCCATTATGTGGGCCGTCTAGCAAATGATGTACATAGACCAGCTCTATGCGGATACTGGATGCTGTGCAGAGGACCTTCTAGGGGCAATGAATGATAGGGATGGTTGGTGAGAATTTGTCATGGATACCCGTGCTACTCGTGCAACATGACGATGATTGTCTAAAAGAACAACAATGTTTAAATTACAAAAATCCTAATACGGGTACTTGCTTGGTTACTCATTTTAAGAATGACCCCCTCCTCACCCCTTTAGAGGTACCAGGTGCTTTTTTGCAATATTTCATTTTCAGCATACATGTCCAGTCCCTAAACTTTGACCTCCACCTCACTGGCCTGACAACCAGGTAGCTGGAATCTTTGACCAGATGTGGTCATGTGATGACATAAATGATTAACTTTGAGAAAACTTTTAGCAAGGGTATGAAGATTTTTTTCAAAAATAGATCATGATTTAAAATATTCCTTTTCATGTCATGTCAAAAGGCCAGGCAATTTTGTTAAATATCTTTATTAGTTTCTGAATATAAAAAAAAGAACCTGAATTGTCAAATATATTTTTGATAATTTTTATTTGTGTTTCCTAAAGAACTAGTATGAAATTCTTTGACGTTGTCTTAAAACTTTAGAACATAAAATAAATAAAAGTAATTGGTAATTTGCTTGAAGCATTGTTAAGTATGTTATGATCTATTAATATTTTGAAGGCTAGTACAATGCGTATGAAAAATAAAAACAAAAAGATGTTATAAGAAATAACATCTTTTTGTTTTTATTTTTCATACGCATTGTACTGGCCTTCAAAATATTAATATATCATAAAATAAATATTTTTCATTTTCTGTTAAATAAAATATGTGTGTGAAAGTTAAGACTATAAATATAATAAAAGATAAGGAAATAAAACTTTCAAATATTATCAATTATTTTCCAAGTTTTTTTCTTTTTCAAAAGTATTTTTATGCTTTGCTGATAAGACTCTTTGTAATAAATTCATTATACATTCAATTCAGATTTATTTTCTACACCCACATTTTGTCTTTCAGACCAATAAGAAATAATTTATTCCCAGTGTTTAATTATCAGATATTACTAAAGTTATAATTAGTTAAAATATACTTCAATAAAGTTAGTATTAATTTAGGTCATCCCATGTTTGCCTCCAGTCAAAGACTCCAGCTGTATGATTGCTAGAATAGCCTTGAATAACCAACAATGCTGTTTTTTTTTCTCTCTCTCTCTCAAAAACTTGATTAATCCAATAATTAACTTAACCTTTTCCTTACTTAATCCTCTCTTTCTCTTTCTGATTTATTCCTCAATTATTTTTGATTTGATCATTTCTGCATGTTTGCCGTAACATATCTTTATCACACTGCGTTCTGCACTTGCGATCTTATAGTTGGCACTGATCATGTGATTGAAGTTTGAGCCTGATTGCACCATTTTGCCTGTTGTCTTTACAGTAGTAACCTGTAGTATGCACGAAGGAAGAACAAAGAGCAGTGACCCAATTTCTCGGTTGGGAAGGAGTGTCAGGAGCTGAAATTCATCAGAGGCTTTTAGCACAATATGGGGACAATGTACAACCTTGTTGAAGTGTATGGGTGGATAGAGAGTTTAAAAGTCTGAAGAAGCCTGATGGGTTACACTGTAAAGACAGCAAGCAAAATGGAGCAATCAGGCTCAAACTTCAATCATGGGACCACACCAGTACCAACTATAAGCATGTGCAAAATTCAGTATGATAATAATATGGTGAAAGTGCGGATATTTTTTGACTCTACCTCGTATATTGTCAATTCATCTTAAACATGCTTAATATTCCTGATCAATTGTGTGTGTGTGTGTGTGTGTGTGGACTTTTTTCGATGAATGAACAATTAATGTGAATTTTTTAAACCCTGTATGTTTCTGTATGTCTATCCTAAAAAGGGCCGGTTTAGCTCAGTCGTTGAGCGTTTGGCTAGGAATCACAAGGTTCCTGGTTCAATACCGGCCCTCGCCAAATCAGCGTATGAGTACCACAGCATCTGTGCGGTAAAGGAGCTGATGGTAGGTGTGGCGCTCCACCCAGATGCTAAAAAAAACTATTTCCTTGGTCTAGCACTAGTGAAAAGGGGATAGACTCCCTCGCTGTCTGGCTGATACCAACTTTAGGCCGCCCCAATGACTTTATCCTAAAAACTATCAGCAAGTCTCCATCTTACCTACGTGGGTTTTTAGGTAAAAATAACTGAAAAGGATAATTTGATAAATATTAAAGACTAAAGATTTTTTTCTCTTGTAATCTTAATCTTTTAAAACTTAAAACATCATCTGTCATTTATTATGAAAAGAACAAAAAGCTTTGTGTTTTTACTAAATTTTGCTGAGTCTGTTATACTAAGGTTTACAGTATCTGCTGTTGGGGGGGGGGTCACTCATCTAAATACTGAACAAGCTCATTGCTGCTTAACTTTGGTGATTGTTCTTTTTTTATAGTTTAACTATTTGTTTGTTGTTTTTCTAATTTCAAATTTTGAAAGTAGGAAATGAAAATATTTTGAGCAGTTTAAAAAAATTCTTTTATTTAGAAATCTTGAAGCAACCAAGTGAAACTCTCTAATTTTCTTTTTAATGATTCTAACCTGTAAATTGTCCATCCAGTTACAGAGCGAATGACCCAGCAATTCATTTTTCTCACCCATTTAGTGTTCTTTTCCCAGGTAGGGAAAAGGCGTAGTGACTCTCGGCGATCCCTCAAAACAGGAATAGTCAAGAAAGTGAGAACCGACATTTCCGTAAGTACAGCATGCAGGATCATTTTTTATTATTATTTCTTTTTCTCATATTTTGTGCCAGTTGCTCTCATTTAAAAAAAAAACAAAAAAAAAAACTTATTTTGTTGGTGGTATGTCTACCATTTACAGAAATTTTTACTTAAAACATTTTCATTGAGAAAATTCTCACTAGTAAAACAAACCTGAATTTAATTTATGAAGATTCTTTATTTTCCCTCTCAATGTTTTTTAAAAAAATTTTTTCTATAATTTCATTGCATTAATGGAAGCAGATTATTTGTAAACGGATTATTTAAAAAATCTTTAATTATATTCATTGTTAATTATTTCTAGAAGAAAAAAAATGAAGTATTATAGAAAATAATAAAATTGTGTACAGTTGTGGAGGTGTGTGGTTTAATGGTTAGTGTTGTAAGAAATGGACATGGTGAGACAAGTTCAAATCCTGGATGTTTGCATTTCACATAGTGCTTATACACTTGTGAAAGTAATGCATTCAACTATTCTCCCTCCAGCTATGGGTAAATAGTAGAACAGACTGGGCTCTTTAACCTTGGTATGGCAACTGGTCTAGGAGAAGGAAACCTGAATTCAAACCGAAGGAGCTCTCTTTTCATTAGTCAAAAATTACTTTGAGAGTTCCTCCTCCTCCTCCTTCCCGCTAAGAACATGATACATAGTTTTTCTCAGAAATTAAAAAAATATAACTGTATTCAGGTGCACTACAATTCCTTGAAGGTGCATGTATAGTACATAGAATAATGTACAAATGACAGGAAAATTAACAATGTACGAGTCCTAATATATCTGCATGTATATGGAGGAAGATATCAGGTACAGTGTTGTCGAATTACAGGAAGCATGAAGGTTTTAAAGGATGCAGTGTCTTGGCAGCTAACAACTGATGCAGGTTGTTTGTTCCATGCTTCAACAACTCTGAGCATGAAAAAAATGTTTCCAAAAGTCATGGGAGTTGTGCTGTTCCTTTGTAGGCATGCCTACATTTGTTAGATGCAGGAAACCAAAAATATGTCAAATATTAACTGAAAGATAAGAATATCTTTCATAAAGGTATTTTCCGTCTTTGATAATAGATCATATTTAATGATTAGTTTTATAAACTAGTATATGATTTTTTTTAAAATGATGAGGCTACAACTGTTTGTATTATTCAGACTATTATCCTCATCTTTGTTATCTACACTGTAGGACAATAGTCTGAATAATCCAAATTATCAAGCCTCATCTCCAAAATTCCGAAATAGTGCCAATATGTTTATTTGTCTTTTGTCTCAAATAAGGGAGATAACTATTAAATGTTGATTATAGTGTATTCTTTCTGTGTAAATGGTGACCCCCCCCCCAACAGGTTGCTGAGGGTTGACTTTAGGTCAAAGCATTGGTTTGTTGTAAGATCACTGAAGCAATGAACCTATTTGATACTTAAGTGAGTGACCACTTAGTAACAGTGAGTACAATAAATAACCTATGTGACAGACTAAGCATAGCTTAGTAAATAAATTGAAAGTACCAATTCTGCTCAGATCACTGAAGTTAAGTATTGGTTCAACCGGTACATTTAAGTAATCTGTATTCCAGACTAATCAAAGGAAATAACAAGTCACTGAGTCTTTCTAGTTTTAATCTAGTGATCAAAAGTATAAAATTTGTAACTTGTTAAATAAAACCCCAACTATGCTTAACATTTAATATTGTGAATGTTTGTGCGTCATTAATCCAATTAAAAAATTTTATCTGAAGAAATTTTAGTCCACAAATTAAATTTTAGTTCATGAAATTAAAGCAATCGAGGCTTTAAAAAAAACAAACAAAACAAAAAACAATTTCCGATATTTGATTACTTGATAAAAAATCTATATAATTTACATTGACTATGTTTTTTTCAGTTCCTATCTGACATAAAGGATTCAGTAGTTTTATATTAGAATTATATTTGACTAATCATATCATATGCTCTTCACAAAATTTTCAAAAAATTTACTTTGTACTTAGATCTTTTCCAATATAAATTTATCTATTGCTGAATTCATGAGAAATATTCAAGACAACGTTCATTTTAATTTTTATCCTCCAAATCACAAATTATAAATAGTAAAATATTTCTTATATTAAAATATAATATTGAATTCATTTTATTTAATGATTTATATAATATTTTAAAATATATTCAAGTTGAGAAATGTTAAATTGTTATTTCCACTTTTTCCCAATGATATGAAACCTCCTCCTCTTTATGATAGCAATACTTTTGTATAAATTTGATTTTTCGGACTGTTGTCCTCATCTTTATGTGATATATAAAAGCACAACATTTCAGCTGTTATCTCCAGCCTTCTTCAGGTGTCCCTTGTCTATCCAAGCAATGATTCAACCTGGGAAATTATTTTTAATAGTTTGACTGTTTAGCAAACAGTGTTGAAGAAATTATAAATATTTCCAAGTAATGTCATTGTTTTTTTGCATGCCCATCAATCTGAGAAACATTATGATCATTAAAAAAAAAGTCCAAAAAATCAAAATTATACATATTAAGTCCCATTTCAAAAATTGAGACAATTGATACTTTTATTTGGTTATTTTAAATTAAAGTTAAATGAACTTTTCAACCTCCATGTGTTTATGAATTCAAGAAACACATGTAAAGTATATACTAAACTCTCAGGATTATATTTTTTCTATTTGATCCAAAGATTGTCATTTATAAATCAAAGAAAGTTTCATCAAGAGGAGGAGGAGGGAATGATCTTATTGGAGAATTAAATATTCTATTCTTAAAGAATAAAAATGAAAAGCAACTGGTACTATGGCTAAAAGATTTTCTTTCTATCCAATGTTTTCATTTGCACAATAATCATTAAGTTTTGCATAGAATATACTGAGGTACAGAATATTTTTAAATTGGAAAAATGCCTAAGATTTAATCAAGTTTTATAACATTTGAAGCGTTGATTTTTTTTTTTTTTTTAATAAATTTTTTAACCCTTTTATCTTTTTAATCAGATATGAAATATGTCCACAAAACTATCTATAAAAATACACCTGTATTAGTCTATTGTCCTCATTTTTATTGTTATCTGCACAACATTTTGGCTGATGTGCCCTCCAGCCTTCTTCAATCATTTCTTGTCAGACTCAGGAACCTTCTCTTCGAACTTAGGAACCTTCTTGTAGTTGGGAGCCTTCATGGAACTTTGAAGGTTCTCAAGTTCGAAGAGAAGTTTCCTGAGTTGGAGAAGGTTCTGGAGTCTGACAAGAAATGCTTGAAGAAGGCCAGAGGACACATCGACCGAAACACAGTGCAGATAACAATAAAAATGAGGACAATAGTCTAATAATACAAAATTATCAGGCCTCATCTAAAAAAAATTCAGAAAAATCCACCAGTAAAGTTAAATTGATTATCAACTGTTGTCTCACACTCAAAACAAGATGCTTACCTACAAACTATTCTCATACAAATCATATATACAAAAAAATAGCATTAAATAACCCACAGGGTTGATATGCCATTAAAACAGAATAACTGAAAAATTAGTTTAAATTATTTTCACTAGGACATTTAAAATTTAGCAAATATAGAAATGATTTAATCACTACAATGCTTTTTATTGTTTATTTTATCTATTGTCCTAAACTATATTGATATCAACATTTTAATATACAATATTAAATGAAAAATCTCTTAATAGTATTTTATTTTCAAAAGTACATTGAAACATTTTAAAAAATGCAAAAATACTGTGATACAGAAAGTTAATTTGTTTACTAGAAATCTTTTTCTTTTTCTTATTAGTTTTGAAATCCTGTCCATCTTGGCTAAAATCCTGTTATAACTTGTTTAACAAAAAAAATATTAAAACCTTTCTGAGTATTAGTTTACTATTTTAAAATATTCCCCTGTCCTCTTCCCAAAACAGAAAAATAAAAATGTCTTTTGTCTTCCAAATAAACGTTGTTGAATCTCCAATTGTTGCTGCTGGCTTCAATCAAATAATGAGAGGGAATCTGTTTTAATGTGGGGGACACCATATGTCTGTGTGTGTAGAGAACCTGTTCTAATACTTACATTCAAGTTCAATGTTTTTCAGGATACAGCTGACAAGAAGAATGCCTCCTCAAAGTACACGGAGGAAGTGAAACGATACAAGGCCACAATGTGTGTAGAGGATGAAAAAAGCCGACCACTTGTAAAGTGAGGTTGTAACATACAATTATTCCTTAGGGGATTACAGTGTGTGTGTCTCTCTCTCTCTCTTTCTGGTACTAACCTTCTCACTGCCATTTTTTAGCTCTTTTCTCTTCTCTTTTATAACTGCCATTTTGGACCAAAAGAAAAAAAAATGTCTTTCTGTTCCAGCCCCTCACAACATCTGTTTGCATCTGTTTGTGGTGTTAAAGGAAACCTACATATTTTGATATTTTCTACAATCAGTTAGGATTTCTTTATTCCATTTCTTCATTTTTAGTTTTATTCATTATAAACAAGAAGATCCTTCTTCTTAACTGATTGTGTGGCAGAGGAGTTTTTTTGTTTTTGGATTTTTTTATTTTTGGACTTGTAGAAAATATTTCTATTGATAAAATGAGTTTTATGAAAATGGATGATAAATTATTTCCACTATTTTTGTTTCTTCTACCATTTTTCTCTTTAATCTGCTGACTTTTTTTTTTTTTTTAAATTTTTTTTTATAAAAAAAATATTTATTTAATTCTTTTTAATTTTTAAATAATTCAAAAACAGACTGGAAGTGATTCTGACAGCAACCTAATTAAAAAAGAAAGAAAAAAAAGATGAGCTTATAAATGTTAAATTTCTTTTTAATCAGAATATATAAATTTATAATTTAGAGTGGAATTTTAATTTAATTCAAATAGCAGTTAGCTACATAAAACAATTGAATTTCAAGAAAGTTATTTAGATTAATATTATTTAGTGAAATTATCTTATTTTTATTTTTTTTAATTTCTTAATTTTTTTTTTTTTTTTTAATGATGAACATGCTTTCTTTTACCTGTAAAAAATCTATTCTGCTCTAATTACTTATCAGTTGTGAATTGAAGGTAAAACTTGAAATTGGTAAAGTTCATATTCATTGTTGTCGTGAAGTTATGGATTAAAATTTTGAACGGATTATTTTCTTTTTACTTTTTGAAATTTTTGTTACTTTGCAAAGGGTGTTGGTTGTGCGATGTGAAACAATTAACTGTAACCTTTTTATGGCCATGTCTTTCAAATTGTAAAACCTGTATAAAAATATTTCGTTTATAATTTTTTTTATATATACATATATCTCCTCAAAAAGGCTATTTAGAAATATTCACATTTGAAATTTGTATATTTTTCTCTATAAATTATATATTTTAGACACTTGGAATATGTTTTATATGAAAATAACTTTTGTTTCAGTTCCTTGGTTATGATTTTTTTTTTTGTTCTAAATAGTTTTTTTATTAGTCCTTTAAGTTTTATTTGCACTACCAATATTGACTTTATAAAGAATTAATAAGTTTTAGAATTCAGGGAAATTCAGTTAGATTTGTACTAAAACAAAAGAAAAATGAATATTAAAAATAAGTAAGTTTAGATATTTAACATTTTAAAAAGTAAAACCATTTTTAAAAAAATTTTTTTTTTTACTTAAGTTTAACAGATGTCAATTAATTTTCCATGACAATCCTAATACTGAAACTAATTTTTCTGTAATATTTACTTATACTTAAATAAGTATATAGTAAAACAAAACAAAAATTGGTTTAAGATATTGCTTTTTAAAAGTTTGGATTCTCAAAACTGAAATTTTTATGAAAAAATGTCTGTTCATAACCAGGGAACTGATTACAGCATTTAAAGATTTTTTCTGTACTTTAAAAAAGGAAAGATTATACCCAGAATTATGAACTTATAACACTTTAATTAAAAAAATAAAAATAAATAAAAGTTTACCAGTTATTTCTATTAAATTTCTATATATTGAAATCTGAATTAATATTCTAATTTATTCTCTTAAAAATCTCATTTATTTTATATCAAATTGATTAATTATAAATGTTTCACTCAAAAGTTTGTGTGTATTAAAACTTTTCATTTAGTTTTATACTGTTTTTTTAATTTTTTTATTTGAACTGAATGAAACACTTTTGTTTCCTTATTTGCATAATAATTGTAAGCAAGTTGGGATAATTAAAATTGTCTGCTCTTATGCTTTGTACATTCCTATATATTATATAATATATATATATATATATATATATATCCCTTTTTTTTAGTATGGTCATGTTTGTAGTAGAAAAATGGAAATGAATCCAACAATATGTTGAAGAATAAGTGAAAGGGGAAAAATTGGGAATGTAAGGATGATTTATTGACATTTGAAAAACATTTGTCGACACTCAGTATTTTTGATATGTACAATATTGAACATATATTTAAAATGAATATGCAGGCATCTCCAATCTTCAAGACAAAACAAATATCAACTGTTGATGTTAGTTTTTGTTTAACAAGTGATAAGAGAAGGAATATACTTATGCAAGAAATTACATCCTAACATTTAAAAACAAAAACCTTTCAAATTTCTATTTGAAAGAACCTGATATTCAATATTTTGTCCTGAAGAGAATTGGCGATGCATGCCTGATATATATTTATTTTAAATATGTTCGATACTGTACATTATTGGAATATTTTTCTTATATAAGGTGTGCTGGAGATCACAACTTAAATTTATAGACTCTTTGAGGCTGCATGGACTGAACTGGCCAATGAAAGAATCTTTGTGTTCCTCGGTGCATAAACTGTTACGATTCAGGTGGACATTTTTAGGTTGTAGGTGAGAACAGTTTGCAGTGGAGATCCCTTGTGGCATTAAGTTTGATCCATGTTAAAGAATTCTTGTCCGTTGATCCATGTTAAGTAGAATCCTATGATGCTTGTTCGTTCATCCATGTATCTATAATTCTTGTATTTGTCCATGTTAAGCATGAGCAACTGAATGCCAATCTACCACTGTCTTTAAATAGTTAACCAACCACGTAATCAAGCGTTTTGATTGTCCAATTCAGTCCACACAGTCTCAAAGAGTCTATAAATTTAAGTTATGAGCTTCATGGCACGTTTTATTGCAAAAATAACAAATAATATTTGTTTTCCCTTGTGGCAAAGCATTAGAGTTCTTGTTACCATAGTGAGATTTTAATTGCTATAATTCAATTTACAATCATAACATGGATGTGTAATCTCCTCTTATTCCAAATATTCCTGTATTTTTTAAATGCAGTTTTCATTTATAAGATTCTATTAGAATCTGTTGAGCATATTTTATCAGTCTCTTCATAGTTTCTTAAACTCACTTTTAAAATCAATTAAAACACTTAAGTGTTGATAATATAATTTTTCTAATATCAAATCATCCTTACATTTATTTTTCTGTCATTTATTATTATTCTTCAGCATATGTTTGTATATTTAATTTTTCAATTTAACTTCAGTATAAAAGCTTTTTTCTTTTCTTTTTTTTCTTTTCCTCTATTTATCATCAATGGATTCTATGGGTATAATTATTTCAGTTTGTCAACCCATTTCTCTTCTGACAAAAAAAATAATAAAGATATTACCTATACAATTATTTTTGTTACCCTTTAATGATTGCTCATTTGCATGCATTTTTCTATCTTATAAATTTTTAGGATCTTCGTATTTTTGTTCATTTTTGTTCTTTTTTTTTTTTTTTTTTTTTTTTCTTTTTTCTTTTTTTTGCATCAATCACATCTTTATAATTCCCATCTTTTCATAAACTTTTGTTCATATGCATTTTTGTAGGATTGTGATTCTCATTACTGCAATTGCTTATTCATATTCATGTACATATCACATGGCTGTGACCCTTTTCAAATGTATCAAATATTTCATCTGGCAGAAATGCATACAATTCTCTTGTGTCTTTCTGTTGTATTTCTTTCTGCTTTTGAAGAATCCATCCATAAAGTGGATCTTTTCTTTTTCACCCAATGTAACTTGATTCACTTTTTTCATATTGACAAACCATCAAAAAATTCAAATGAAAAGATTTTTATCATTCATCAATCCTGATATGAGACACTATAAACTTGGAAGAATTAGACTTTTAGATTTTTCTAAATTGTTTTTAATATTCTCATTTAAATGCAAATGTAATACTAAAGACTTGCTTTCATTTCTTCATTTCATCCTCATGTGAGCTGTTATTTTTGCTAACAATTTCACACATTTTGTTAAAGTATTTTTAGATGTATTTTATGTTTTTATTTTGAAATTTTAACTTCAAATTTTTTTTTTTTTTTTTTTTATTTTGGAAAAATATTTTCGGATTTCTGAAACTATGAATTTAACATTATATTCAAACTACAATTTATTTCATGTTTTTTAATTTGTTTTCAACCTTTTAAAAATTTATATTAACATGTAACATTAAAAAAAAAAAACCCTTAAAAAATGAATGATTTAGTATTGTGCATTGTATTCATAGAATTTTTTGATAAATTATAAACTTTATAATCTGAATCTCATAACGGTGCATATGTATTTTTGGCCTTATGTTTAAGAAAACAAAAAAAAACAAACTGGCTATAAAATTAGACTTAAAATTCTTTAAAAACTATTAACTAAATTTCTTTCTGTCTTTAGAAACTTATAATTCATTCAAATTTTCATAAAATGCTTAAGAAGAATTAATCTTGGATAAATATTAATACAAGATGGCTAAAAAAAGTAAAGTCGGTGGAGTGGCCTATTCATGGTATCAGCGTGGGCTGTCTATCCCCTTTTCGCTCACGCAAGACCAGAGATATTATTTTGTGTTTAAGGTGTGAGGGCCACACTTACTGTTAGCTTCCCACTTTACCACAGATACGGTTACCTCTGGTGTGTTACCCATGCACTAAGTTGACAAGGGCCAGTATTGAACCAGGAACCTTGTGGTTCCCAGGTGGATGCTCTACTAACTGAGCTAAACCAGCTCCAAATGACTAATAGGTATTTTTAAATTTTAAACTCACGTTATCATCATTTTAAGGTTATATGTAGTAGTAATAGTAGACAACTTTATGAACCTATATTTGAGGATTAATCTGGTTAATTTTATTAATTAATTAATTAATTATAAATCTCCTCTTTGACTTATACTTACAAATCTATTAACATGCTTAACTCATAAGACTTTTCTTTCTTTTTTTTTCCCCATAATAAAAGGTTGTACTTTTTAGTACGTCCACTTACTTTTGATATTTATATGCATGCACAGACTTACAAGTCCTCCGTCCACTCATTTCTAAGCTTAACCCTATCATGGACGGATTTTCATCTGTACTTGTAAGACAGTACACGTGTATTGATATTGAAAGTAAGTAGTCGATTCTCTTATGAGTGGACTGCATCTACTAAAAGAAAAAAGTACAACTGCATAATAAAACTCGTAATTGAAAAACTAATTTTGTGAAGCTGTTCCTACTAATTCATATTTACCAAAAAACACTTAACCAATAATGAAAAATGCTGGAAAATAATATTGCATTTATGATATATCTTTGAACACCAATATTTTTTCTGTTATTGAACATCAATAATTATCAATACAACTTTCTCACTTAAAACTTTGTTCTTGGTAACAATTATATTTTTGGATGATGGTATTCACTGCTGCAACATCATTTCTTTTTTCTTTTGGAAGTGACATATGTGATATTACATTTGTTCAGATCCTTTTATTAAAATATTTGATAATTAAAGCACTACTAGTAATACTGCTACCACCACCACCCTCATTATCATCATCATCATGGTTTTATACAATTTTAAACAATTCTTAATTTTATATTTTACCAATCATGCTTTGGGATTTTCTTTCTTTTTGAAAACTTTGACCACTAAAGAAAATCTTGTTTGCTGTAAAACTCAAATTTAACAAATTTAAGTTTGTTTCAATAATAAAATTATTATTTTGTGTTGATATATAATAGGAGCAATTTTTTTCCCTCAAATACATGGTCTGTTTTCTAAATAGTTGGTTATTAATATTCATTATTTTTTTAAAGAAAAAATGATGCACTAATCTATATCAATTTTTATCATGGTACAAGGGGAGTCTTTGTGGCTAATGTACTGGACTACGAGACGTTAGTTAGTGAGTTCAAACTGCAGTCACACTATTTTGTTCACTTTAGGACTAATATCTTTGGGAATGGCATGAACTCCCCCCCCCCCAGCTATGGGTTAAATAGTACCACTACAGTTCTTCTACAAGGATGGTTTTGGCATTAAATAACCCAT
Organism: Doryteuthis pealeii; assembly: GCA_023376005.1. Classification (NCBI taxonomy): domain Eukaryota; kingdom Metazoa; phylum Mollusca; class Cephalopoda; order Myopsida; family Loliginidae; genus Doryteuthis; species Doryteuthis pealeii. The sequence continues at coordinate 132,972,748 of CM042142.1, read as the reverse complement.
GAAGGTTTAAGATTTTCATTTCAGATTGAAAATATGAATCTTACTCTTTTTATTTATTTTATATATATATAAAAATAAAAACACAGACAACCTTTATTTGTACAGCTATTTCAATATAAACTTCTGCAAAACTTTATAAAATGCATTTTGCAAATGAAATTTTTTATAACTTCTAAAATTGAAAAAAAATTTTGAGAAAGAAAATTGCTCCGGACTTGAGTGTTAATTTTAAATTGACATATCACATTACTTTAAAATATATTAGAATAATTCTTGATCTTTTGAATAAATTATCAAATTTGATAATTTAAGAATATTAAACTTTTTATGCCACTTGAAGTGTATCTTAATAGAATTAGTATGAGTGTTCTGTCCATATTTTCTTATCAGAACTGAAAATGAATATGTCATTATCAAAACCCACTCACTTTTGATAATAGTGGAGTTTTTGAACATTTCAACATTTAATATATTCATATAATATATTCCTTTATCATGCTCATTACTCATAAATCATTTAACCTTTTTTTATAAAAAATCCAATAAAATATTCAATTAAGCATTTTCATCATTATCTTTTTTACATAATTATTTTCTTTTTTAAAATGATTATTAAAAATTCATACTATTCTTTTTTTTTTTAATAATACTATTCCTCATTCAACAAAATTCAGAACAACAAAATCTTATGTGTCAAATATATATTTACAAAATAATTCAGGGATCAAACTTTTAGTTCTTTTATTTTCTATATTGGAAACTTTGTTTTTTTTTTTTTTTTTTTTTTTTTTTTTTTTTTTTTTTTTTTTTTTTTTAATTTGTTTTTAAAATTAATTTAATGAAAGAATTTTCTTGTATTAAAATCTGTACACAACACATTTCTTAATTTTCATGGGAATTTTTCTTTTCACAATTGAAAAATATTTTTGCTAATAGAATGCATAACTACTAAAAAGTTTTGTATTTTAATAGTATTCATTATTTCTTTGCATTTGAATTAAAATATCTTTGTCGTCATGATTGGATATGTTGAAGATGTTTCATTAAAACTTTTATGATGATATAATTTGATCTTGATGTATAAAATTGGATTTTGTTGTTTTGCTTTCTTTTCTTTTTTTTACTTGGTAGAAGTGAAATCGATTTTCTGAGTCTATCAGACACAACGTAGATTATTTGAATTATTGATTGAAAATGTCTGGACACCTTTTGAGTAGTTCTTATTTAATTTGAACATTTTTTTTTTATAAATATTGAATATTTTTAGATTTTCAGTTATTGCCCAAAAAATGAGTGGACTTTATAAGTTGTAAAATTGTAGATCAATATTGGTGCTCTTTTCTTTAGTTATGTTTTTTATTTAGTTATGTTTTTTATTTTTTTTATAACCGGTGAATCAGTGTTAAATATAAACTTCAAAAAACATTTTTTTTAAATTCTTAGATGATTTCTAATAATTGTTGTCTGTAATTTGTATATATTAAATATTCCATAATTATTGTGTTTAAATAATATATATGGATTAATGAAGTCTGAGCTTATGTTTTATCAGTTATCATCAGTGAAATTTGATATCTTGTAGATTTCCTGTAAGATTATTTAATTTTATCTCTAAGTTCATACAGTCTTTGTGTTAATGTTATTTACTCATTCAAATTGGCATTGTTGTTCATTTATATTTTTCAGTTTTTCCAAACTCTATGCCTACATATAGAATACAAAATAATTAGATTTTTCTGTAGAGTCTTTCTTCAGATAAAGACAAGTGAAAATTGATAATGATATTTTTATATACAGGTAGGGGGGGGGGTCAAAATTTAGATACTGGACATGTATGCTGAAACATGGGAGGTCCCCTTAAGAAAAAATTGGGATATTGTAAAAACTACCTGTTTACCTCAAATGGGAGATTCATTCCTAAAATGAGGTAGCCAATCCTAGTACTATTTGTTTTTTGTTATTTAACCATTGTATTATATATAGATAAAAGGATATGAAAACAACACAATATGCTATTAAAGTGAAAAGATTTTATATCATATTCATAGCTAATATTGAACAATATTTCGATTTATAAAAATCATCTTCACAGCTTGTTTATACTCCAGACTTATCAATAGTGGAGATGAAAATAATATGAATTTAAAACGAAAACATTGATGTTGCAAAAAGTTTGCGGAAGTTTCAAATATAAGCAACCGCCAACACTTTTCTCGGTCAGCGACAGTTATGTATCTCTTATTGTAACAGTTTTTGAAAAAGAAGACTATAAATTTTTTATCTTTTATTTATTTATTTTTTTAAGCCAATAACAAAATAAAATTATTCTAATTCTGATAACTCCATTGCAATCTCTTAGGTTACCATATAGAAAAAAAGATCTGCATAAATAAAATTAAAATAGTTTATTACAAGTTATTTTATTTAGATAACTCCATTGCAATCTCTTAGATCAGCAGTCTCCAACCACCAGGTCGCGACCCGGTACTGGGCCACACAGAACAGATTTTCGTTCTAAAATATTTTCAGTCTTCTTTACAATAATTAATAGATTTTGTCTCGAATAACTTTTTCTTTCTTTAATTGGAAATATCATACCTTTCTATTTATGGTATTAAATCCATTTCATACAGACAAAAAAACTATATTCTCTTTGACATTACTGTGATTTGTTACTTAAAATATAGGGAGTTTGAAATTTAATTTTTTTTGATGGGAACAGAAAATTTAGTATTTATCATTTTTGTTTGCTTGAGTTGATAATTTTATTAACAGATTCTCCCCTTTTACTAGATTGTATTAAAAATCTTTTTTTTTTTTTCATTATTGTTAATGCAGTTTCAAGATTTGTTTTGTAGCATAACAGATTTAAAATCAATTTTTTTATTATTTTTAAAGTATGCATGTGTGGGTGTCAGTTTGGATTTACATTTGAAATTTCTTTATCAATTCACCATTCGACCATTGTTGCATTTCATAAGTTAAAAAAAAAACAAAACAATATATGAAGGTGTAAAGAAAACAAGAAAAACATTTTTTCCATTCAGAGAACAACGACGTATTATTACTGGAAATTCTGGTCAAACATCTTTTCTTTTTTTTTTTAAATAGAAAATAAATTTATAAAATGTAAATTAGAAACAACTGCCTAAATGATAAATAAAACATTTTTGTTTCTCGTGAAATGTCTTCTTTCTTTTTAAGCTTCAATTTCTGTTATTAATTACACAATATTTGGTTATTTCCTATAAGGCTAACATGATCAAAGGGGAACCACTCTTGACTGATAAATTATTTATTTATTTTCCCATTAAACTAACCCTAACCCCGTCTTCTTTTTTCCTAGTAGATCAATAAATAAATAAATGATTTATCAGCCAAGAGTGGTTCCCCTTTGATTATGTTAAACTTATTAACCCAATATTCTATTGAATTGTAAATTTGTATTATTTGTATTTTATTTTAAAAAAAAAAAAATATTTTATAAATTTTTTTGAGTGTTGTCTGAAACCCTCTGTAGAGAGAGGAAATACTTACCTCATGGACTCTTTCTTTCAGGATCAGCAGGACATTGATCAAATATAAGTTATTTTGGCATTTATAACTTGCCCGAATGGCACAAATATGGATTATCTGTGATATGATAAAGCCCATTACTGGTGAGGGGTGATATGGCTGGAGAAGGTGAAGTTGGTGGCAAGACTGCTGCCATCGTATTTGGACGGAGCTGCACTTGCAATGTACCTAGAGATGCTTCAAAGTGGTGGATGAGTCGTGTATGGTGAACTGCTAGAAGATTGTTGTGGGACGAGAAAGAAATTAGATGAATCAATTTCCCAACCTATACCTTCATTTGTATTGTTATATACACAAGGTTTTGGCTGATATGCACTCCAGCCTTCTTCAGGTATTTCTCATCAAACTCTGGAGCCTTCACAGAACCCTTTATTCAATCCGCCAAGGTAAACTGTTCTTATTCTGCTGAGTACAAGTGTTAATGAATAAGTATTTGATGTTATCACCCATGGTCAGGATTGAACCTGCAACCTACAAATGATTGTTACTGAGAACTGAATTAACTTCACCCTTATATCTGTTTTGTCATGTGGATAATCCAGTGTGAATTTTTGGAGCTTATAAACCTAATATTCTTTTTACCTAGAATATTTACATTTATACTTTTTACTTTGGAATCATATGGTTCTGTGTTTGATACTGGCCCTCACCAACTCAGCATATGAGTAGCACAGGGATTTGTGCAATCAAGTGAGGAGCTAATGGTAGGTGTGGCGCTCCACCTCGAATACTAAAACAATCTCCTTGGCCTAGCGCTAGTGAAAAGGGGATAGACTCCCTAACTGTCTGGCTGATACCGATTTTAGGCCACCCTTATATTGTTTTTTTGTTTTTTGTCGTCTGACCCAGTGTATATAACAATACTGATGAGGGCAATAGTCTGAAAAATACTAATTATCAAACCTCATCGGAAATTCAGACAAATGAATTGTAAATGTCGTGATGAAAGGGTTAAACTTGTTTGAACAAAATGTCCCATTTTTGTTCATTCATTTTTAAAGCAAATTGTATATTTATTGATTTGAGATCTTTTACTGCAACTTAATTCCTGTGTTATTTGTTGGGGTTTTAATATTTCTCTAAACAAACTGAAATATTTGGAATTTCAACCATTTTTAACATTTTTGTTTTGTTCTCTCTGACAAACAAAGGTTAATGCAAAATTAGAAGTGATTGAAATTGTACCGCTATATTTTGAACTAACTTAAAAGCCACCCTAACAGGCAGCAATTAAGCTAGCTCTTGCAGAGGGCTCTTTTTAGATTAGCCTTTTGCTCCAACAATGAGACTTCATGCATTGAGTACATATAAAACTTGAACAATATTTTTTAGTTTTTATCAAATCAATATAATTTGTCTATTTGGAACTTATTGCAAAGCTGCATCCATAACATTTTGGGTTTTCCCACTTTAGGTTTAGTTTGTTTTTTGTTTTATGGCATATCAACCTCAGCGGGTCATTTAATGCCTATTAAGTTTTGAAATAAATTTATTCTTAATGGATACACAATTTTTTTTTTTATTAATACATTTTTCCATTTAACCCATAGATGGGACCCTAACAGGTACTACCACTCCGGGTCAGAGTAGACCAGGGAGCAATGGTGATGAAGGGCTGCTCCATATTCCCTGGTAGCCCCATTTGGGGCGGGGGGGTCTTAACCCTCTGCAGAGGTGCAGTCCGTGCATTCTAACGTCTCAGCCGACAGGGCGGTCCCACTTGAGGTCTGTTCAAATAAACAAAAGAAATCAAAAACAGTCTCAGTAATCAAAATTTGGGAATTCAAAATTTCATGATAGCAGGCTGGAATGTTTTTTAATTTGTTCATGGTGTCTGCCTGATTCTAAAATGGTATGATATGTTGGGATACAGCTTCTTGCAGTAAAGTTGAGAAAATGTGACATACTGACATTCGCATTTCTTAAAGATTAAGAACCTTTTTGAAGAATCCATAGAATTGGTATAGTAGCTGGAGGGGGTGGGGATTTACTTTTATATCAAGTTGTGCTGACAGCACTGTTCCCTTCTCCCATGATGCCTTCTCACCATCCATCCCTATTAATCATCGTTCCTGGCAAGTCCTAGTTAATTTTATGATTCATTTGATATATTATATGAAACTGCGTATTTTGTAGTGCATAACATGATTTTTATTATGCAATGACCTAAAAGATTATTTAAAAAAATAAATGAAATGAAAATTTATTTTTATTTATAAATATTTTGAATTAAAAGGTATTTGCTTAGACTTTGATGTAATCCATATAATTTAAACAAGATATTAAAATCATGAATTTAATCTTATTTATTTATTTTTAATAAAAAATGTTTTTATTTTTTTATACATTTCTGAAAGAAACATGTTTCCAATGTTACGTTCGCCTATCGTTTTTTGAACGTTTACAACGCTATTCCATCAGAGACCAAAGAAAAATGAAAGGTGCGCATGCAAAAATTGGCAAAGAACAATAAGACATAATATGTATTTTTAAAATATAATTTTATTTGGGACGTCGAAAGTTGGGAGGAGAGAAAAAGATGGGAAAGTTCATGAGTATCATTATCTGTATACATCCACAATAGGAATATTTGTCGGGATAATTTGAATCCCCATAATAAGTATATATGTGAATTGAAGGGAAGTATGAAAGTGGCAATATCTATTAAAAATTCCATGACAGAATGTGGCACTTATCTTCGTTTTAGTTACTTCGTTTCCATTCGGCTCATAGCTGTGTGGATGATCACCCTGGGTCTAATTTCTTCTGTCCCCATGAAGATGATATCAGGGTTCCAACTGACCATAGTAGTAAACGTCTCTTCAATGCCGCATGAAGGCGATTTTCGCCCACCCTCAACGAGGTGAAGCGTCCAACTGTCTTCGCCAAAAAGACTCCTGAGTGAAAACTAAACTAAGGATAGGGATCTTTTTCCTCCCCCCCCCCCAAAGAGAGGTGGGGTGTATTTCCGTTCATCCCTTTGCCTTCCTCCTCTTCAGAGGCCGGCTGACGTGACAATGCTGGTCAAAGGAATTCTGTTCCAGATTGGGGTCATTTAGTGTGACATGGACCTCAGCTCTGACGTCACGGAGTTTCGAGAATGTTCTGGGGTGTTCCCTTTTTAACTTTCGAGTTACTCATAATACGTAACACCAACATGAACATTCTGGAGAGAACTTGACTCTCTAGCATGTACACGATACTTGTCCAGTGCAACTTGAGATGGGATGGCCATTTGAACAGACTAGGAGATGACACATCAGATTCTGTACTCTCAACTGAGAGAGGGTTCATATGGAATCAGTTGGTCAAAGCTCAGGTATGAAGGCAAGAGAAACCTGGAGGACTTGACAAGATACGTCCAGGCATCAAGTCAAATGGAGAAAAACAGATTTGCATGGTGTCATCATCAGACAAGATGGACTTGTAGTGTTAAAGAAAAAAATCTTTTCTCCAACCAATAATTTAACTGAATGCATAAATACTGAAAATGTAAAATACATCTTGTTTTTGACTATTATATAGTAAAAGTAAATTTGGCAAAAGTGGCCTATTGTTGGTATCAACCAGACAACAAGGGAGTCTATCCCCTTTTCACTAATGTTAGACCAGGGAGATTGTTTTTGCATCTGAGGTGGAGTGCCACACCTACCTTCAGCTTTTTTTTTTTTTTACCACAGATCCATGCTGTTCTACTCATGTGCTGAGTGGGCAAAGTCCGGTATTGAATCTGGAACCTTTTGGTCCATAAGTGGATGCTCTACTGATGGAGCTAAACCGGCTCTTTATAAAGAATTTTAAAAAAAATGAATCCTATCCTTTTATTTTATAGAAAATTAATTTGATTCATTGAAAGTCATTAAGTTCAATGTCAATATCAATAGAATTTATATAATTAAAAATTAAATTATAATTACAAATGATTAAGTGTTTTATAATGAGAATTTAATAGTCTTAAGTTGAGAAATTTAAATTTATGTAAACAGTAAAAGTCTAATATTCACAATTTGCATTCTTGTGAATATATATATATATATATATTTTTTCGAGTCACACACGGAGCAGTCTTCCATGTCTATAACCTTGCTGATGAGACCTAATAGGTCAAATGTACATTCAGGGATTGACATTTTCTCAATTTGTTTAGCCTTACATTTGAACATATATGCCCGCCTAAATTCATTAATTATTCACTAATTAATTTTCAAAATTAGGTATGACTTCAATTAAGCACATATCCTCCAAAAATTGTCGGCTAAATGCCATATAAAAAATAAACATTTGTTTGTTTACTTACCCTCATATATATATATATATATATATATATATATATATATATATATATATTAAATTTTTTACTTGAAGGCACTTACAACGCATGTATCGCATAAAATTCGATACTTTTTCTTATAGAAAATGAACTTGACAAGTGTAATCCCAACAAAGGATGGTTCGATGTGTAGAATACCGTACAGACTGTTTCGACTTTATTAAGTCTCATCAGCGGTATATACTAACGATTTCCCTCCGACAGAAATCGAAACCGGGACCTCAGCAGACACAGTGAAACACTAGTGAAACACCTTATCGCCTCGGCCACAGTACACAGCTGACCATCCTAGTGAAATTAAGCTTGTCAAGTGATACTCACGCCTCTACCATAATAGGTAAGGGGGCGTTAATGAGAGAATAATAACAACAAACAGACCGACTGCCCTTCGGCGAAGTGAATAAGATTTTGGGATGTTTGTTTATTTAGAAACGTTGCGGATAAAGTATATTAAATTTTTACTTGAAGGCACTTACAACGCATGTATCGCATAAAATTCGATACTTTTTCTTATAGAAAATGAACTTGACAAGTGTAATCCCAACAAAGGATGGTTCGATGTGTAGAATACCGTACAGACTGTTTCGACTTTATTAAGTCTCATCAGCGGTATATACTAACGATTTCCCTCCGACAGAAATCGAAACCGGGACCTCAGCAGACACAGTGAAACACTAGTGAAACACCTTATCGCCTCGGCCACAGTACACAGCTGACCATCCTAGTGAAATTAAGCTATATATATTTACCAACCCCTCCGCACGAGCAGGATGTGACGCAAGGTCAATTTCAAGTTTTCCTTCTCCTAGACTGGTTACCTAGCCATGTTTTAAGAGCCCAGTCGGCCCTGCTATTTACCCATAGCTGGAGGGAGAATTGGATTCATACCTTTCCCAGGGGTATTAGCACCATGTGAAATGCAAACAGCTTTGACGAAGAATTGAACTCTGGTCGACGAGTCCATTTCCTACAACTCTAACCTCTAACATTTGACCACGCGCCTCCGTCTTGTGAATATAAGATGTTTACTTATATGAATTTGATCAGGGCAGGGTTAGCTCAGTTGGTAGAGCGTTCAGCTAGGAATCGCAAGGTTCCTGGTTCGATACTGGCCCTCGCCAACACAGCATATGAGTAGCACAGAGATCTGTGCGGTAAAGTGAGGAGCTGATGATAGGTGTGGCACTCCACCTCAGATGCTAGAATAATCTCCTTGGTCTAGTGCTAGTGAAAAGAGGATAGACTTCCTTGCTGTTTGATAGAAGGGGTAGTGAGGCGAGAGGAGAGGAGGTCAAGTGGGTGGGTAAGCGTTAGTGAGGAGAGGTTTTGAATGGTCAAACAGGAATCATTGGAGAGGAAGAGAAGGAAATCAGAAGGGGAGAGAGATAGTGAGCCGGGACAAGTGTTTTATAAAATATATATATATACCCCTTCTATAAAACACTTGTATGATAACCTGATAATTCATTAAAACGACTGATGATGCCAAGCTCAATGCTTTAGCAAAATATACACACTTTTGTCTGAGTTTTGTTCTTTTGTTCCTCTCATCTCCACCACATTCTGTCAGATTCATTCCAATCCTCTTTCCATATATATATATATATATATATATATATATATATGGGAGAGAGTAAGTAAACAAACAAATGTGTTTATTTGATATGGCTTTTAGCTGACAATTTTTGGAGGATATGTGCTTAATTGAAGTCATAACTAATTTTTGAAAATGAATTAGTTAATAATTAATGAATTTAGGCGGGCATATATGTTCAAATGTAAGGCTAAACAAATCAAGAAAATGTCAATCCCTGAATGTACATTTCGACCTAATAGGTCGAAATGTACATTCAGGAATAATGTTACTATATATATATATATATAGTAACATTAACTTTAGTATATAAGATAGGTTATTATTTATTTTATTATAATCTCAAATAGGTAATGGTAAATACAGTGTTACCTTGAGTTATGAGTTTAATTAATTTCCTTTTATATCAAATTAATTTTCACCATTGAAATAAACTGAAACGTTATTAATACATTCTACCCGCTCTCTCAACACTCTATTTCTGTTGTTAAGTTTTTTAAATAAGAGAAATACCACTGTATTGTATAAAAACAATAAAATGTAATGTATTATGTGTTGTAATATGTTTTAATGTTTATTTTTTTATAAATAATATTTTCCTTTGGCGTAATAAATTTGGCAGGGAGACCACGCCTACGCTTCAAAGATGTCTGCAAGAGAGGCCTGAAGACATGCCGCATCGACATAGACACGTGGGAGGCTTGTGCAGAAAACCGTGCAACCTGGCGCCTCCTCGTCAAACAAGGAACAAAAAGAAGTGAAAAAGAGAGGAAAGAAGCTGCCACAGAAAAGAGAGCTAAAAGAAAGGAGAAACAGCAGCACCCCCAACACCTACAGAAAGCATCACCTTTTGTTTGCGGCCATTGCACCAGAGACTGCCATTCGAGGATCGGTCTGTTCAGCCACTCACGTAGCTATAAGAGAGAGAGAGAGAGAGAGAGAGAGAGAGAGAGAGAGAGAGAGAGAGAGAAAACTACACCATCGTCTAAAATAGACAGAAGGTTGCCAACCAACAATAAATTTGGAAACTTAAATGTTTTTAGCTTAAATGTTTACCTCTGAACACAAAGCAAAAAATTTGACTGAGGGAAACCTTGTAACTCGAAAAACTCATAAGTGAGGGCACTCGTAAGTGAAGATTTCAAATTCTATTATAAAAATCTTTCACATAATTTGTGATTTTGATCTCAAGTTTTAAACATCAGTTAACATAACAAATGCTAATGTCACCATTTAATGTGTGATATTATCATGAATCTTGTTTTTATAGTCTCACAAAAATCTTGTCAGATTACTTTGCAGCAACAGCTGTATTCACCAAAGTAGAAATGAATGAATGAAATGTCTACAACATCCCTCACCCCCCGTCACATTCAATGTATTTATTCAAGTGAACGTGTCCATTTCAATTTTTTAGAACAAAAATGTATCTCTCTAATGCATTTTTGTGGTTTGGTTTGGTTGGTTAGATTTTACTACTTGTTGGATTATTTGTTCTAAAAACGTCTTCGGCATAAAATAACCCAACAGTGGTTGACATGCCGCAAAATCGATCCAACCAACCAAACTTTATCGCCATTACTCCCAGGTCCACCCTGACCTGGAGTGGTAGTACTTCTTAGGTCTCCTTATTAAAATTATAAAATGGATAAAAAATGAGTATTAAAAAATGTGTTTAAAAAATTGAGTTTGGAAAAAAATTAAATACCCAACGAATGAATAAAGCAAAATGTCTTCGGCATGAAATAACCCAACAAAGGTTGATATGCCGTAAAATCGAACTAGCCAACTGACTAGAATTGACCTACATGACAACCACTATAAGATTAAATAAATACTTAGACATTACAACAGATTGGATGCTGCAGTTACTAAACGCACACGAGCAAAAAAAAAAACAAAAACAAAAAAAAAAACAATTAGTAAAGAAAGTAAATTTGCTAAACAACTCGAAAGAAATAAGCATAAAAGATCGAGCAATAAAGGTAACAAAAGAATAAAAAGTATAAAAATCACAAAGACTAAACCAATTAAAAAAAACGCCTGGGGAAAACAAAACTACAGACACTACACTCAAAGAATTATAAATACCAATATTGTATAAACTAATCGATGACTAAAAAGTACTGAACTAAAAGTGGAGACAGAGGGGTTAATGATAGCAGCACAGGACCAGAACCCTCCAACTAGAAACTATCAGGCAAACACTATTTTTAAAAAACCGGATCAAACCCAATGTGTAGACTGTGCGAACACAAAACTGAATCAACCATTTAGTGTCCAGTTTCCCAATCCTAGCACCAATAGAATAGAAAGAAAAGAATGATAAAATAGGACGTTATATTCATTGAAAAATATGCAAATATTCCGTGAAACATTGAAACCTGAAAATGGTATTAAATATCAACCAGAACTAAAAACAGAAGCTAAAGAAATTACTATTCTCTCGGAGTTTGCTATCGAAACGGATAGAAAAATGAAGAGCAATAGACCAGATAAAAATGGGTAAGGACTATAAAAGTAAAAAAAAGTTTTATAATGGATATGTCAGTGCTAACAGATAATAACATCAGTCAATATATATATATATATATACATTTATATATATATATATATATATATATATATATATATAAATGTAAGAAAGTTTTGTAGAAAAAACAACAAGATGTTAAAAATTTTTTGCTGACAGAAATCTGTTTCGACATTATGAATATGTCTTTATCAAAGCAACATTGTAAGCGGAAAAATGAAATGAATATATCATTTATTACGAGGCACATATACATTTTTACTGCAAACTTTTTTGAGCTTTTTTTATGATAAAAATGCTTATAATTTTTAAAAATAAAATTTATTTTATTTTTATCAATAAATACATATTTTTAAAATTAAAAAAAATTCCGGTACTGATTGAGAGCGTTCTGTGCCTCGTAATAAATGATATATTCATTTACATATTGTCGGATTCAATATCCATTTTTACCTTTCATATATATATATATATATATATATATATGAAATTAAAAAAAACACATTGTGGAACTGTTTATACAGCTATACCCATTATGCTCACTTAACCACATGCAATGCAAGAGACGGTACGTTATTATCCACCCCACCAATACCGCATATCGACTTTTTCTTAATGGCTTTATCACGTCACACATCAATTTGAAACAGACGACCATTTTGATTTAAGAGAGAATCATGTTACTTAATAGGCAGGACAAGAAATATCGAAAACTTGTAGAATCCGTCATATTATCTTTTATCAAATAATCAAACGACTCAGATTTTATAACGTACTAGAAGCGGCTACCCGGTGTTGTCTGGGAAGAGAGTGTGTGTGTGGGGGGGGGGGGGGAGAGATAATAAAAAGTTAGTCTCGCAGATCCATTGATTGTTTTGATCTTACATAATTGATTTATGTTTTAATCCCGGACTCAACCAATGACTTTCTCCGTTCTCTTACAATTCAAATCCTAATTTTTAATATCTTCCCAGATATAAATACAATCTTCATTATTTTTGCACAAAAGCAAGCTCTGGAGATAGTGAATGTGTACATATATTTACTTTGTTATTAATTGTTTTATTTTAACAGTTTCCTTAGGACATGCACACATACATACATACAAATTGTCCTTTATATATATATAGATAACCTTTTTGGCAAAATAAATGTTACAAAAAACGACATCCCACTTAATTTGACATAGTGGTTAAGGGTTTAAAATAAAAACTAATTCCAACATTTACTAATCTTAATATCTGTTAATTATAATTTATTACTAGCAAATATTTAACAAACGGCAGTAATATTTTTAAATCCTTTAATTCACAGTTTGATTAACGGTCATAAGTACAATTTTGAATTATTTTTTTTTTTTTTGGGCTTTGATAACAATCGGCCTTCCTAATTACGTTACCATGACAACCCCTCATATCGTTGTAAAGTGTCTGCAATATTTTTTTTTTTAATCTAAAAATTATTCCAAAATGTCAGTGTATTCCACCAAATAAGTTTTCTCATTTTATTTCACTTCGCATTCTTGTCGGATATTTGTTCATATTTCGGAAATCCATGTCGGAACATGATCAGGAAAATGGTGATAATCATCTTTCCCGGAGACTAATACAGTGGCCGGAAATGTTCGGGGCCGGTTGGGGTCGTTTTCAATCGGTCGGGAATTGGTGCTGACATAGCGAATGACATAACCACAACGGCGCCTGTCTGAGAGATTCGGTTCACTTCCATGTACAGTGAGACCGTGATGAAGTGACATTTGTCCAGCTTCCAATGGACATGCCGTTGCTTTACTCACATCAAACAGCAAGGTGGAGATTTCTTGGTTGGATGTTAACAGATTGCCAGCCTGTTCAGCGGTGTTATGTTTCAACATTCCATTCCGGTGAGAACCTTTGAAAAATAAAATAAATTAATAAAATAATAATTAAAAAAGAAACATAAAGGGTGTCTACAAAAGAAATTGACAGTTTTAAAAAGGTATTAACCCTTAGAACTTGAGCGGTTAAAAGAACATATACGAGGTGTCCGTGGTGTAATGGTTATTATCGTAGGAAATGAACACGGCGACACGAGTTCAAATCCTAGACGAGGCTGGTTGCATTTCACACAGCACTAATACTTTTGAAAAATGGACATTAGTTCAAATCCTGGATGAGGCAGGTTGCACATAGCATTAATACCCTCGGGGAAGCCATGAATCCAATTATATATATATATAATCCAAAAGTCCAGAGAAGAAATCTTCCTTACGACACAAGAGTTTTATTCTAAAAAAACCTCTCGCAGTTTGAGAGCTCAATGTGTGCTCTTAATGTTAGAGTCACAGAGAAAATTTATAAGTAAAGAAATAACAAAAGACTTAGAGATTTTGAATTATAGTCTATTTCAGGGAGCTTAGACAAAGATTTTGAACTATCCTAGTAGAACAGGCAGGGGTGGTCACAGAAAAGATATTGATCCTGTTTAAAAAGGATCATCATATCTTGTGGAATCAACTAATGTCAAAGAACAATAGAGATTTTCTTCCAAACAATCTCCATTACATATCCCAAGAGAATAAAGCAACATTAAGTGGAGAGGGCGGCCTCAAAAAGAAGTTTCTGCTGTTACCGCAGTTGCGAGGAAACCTGCCTAGTCATCAGAGGTTCTTCAACAGACGTGAAAAATCTTCCTCAATTTTTGTCCACGAAGATAAAAATTGTTGCATACCTTTCTTAATTATTTTCTTATGTATGGTTTAATCGTCTTCGTCTTCTATATTCCAGCGGGTCGTATCGAGATTCTTTTTCAATCGGGCCGGGTATTTGTGCTTTTCAGCTGGGGTCTCTCTCTCTCTCTCTCTCTCTCTCTCTCTCTCTCTCTCTCTCTCTCTCTCTCTCTAACTCTCTCTCTCTTCTATTTTCTGTTCTTGTTATTATTACTGTTCTGTTCTCTTGGTTATCAAAGACAAATCCCAGAGACTTATTTGTGTACACACTTAAAAAAATCCCGATCCCTGATAAATTATTTGCGGTACGCATGTGGGAGTAGCAGCATAGGCCGAAAATCACGTCTGGCCCCGACGGGCGCTTTGGCTTAACTTCCTATATTCTACCTATTCAGTTGCACAGTCATGTGATCCTCTAGGCCAATGAGAGACCCGCTCCAGATAAACCCGGGTTAAAGACCTGTCTTCAAATTCTCAGTGATTTTCCACTGATTTACCGTTATTTTCAAACTACTCTACACTACCTTACAAAAATGATAGGCGATGCAATTATGAAACAGAATTATCAGTCTTTCTATAAGTAAATGTTTGAAAACATAGAAATACGCAATCTGAACAACCTCATAGATAGAACTTTTCATCTTTAGATACGAAGCGACTTAGTTTGTTACAGACAAACTAGTTCGATATAAATGGACGAATTAAAAGATGTGTCCGTGTGAGTTTGTGTATTTTCGATAAGTAGAAAGAACTTTTAGTTATTTATTTTTTCTTTCTGTCCGGAAAATTCTTATTGGAACTAATTGAATACGGCATCAATTAAATATGACTTGAAAGACTTTACCTGGAATAACCTGCATACAACCATTTTGAATGTCAGCTTTGTCAACCGCCAACCACGCAGTTACTACATCACCATCAACACCCCAGTATCTGTAAAAGAAAACACATTTCATCTGTATATTGTTTCTTGGTTTGCTTTGTTTAATGGCATATCAAACTTCATGGGTTATTTAATGCCAAAGCTATCTGTGTAGAGGAATACAAATGGTACTTTGTAATATTTCGGAATGTTGTCCTCATCTTTATTATCATATACATAATGGGAGGCACGTGGTGTAATGGTTAAAGTCATGGGAAATGGACTCGTCGCCCCGAGTTCAAATCCTGGATGTGGTAATTGCATTTCACTTAGTGCTAATAGCATTGGGAAAGGTATGAATCCTACTCTCCCTCCAGCTATGGATAAATAGTAGGGCAGACTGGGCTCTTTAACCTTGGTTAGGCAACCGGTCTAGGAGAAGGAAAACTCTGAATTCAAACCTGTTGAAATCCGCTTAAGAAATTGACCTTGTGTCACATCCTGCTCGTGTGGAGGGGTTGGTATATATATATATATATATATATTATATATATATATATATATATATAATGTTTCGGCCGATGTGACATCCGGCCTTCTTCATGTGTTTCTTGTCGAACTAAAAGGTTCGGTTTGAAGTTCTGTGAAGAAACCCGAATAAAATAGGAAGCCGACAAGTTTGACAAGAAAGTTTCCGATTCCAAGAAGAAACACACGAAAACCAAATCGTCTGAATTGTTGCGTATGTTGGGATTTATCTTCACATTGGCCTGGAAGAGTTATCTTCCCGCAGGGTTGTCATTTGTTCTCACCAGGGGCCATGGTATTTAAGCGCCTGGTTCAAACGCTTCTGCCTCTTTTAGCTACATCTTCTCGTACGAGCACATGGGCTAGACACATTGTCACACCCTTCTCGTGGGGGCTTCGGCCCCCCATTCACTAGTAAGTGATTTTGTATGTAACGGACTCTCCAGTCCTTTTATCTCTACTCTTTATGTATTGTACATGTATGTTATTATTTTCTGTATCTTGTCATATTCCTGTGCTGTTATAAATATAAAATGTTTTTCCCCCAAATGTGTTGGAGTTTGTTATGTTTCAACTAGTTGTAACATTGTTATAACCTTGAACCTTACACGTATAAAACAATAAAGATTAGGACAATACTCCGAAAAAATTTAAATAATACAAATTGTCAAGTCTCATTTAAAAGATTCGGACAAATAGTAAGGGTTCTATTTAACCAATAACTGGGGAAAGGATCAGGTGGTTCATACCTTTCCCAAAGGTATTAGTCCAAAAGTGAATTTAGTAGTGCAACTTGAGTTCGAAC
This sequence comes from Doryteuthis pealeii, assembly GCA_023376005.1. Classification (NCBI taxonomy): domain Eukaryota; kingdom Metazoa; phylum Mollusca; class Cephalopoda; order Myopsida; family Loliginidae; genus Doryteuthis; species Doryteuthis pealeii. The sequence goes on along the minus strand of CM042142.1, from coordinate 132,955,813 downwards.
TCACTTACCACGATATCACTATTCAGCACGTTAACCACTACGCCACGGGGACTCCCCATGTATATTGTCTGCTATCATTTTCAATTTATTAACTGAAAACGATAAGAGACAATATGCAAATATTATAATTAAAGTAATGAATTTAATATTAAATTCCCAGATTTACATTACACACAAATCTTTTTTTTTCTTTATTCTAAAAAATACTTTAAACGCTGGTATATATATTTACCCCCACCCCTCTGCACGATTAAGGTGTGACACAAGGTCAATTTCTTAAGCGGAGATTAACATTTGAATTCAGTTTTCCTTCTTCTAGACCAGGGTTACTCAAAGTGGTCTACATAAACCCTCTGGAATCTATACAACAATTCAGGGGGTCTGTAAGTATTTGGGGGGGGGGGGGTCTGCAAGTGCTCTATGGAAACTATTAAACCTTCTTAGTAATTAGAAGAAATTAATTCCACAAGAATCCTGGAGAACATGCTCATGTTGATATATTTTCAAAAGTTTCAGCCCAATATTCATGAACTTATCAAAAGTCATCAGCTTCACCCATCACATTAGGAAATGTGTTTCCCTGGTAAGTTATTAAGTTAGTATTAAATATTTGCAGCTCTTTTTTACGTTATGCTTACTTAACTGTTAATTTCACGGTTATTTTATAATTAACAGTTTTACATAAACGTTTGTGCAGAATTCATTAATTACATAATTGGTTGCAACAAAACAACTGCAAGGTGGACTGGGGTATATAGGGAGGGGGTACATGATAGGTCAATCACAGTTCTATAGATGTCTACGGACTTAAAAGTTTGAGAACCCCTGTTATAGACTGATTACCTAACCGAGGTTAAAGAGTTCAGTCTTCCCTACTATTTACCCATAACTGGAAAGAGAATAGTTTGATGGATACCTTTTCGAAAGGTATTACCGCTGTGTGAAATGCAAACAGCCTCGTCCAGGATTTGAACTCTAGTCCCCAAGTCCATTTCTTACGACTTCCAACTTATTCCTAATTAGGTGTGATCGCACTCGTCGTTCATTGGAAGGGTGTTTATTAGTGAGCGCTAAAATATACGGGAGGAGGAGGGGTTGGAGGAGGAGGGGTTGAAGGAGGAGGGGTTGGAGGAGCTCTCAAAGTAGTTTTAACTAATGAGAAGAGGACCCCTTCGGTTTTAATTCTGAGTTTTCCTTCTCTTAGACTGGTTGCCTAACCACGGTTAAAGAACCCAGTCTTCCCTGTAATTTACCCATAGCTGGAGGAGAAATACTTAGGTTCATACATTTCCAAAGGGTATTAGCGCTATATGAAATACAAACAGCCATGTCCAGGATTTGAACTTGTCTCACCGTGTCCATTTCCTACATCGGTAACCATTACACAACGTGCCCCCAACAAATAAATTCAAATACATCTCTAATTATAATGTTTGTCTGTCTGTAACCAAAACTATATTACAACTCAAGTCACAATTTCCTTAATTATTTACGTCACATTCTCCATGACCTTATTTTATTTGAACCTCAATGATTGATAAAATTGTTTAACATTATTTATACTATTGACCATATCTGTATACTAATAACATGCAATTATATTTATATATACAACAAAATAACAGTTTACAATGTGAATGGAAAGGCTAATTTGCATATTGATATTAAAAATTTGATTTTAATTAATATGTGCTTTGTATTATTGATTTCTAATTGTTTGGTTTTATCTTAATGAATATGAGCAAAAATCTCTTCAATAAATCTTAAAAGAAATCAATTAACAAGAAGAAATAACTGTCATTTTATTCTTTACTTCCTATTTTAACTAAATAGTTAAATTAGGAAAATGAAAAACGGGAGTGCTGGATGAGTAAATTTCAGTCGTTCTATTTTTCAATTATACCCCCCCCCCCACCTCTGTTTGAAATCTTTTTATCTGCATTCTTATTTAGTTTGATTAGCCTTTCTAATTTAATATAATATTTTATTACAATAAAACTTAAATAGTTGCACCCAACGGGGGGTGCATATATTTGCTAGTACAAATGAATTCTATCTCACCTGACGTCTTGGTGCCAAGCGACAAATTGTTTAGCATTATCGGTGCGGCCATTTTCCTTTTCGGGATATTTACAGATGAAACGAGAATCGAGAAGAATTATGTTGTTACCCAAAAGAGCACGGAGGGGTGGCAGGACGTTCGGGTGGCTGGCTAATTTCATCACCCATGGAAGTTTCATATGGACATTATGCAGCGAATATTGGGAATTCAGTTTTCCTGTAAATAACAATGATATCGTTAATACAATGGCACTTCGACTTACGAGTTCCCTATCTTACGAGTTTTTGAGTTACGAGCTGCCCCTAGGTCGATTTTTTTGCTTTGTTTTGAGAGCTAAAATTTGAGGTACGTGCGAGCTTCAGATACGTTTATGTTAATATGTTCACTGAAAACATTTAAGTTTTCAAATTTATTACGCCAAATGAAAATATTATCTATAAAAAATAAACATTAAAACATATTACAGCGCATGAATTAATTACATTCTATTTTATTTACATTTTATACAAGACAGAGTTATTTTTCTTATTTAAAAGAAACGTAACAAAAAATTAGGGTATTTTTGGGGGTGGTGGTGGCTGGAACGGATTAATGACATTCCAGTTTATTTTAATGCGGGAAATTTGAGTTACGAGTACAACGAATTAAACTCGTAAGTCAAGGTACCAATGTATTTCAATTTAACATTCACTCATACATAGATTTGCTTGTTGTGACGTTACCATATCCATCACCATCATCATTATCATCATCATCATCAGGTCACGTTGACAGCATGGATTCCCATGACTCTCTCGCCACCCGTCCCTATCGACCATCGATCCTGGCAGGTCTTCTGTATGGCATCCATAACCCACACAGAGCTGATTGATGTACACAACGATACTGCATGCTGTTTTGAACAAATCCCGAAAGCATCACTCCCCCAAAACAGCTGCACGGCCACTTACCTCCTATCACATAAATCATCCAAGTAAGACCAACGTTGTTGGAGAAGCAAGAACGAACTCATAAAGGACGTTCTCCGATGGACACCTAAACATGGACACACCGACCAGCAAAAATCTACATCAATTTTTTATAATGTATGGCTGCATCACTTTAACGAAACCCTTGGAGAAAAAGGCGAGACGGGAAATTTTCTTCATGGACAGAATGAAAATGGAGTTAGAACGTTTGCAAAATGTGTTGCACTAAACGGGGATTTGGTTGAAAAATTCGGGGACTTTATTTATCAATCAATTCTTGTAATATAATATTCATATGTATTCGTATCGAGTAGGTCAGCTCGACAGGGAATGATGAACAAACCGGTTTGAAATAAGTGAACAAATATTTCTGGCTTGAACGTTCACAAAATAAAGTGTGTCCTCAAAATGTGTTGGGAGAAGAAAATTTAATTTTATAGAAATGGCGAGTCTTGAACATATCAAAGTAATGGCCGGAATATTGAACTGAGCGGAGTTTTAAATAAGGAATTTTAGGATGTGATAAAAACGTAAGCAAAAAAATGTTCGGACATGAAAATTGACCGACGGTTTGACATGCCGTTAAAATCAATCAATCAATCAATCGTAAATGTTAAATATAGGTAAAACGACTGTGACATCGGCGAAACTCACATATATGTATATATATATACACACACACACAAAGTGTGTCAAAATATCGAGATTTTTTGTGCTTTTTTACATACATTGAATTCTAAGATAATTAACGTTCCATTCATCAATTTTTTCAGAATACAAGGTGTGTCAAAAAAGTCCCAAGTTTAAAACTGTATTTACCAAGATAGAAATGAACAATGAATGGAACGTTATCTTTTTTTACAGAATACAAGGTGTGTCAACAAGTACAAAAAATCTCGATATTTTTGACACACCTTGTATATATATATGCGTCAGGTTTTTCGGTGTAGCAGATGGATAAATAACTTTTAAGAAAAAAAAAACAATAGAATTAATTCTAATAAAAATATACAACAAAGAGACGCGACACAAGAATAAGAAAAATGATTTTTTAAAATAGCGTCTCTGTGTTTTTACCTATGTCATTTTCCAATTTATCAAAATTTTCTTTCAATTCTGCTGATTCTCGGCTGTCCAATACGTCGATTCTGGCAATATATCCATTTTTCTGAAAATCGGAAGACCAAACTTTTGATTGTTGATCGTTAGACGCCATGATGTCAAAGTTAGATAATAATTCTGTCTCGTCTCTTGTTTATATCTAATTGGGCTCCTTACTAAAAACAATATGCCTCAACCAGAATACATGTATTCTTATATATATATATATATATATATATATATATATATATATATATATATATATATGTGTGTGTGTGTGTGTGTGTGTGTGTGTGTGTGTGTAATATATATATATATATATATATATATATATATATATATATATATATATATATTGTTTCAGCAGGTTTAAACCATTACTTGCTGCCAAAATACACAATATATATATATATATATATATATATATATATATATATATATATATATATGGAGGTGCGGAAGTTATCCGTGTTTTTTCCTTTTTCACATATACATACATACTATTCATGTTTACAGACAGTAAAACTAATGTTCTGTTTACTTTGGCGATTATACAAGCACAACCACATAAACACATCGATACATTTTCTTTGCTACACCCATAGATACAAACGACCTATTTTTTTCTTACGTGCTTTTTGAAGATATTTCTGCATTTGTAAATAGAATTTGATTTCTTTCATTTCCCTTTGGCGTTATTTTCCTGTACACCCATTCACCCACCAATCCCACTCACTACTCATATCCATATAGGGCGACTCGCGTAGTGTTGATTGGTTGGTTGGATTTTACGGCATGTTAACCCATTGGGTTATTTTATGCCGAAGACATACTATTTCATTCATTCTTGATCGGTACTCTTTTTTTAAAACTCAATTTTTAAAAACATTTTTCTAAACTTATTTTGTTCAATTTAACTCATAGGTAGAACTCTTACAGGTACTACCACTCCGGGTCAGAGTGGACGTGGGAGCAAACGTAATGAAGGGGTATTCCACATTCCCCGAGCTCCAGAACTGAAACTTCGCCATCAGATAGAGTTTAACGTCATACCCAGGACGCCAAGAACCTTGCGTAGTTAGCGAGTTAGGTTAGCGAACTATTGTTAAGGTGTTCGATTCTTACTTGCTGCCTCATATTCCTCGTTATGTGTCAAAGTAAGTGTGTTATAAACCAGTAATATAAGGAGGTGCGTTGTGTAATTGTTATCGTAGTAGGAAATGATATAAAGAAACTAGACACGAAACGACAGTACTCCAAGGTTTGCTAATATGGAGTTAACCACGAGTGTGGCAGACAGGTTAAGAGTTAAAAGAAATAACCAAACAACTAGAAATAGGAATAAAAGATGTGTACTACATAAAACAATAGGATTGCAAACTTTAGTTCTTCTGCACAATTGTTTATAATTTGTCACTTATCTGAGTCCTGAGATAGGGTATTATCGGAGCCCTTGCTACGGCCTTCTGTAGGTTCGGATATGATAGACGTTCTGTTTGATGTCCGACTCCGATGCTGGTTGTTGAGGAAGAGGAGCGACGCTTTTTTTAAAGATCTATTCCCGTTGAGAGCTGGATCAGAAGAGGGCGAGTTTGCCTAATTCGGCTTTGCCGCCAAAGTATGCTGGCTCGTGATTGCTTGGTTCGAAACAGAGGCTCGTAGACAAGGACGATAACCCCCATACCTCAGAATTCTCAATAATGAACATGACACGACATATTCAAATCCTGAACGAGGCTGTTTACATTTCACATAGCGCTAATATTTTTCGTAAAGGTATGAATCCAACTATTCTCCTCCAACTATGGGTAAATAGTAGGGCAGACTGGACTCTTCAACCTTGATTAAGCAACCAGTCTAGGAGAAGTAAAACTCTGAATTCAAATCTGTTAAACTCCGCTTAAGTAATTGGCCATTGTGCTACATCCTACTCGTGTGGAGGAGTTGGTAAATATATATAAAGCAGTAATAGACATTACTGATATTGTTACATCCGGGCTACATGAGCTGAGTATCCTTGTTTTTATTGTTGAATCACTTTGTAATAAATGGTTAAACCTAACAGACGTATTAACGTGTCATGATTGAAAAAGCTCTGAATGAACGAACCCAACAACATGTCTAAATAAGATAAAACAGTAAAAAAGAAAAAAAAGCTTGATAAATGTCTCAGTCCGTTTACATCTATCTATCTCACTCTGTTCATATCTATCTATTCTTACGTTTGTATGTATTCACCAAAACCCTTTGCCACGGACAGGATGTGAAATAAGGTTATTTTTAATTCAATTTCTATTAAAGATTTCCTACTCATAGACTAGTTACTTAACTAAGGCCAAAGAACCAAGTCTATCCTACAATTTACCCGTAGCTGGGGGAAGAGAAGAGGTGGATTCATGCCTGTCTCTTGGGCATTAGCACGAAGTGAAGCGCAAATAGCCTCATTTAAGATTTGAACTAGGATCGCTTATTCCATTTCTTACAACGATAACCGTTACACTTGGAATGTCCCCCCCTTACATTTGTAAGTATCCAAGTGTACTTATATCAACATAAAGCAGGCGCGTGGTGTAATGGTTAAAGTCATGGGAAATGGACTCGTCGCCCCGAGTTCAAATCCTGGACTTAGCTGTCTACATTTCAGATAGCGCTAATACCCTTGGGAAAGGTATGAATCCTACTCTCCCTCCAGCTATGGGTAAATAGTAGGGAGGACTGGGCTCTTCAGCCTTGGTTAGGCAACCTGTCTAGGAGAAGGAAAACTCTGAATTCAAACCTGTTAAACTCTGCTTAATAAATTGACCTTGTGTCGCATTCTACTCGTGCGGAGGGGTTGGTAAATATATACATCAACGTAAAATTGCATGTGTGTGTGTGTGTGTGTGCGCGCACGCGTGTGTACGTGTGTGTGTATACGTGTTACTGTGTATATATATTTACCAACTCCTCCGCACGAGCAGGATACGACACAAGGTGAATTTCTTAAGCGGAGTTTAACAGGTTTGAATTCTCCTAGACTGGTTACCTAGCCATGGTTAAAGAACCCAGTCTGCCCTGCTATTTACCCATAGATGGAGGGAGAGTGGGTTTCATACCTTTCCCAAGGGTATTAGCGCTAAGTGAAATGCAATTAACACGTCCAGGATTTGAACTCGGGGCGACGAGTCCATTTCCCATGACTTTAACCATTACACCACGCGCTTCCTTACTGTTTATATGTGCGTAGACAATACGCGTTTGCCATACAAGTTTACAATATCGGCGATGTCTCAAATTGAAGCTAAAAACTTCACACTAATCTTCTTTATACACGGATAAATCATGAACAGCACTAAACTTTAAAGGACTTCGCACGAAGAATAGGGTACGTAATTGTAGGCAAGGTTTTTAACATCAGAGAAAATTAGTTTCACAATCTTCATTAAGGAAAAATGAAGTTTGAAATATTTCTTTTTAAATACGGAAGTTTCAGAAATCTTTAACGTGGTTTAATTTTTTTTTTAGAAGAAAGTGTGCTTGCATGTTTATCTCGGGGATTAAGATCAAGGGTTCCTAGCTCAGAGGTTAGAAATTATGTTCTTAATACAATATACATGTATTATACGATCACACAAGTTTGCTCCAAAAACAAAGGCTAATTCTTATTGAACTCAATAAGCGCCGTCGTCCCATTTAGGGGACTTTTGCAAAAATAAAGGATAGATTGATTGTTTGATGTTAATGGCATGTCAACCCGTCTAGGGTTATTTTATAAATAGAGGTTAGGGAAGAGAGTTCATATTTATTTTTTCTGTGTAGTTGTTTCTTCAGAGTTTTTTTTTTGCACGCGTTCATATTGAATACAAATAATTTTAAAACATATCTATTTTACCCATAGATGGAACCCAATAAGTACTACCATTTCGAGTTAGTGGATCTGAGGCTAATGACAATGAAGTGATACTTCACACTCCACAAAACTTGATTCTTACCCTCAGATGCAGTTTAGTGTCATACACAGGATACGCCCCATATTGAGATGGAACTTCTTACATCAAATAAATATTTGTACCGATCTTAGATTGTGTATACATTGTTTCTGGGAGGCCCCAATTAATTATCAAAGAAAATTTAAAAAATCTGGAGGATATTGGGTTCAAGTTGGGTAAAACTTTACGGACCTTATACAGTGAAACATCGATTTACGAGTTTAATACGTTTCGCTCGTTACACAATTGTGGAAAATAATATTACCTTATTTTCACCTTATACAAATAATGAAGATCATAAGCGAAAAACAATTACAGTGACCTCCCTTTGACCATAGCAACAGAGCTCAGGGGTCTTAGCCATAAACTGATGAGAAACCTCATGCGATTGGCTAAGGGCCTTTGTCAGCGACCATTCAGAGTACACGTTACTAGGCTCAGTTTGGCCGCCAATTTTGAGGGCTGAAACTTTCAAATCAGTCTCTTTCATTGGGACTCCCTTTGGGGCACGACGTATATTTTTTCCACAGCAAAGGCGTTGGGAATGATGGGGTCTTTGAACAGCATGGAATTGCCGCTGACGCTTATAATCAAACAACCAAACTAGCAAGACATCCCTGGAATAGATAAGTCACGCGGGCATTATCTCGCAAAACAATTCATACAATTCATACATTTTTACATACATCTTCTATTTGTGACTTTTGCAACAATTCATACTTTTACATACATTTTCTATTGTAATACATTATAAAACTTACACACACATTTCTACCACAAGTTACACTTTTGTATTTCGTATTTGTATCTTACAAGTCTTGCTGTTGATAAATGCACTTCGTATTATTATAAGCCTTGTTGTTGTGTTAGTTATCCCATTCTTTACCCTTGTCTGACTGTTTTCTTTATACAATTTCCTCGTATATCAAATCAATTTTCTCTATTGAAATGCCATTAATCCGTTCCAGCCCTCCTCAAAAGAATACGAATTTTTTGTTACATTTTTTTTAAATAAGAAAAATAGGAATTTCGCAAAATACATCTTTTAGATGATGAGGGGGCGTCAGCGATGTTGTATTTCTGGACTGTATTGTATAAAAATATAAAAGAATAGAATGTAATGAATTACGTGCTAGATGTTTTAATGCTTATTTTGTTAAAAATACTTTTCTTTGTCGTAATAAATTTGGAAACATAATAAATATTTTTGTGAATTTATTAGCATAAGCATATCTGAAGCTTGCTCATACCTCAAATTTTTAGCTCTCAACTCAAAAATAATTCGACCGAGTGACAGCTAGTACCTTGGAAAACTTGTAATTTGGAAAACTCGTAAGTTAAGTTAGTCTCAATTACCAGTGAATATAAACATCGAGTCGTTTAGAAAAATCAGACAAAAAAAAAAATATGAAAATGTCCTTTTTGAAATTTTGAATTGTGAACAATCATGACCTTTGGCCGGGTCAGTCTTGTGACGTCATCAAATGTGATATGGCACAAATCAATCGAACTAAGTCCTGGGGATTCCAAACTCTGTGCAACATCTCCCCATTGCACTAAAATAGTTATGGGTCGTTCTGATGTCTTTTGAGCACTGACCACAGAAACAAGACAAATTTGCTTTGCGCATGCGTGCAGAGAGAGAGAGAGAGAGAGAGAGAGAGAGAGAGAGAGAGAGAGAGAGAGAGAGAGAGAGAGAGAGAGAGAGAGAGAGAGTGTGTGTGTGTGTGTGTGTGTCCACTTTAAGTTGACTTTGCGCCATAACTGATTTTTGATGAGAAGCGAATAAAATTGGCATCGGTCGTGTCTCGTATCTGTTTTCTCTCCCCTTTATCCACACAAAAACGCGTGAGGACATGTATGGGTCAACACGAAATATAAGATATCCAATAAATGGCCAATAAACTGAAATTTCTTTCTGTTAAACCAAAAGATTTGATCCGCATTATTCATTTAAAAGTTATGATTAACTAGAAGCGGCTACCGGCATCGCCTTGGTAGAGGTTTTTTTAAAAGTTAGTCCTGCAGAGTTGAATCCTCGTGGGATGCTCTATTTATTTCACGAATATAAAATCAAATCACCATTATTTTTGCTCAAAAACCAAAACCCTGGTGATATTTAATGTGTATATATATTTACTTTGTCGTTAATTGTTTTATTTTCGAAGTTTCCTCCGGACATACACATACACACAACTGCCCTTTATATATGTATAGATAGATAGATGATGAAGATGGTTATTTTCAATGTTTTAAAAAGAAAAAGAAAAATACAAACACACATTTTAATGCCGTCTAAATACTTTGGAGCAATTCGTTTGAAAAACTGACGGATAGCATGAATAATCTATTAATAATGGAGATTCGCTTCCGGTTTTTGTCTGTAACAAAAACTACATCACTGCTTACGTCACATTACCCAAAATCGTCATAACATAGAATTGATACACTCAAAATTTGAACATGCAACATTAGACAGTCCTCATTGTTTTTTTTAAACAAGTTTTAATAAATACATGACTGGTATTATATATCTATATATAGTTTTTTTATTTTGATATATATTTAAAGTTTACATTTCAAATTGTTTTACTTTTTAATCCTTTAATGTATTTGATGATTTTACTTACTTGGGGTACAAACTCGCTGACATTGAATTTTTAACTCTCATCCCTCAGGCGATATGTTTCAAAAATCTATTTTTACATCGCCTGGAGGGTGTTTTTTATTTTGCTAGTAACAACAACAACAACAACAGGCGGGTCACCTAATCCCAGCCAGAAGACCAGACATAGTATTGATTGATAATAATAAGAGAACCTGTCATCTCGTGGATTTTGCCGCCCCGGCCGACCACCGAGTAAAAGTGAAAGCGAAAAAGATAAACAAATACTTGGACCTTGCCAGAGAACTGAAAAAACTGTGGAACATGAAGGTGAAGGTCGTACCAATTGTAATTGATGCCCTTGGAACGGTCTCCAAAGGTCTGGGAAAGAATTTGGGTGAATTGGAAATTAGAGCAAGAATCCAGACCATACAAACTATAGCACGGGTAAGAGCGGCTAGAATACTCAGAAGAGTCCTGGAGACCTGAGGAGACTTGCTGTCACTCAGCCTCTAGGGAGCCACCGGCTATGGCGGGTGTAAAAAAACTCCACAATAATAACTAAAAAATATATATATAATATATATATATATATATATATATATATATATATATATATATATAATATATATATATATCACTAGCACCACAGAGGCATATGCATAGTTTAAAAATTTCAACATCTCTGGATGTGTGTGTGTGTGTGTGTGGGGGCAAAGGATTGAAAAACGTTGGCACAAAGCGTCGCAAAAATGATTCAAAAGAATTTTACCAAATGGTTTTTACTCAACAAATGGATATTCTCTTCATCAGTAAATTCCCCATCCCTTTTTGTGGTTTATTAAATACATGAGCCATCACGGAACTTTGAACCCAACCCTTCCAAAATTTCAGAGAAATAGAAAAAAATATATTTTTACTAATTTTTGATACACATGAAGTTTAGGAAAATTATTTCTACCAATTTATTAGTCCACATAAAGTTACACAAATTATATACATAAAACAAGATTTGGCATTAAATAACCTACAGGGGTTTAATATGCCTTTAAACCAACAAACCAACCATTTTTAAATCTTCATATTGGATCTTCTGATGAGAATGCCAAGCAGTAGAGCATATGGTTTCGAAATTTCTGGATGAGTGAATTGCGTCATGGTGCTGCTATCCTCACAGATAATGCACAACTGACTTTTGTTTGCTGTACAGTAGACAAAATAGGAAACAATCAAAGCACATACACAAAATTAATAATTTAAGACGGCGACAATTTACCCATCGCATCATATATATATATATATATATATATATATATATATATATATATATAACATGCAAATATGTACTAAGTTGGCTCTTTTTTAATTTCTTGATCCAAATTACTGAACGAGGAAGATTTTATAAACGACTCTAGAATAAAAGTTTAGTTGGTTTTTCCCTTCCTCGTCATTTTTCTTATTTCCGCTTTCAAGTTTCTTATATAAAGCGCAAATATGACATCAATATTATCCAGTGCCAACTTGGAATACCAAACGTTTATATATATATATATATATTGATATTCAAACCCGACAATCAAACAGATCCATGGCCATGCAACGGGCAATCTTTAAGGTGAGTGACATTTTTGAAAACCAGATTTTTTTCATCTTTCTTATGACGAAAATGTCTTTTTATTTCTTCATCTTTTAAAAACTCTTTTCTCACACCTTATACTTTAGCTTAGTCGGCTAGTTGTTTTGTTTTACGGCATATCAATCCTTTTCGAATCAGGACTGGTTTTTTTTAATATTAGTTAGGCAACCGGTCTAGGAGAAGGAAAAACACTGAATTCAAACTTGTTAAATTCCGCTTAAAAAATTGATATTGTGTCGCATCCCTACTCAAGAGGAGGGGTTGGTAAATATATATGTGATTTAATGGAACTACAAAATCTTTCTCTTACCTTTCCTTACAATCTATGAGAAAATTCGAATTATTTTTTACTGAAGATAATTTAACATTTTCGAATTGTTAGTTACTAGTTGGTCGACTATGCGATTTTTAAATAATCGACTGATAATCACACACACACACACACACACACACACACACAAACACATACAAACACGCACACACGCACACACACACATGTATATATAAGATGAACAAAAAGTCATAAGACAAACGGGAATATTTTCTTTTATGTTTTTTTATTGTTCTCAAGTAGTTTCGACCTTAGGTCATCGCCAGGGTAAAATTTCTTGTGAAAGAAATTGTTTTAGAAAGTTAAAAAAAAAGTTTAAAATTTCTAAGTCTTTGACAAGCCACTATAGTCCGGGCAGAGAAATGTTAGAAGTGGCGAGTCCATCTGTTCAGTGATATATATATATATATATATATATATATATATATATATATATATATATATATATATATCCTTCTCCTATACTGGTTTCCTAATCAAGGTTAAAGAGCCCATTTGTTTTAGAGTTTAATTAGTAGGGTATCTAGGAACGGTAAGGTACTATTAGATTCTTCTTCGAACGTGAATTGTATGGACGGTTCTACTGAGTTTAGTTTGTTGGTGACGTGTTCTCTTTTTGTTTCTTGGAGGAGAAAGATCAGTATGTCGTCGATGTATCTACAATATGTGCAATTGTTGGGTAATCTATATTTGAAGAGGCCTGATTCTAAAAATTCTAGGAATAAGCAAATTCACTTTTGAAGAAGAATCTAATAATACCTTACCGTTCCTAGATACTCTACTAGTTAAATCCCCAAAACAAACAAGCATGCAAAGTCTACCGTAAACCCACCAACATAAGTTGAATGTGTGATTCCCAACCCAACAATAAAATCAAAACGGGCCTTATAATAGGTTTCTACCTACGGGCACTGTGCATATGCAGATCACAATACCTAGAAGAAAAATACAAATACATTGAAAATTCCCTCACAACTTTAAAATACCCTAGACATTTCATTCTGAACGCCAAGAAAAAAATATCCTCAACTACGAAACCGAAAAATACTACAATCCCCTCTCCCTCCACCCACAGACCTTTAGCCCTACCAACCAACATACATAATAAGCCACTCTATGATAAACTAATCAGTTTAGGAATACTAATCATACAAACTACCTCCCAAACAATTAAAAATATCACCAATTCCTCCACACGCACAAATACCCCTAACATCTCTAATGCAGGCATCAACACCACTTTATGCAACGATTGCGACAAAAGCTACATCGGTGAAACCCAACGAAACCTTGATAAACGTATCTATGAGCATAAAAGATCGATAAAGACAAACGACACCCAAAATGCCCTATTCATACATATAACAAACTTCGATCACACATTCAACTTCAACCACGCATCACTACTCAAACCCATATATAGTAAGAGCTTACGCCCTCTATGCGAAGCAGCACTCATTGTGAACACAAAAGTTGTAAGAGGCCAAGTTTCTTCCACCTGGCAACATCTATCGCAAAAATCGTAACTCAAGAGAACAAAATCAAAATTGAAAACGGATAAAAAATAGAAAATAAATTTAAAAAACATTAAATATCTAAAATACACCAAAACAAAAAAATATTACAATCCCCCAGCTTTCACGAACATTCCCAGACAACAGTCTCCACACACTAACTTATCAAATTTCTTCAATGGCGATAAATGACCCCATAAAACTTAACGGCTATCCCTGTCTTTGCCTCCCCCCCTCTGTATTATATCACTGTAACTCAAAATTGAATTTTTGTAATTCTCTTATTTTATTGTTGCTGTTAAGAAATTAAGCCAACCGTGGCCAACGGCGATGACATCAAGTGAAATGTCTCCCATTCGACAATGGAAGAGGAATTCTATGTCAACCAGTTTGGCTAGAGAAAAGGATGAGCCAATGAATTCAAACAAACGTAAGTTTATAATCTTTTATGATCGAAGGAAGATTTCAAAATCAATCTTATCTAACTCTTTGACGACCAAAATGTCCCCCACGGCCGTACCAAATTTTATTGCCATTTTTTTAGCTGTATGATATTTAAAAATTCTCTATCTATTCACCTCAGAATTCATTCTATTAAAATAAAGTCATGTTATTATTGTAATCTGAGTCCTTCTACTAAATTATAATGAAATAACAATCAGTTTTTGTACTTTGCTTGGGTGTGCTTTAACAAACAATCATTGATTCACTCAGCTTTAGTATAATGGGGCAGTTCTACAGATGACTTCCGGGCCAGCTGCATGACGCGCATGGAAGGAGAAATACTATTAGTTCCAGATCTAGAAAGCGTGGCACACAAAGTTTATCCAGAAGCTAGCTCGGTACTACTAGCTGTGTTCCTACGAGATCAGTTTGCAAAGGATCAGGGAGAGCCGCTGTGAGCGGTTTAAAGTAGGCAAAGTATTAAAGATATTCACTGAATAATCTCTTATGGATTATTATATCACCCCTTGCGAGTTTTGCCAACCACCCCAGGCACTTCGCTCGCTCGGGAGTTTACCACAATTACCCCCGTCCCCAAAAAGTACTGGTTATCCGGTTATTTCAGCTATTTCAATTGGTCCAATAACACTCACATGGTATTTTTTTAGGAGCTCTGAAAGTAGTTTTGACTAACCAGAAGAAAACTTTTGGTTTGAATTCACAGTTTCCTTTCTCCTAGACCGGTTGCCATACCAACCTTGGTATGGCAACCGGTCT
>CM042142.1:132869740-132940207 GCA_023376005.1 Doryteuthis pealeii | reverse complement strand
CTCATCAAACTCTGGAGCCTTCACAGAACCCTTTATTCAATCGCCAAGGTAAACTGTTCTTATTCTGCTGAGTACAAGTGTTAATAAATAAGTATTTGATGTTATCACCCATGGTCAGGATTGAACCTGCAACCTACAAATGATTGTTACTGAGAACTGAATTAACTTCACCCTTATATCTGTTTTGTCATGTGGATAATCCAGTGTGAATTTTTGGAGCTTATAAACCTAATATTCTTTTTACCTAGAATATTTACATTTATACTTTTTACTGTGACTTGAAATCATATGGTTCTGTGTT
Organism: Doryteuthis pealeii; assembly: GCA_023376005.1. NCBI lineage: Eukaryota > Metazoa > Mollusca > Cephalopoda > Myopsida > Loliginidae > Doryteuthis > Doryteuthis pealeii. Next base: position 132,939,906 of record CM042142.1, on the reverse strand, counting down.
TGATACTGGCCCTCACCAACTCAGCATATGAGTAGCACAGGGATTTGTGCAATCAAGTGAGGAGCTAATGGTAGGTGTGGCGCTCCACCTCGAATACTAAAACAATCTCCTTGGCCCTAGTGCTAGTGAAAAGGGGATAGACTCCCTAACTGTCTGGCTGATACCGATTTTAGTCCACCGAACGACTTTATATTTTTTTTTTTTTTTTCGTCTGACCAGTGTATATAATAATACTGATGAGGGCAATAGTCTGAAAAATACTAATTATCAAACCTCATCGGGAAATTCAGACAAATGAATTGTAAATGTTGTGATGAAAGGGTTAAACTTGTTTGAACAAATGTCCCATTTTTGTTCATTCATTTTTAAAGCAAATGTATATTTATTGATTTGAGATCTTTTACTGCAACTTAATTCTGTGTTATTTGTTGGGGTTTTAATATTCTCTAAACAAACTGAAATATTTGGAATTTCAACCATTTTTAACATTTTTTGTTTTGTTCTCTCTGACAAACAAAGGTTAATGCAAAATTAGAAGTGATTGAAATTGTACCGCTATATTTTGAACTAGCTTAAAAGCCACCCTAACAGGCAGCAATTAAGCTAGCTCTTGCAGAGGGCTCTTTTTAGATTAGCCTTTTGCTCCAACAATGACACGTCATGCATTGAGTACATATAAAACTTGAACAAATTTTTTTAGTTTTTATCAAAACAATAATATAATTTGTCTATTTGGAACTTATTGCAAAGCTGCATCATAACATTTTGGGTTTTCCCACTTTAGGTTTAGTTTGTTTTTTGTTTTATGGCATATCAACCTCAGCGGGTCATTTAATGCCTATTAAGTTTTGAAATAAATTCATTCTTAATGGATACACAATTATTTTTTTTTATTAATACATTTTTCTATTTAACCCATAGATGGGACCCTAACAGGTACTACCACTCCGGGTCAGAGTAGACCAGGGAGCAATGGTGATGAAGGGCTGCTCCATATTCCCTGGTAGCCCCATTTGGGGTGGGGGTGGGGTCTTAACCCTCTGCAGAGGTGCAGTCCGTGCATTCTAACGTCTCAGCCGACAGGGCGGTCCCACTTGAGGTCTGTACAAATAAACAAAAGAAATCAAAAACAGTCTCCGTAATCAAAATTTGAGAATTCAAAATTTCATGATAGCAGGCCGGAATGTTTTTTAATTTGTTCATGGTGTCTGCCTGATTCTAAAATGGTATGATATGTTGGGATACAGCTTCTTGCAGTAAAGTTGAAAAAATGTGACATACTGACATTCGCATTTCTTAAAGATTAAGAACTTTTTTAAAGAATCCATAGAATTGGTATAGTAGCTGGAAGGGGGTGGGGATTTACTTTTATATCAAATTGTGCTGACAGCATTGTTCCCCTCTCCCATGATGCCTTCTCACCATCCATCCCTATTAATCATCGCTCCTGACAAGTCCTAGTTAATTTTATGATTCATTTGATATATTATATGAAACTGCGTATTTTGTAGTGCATAATATGATTTTTATTATGCAATGACCTAAAAGATTTTTTTTTTTAAATAAATGAAATAAAAATTTATTTTTATTTATAAATATTTTGAATTAAAAGGCATTTGTTTAGACTTTGATGTAATCCATATAATTTAAACAAGATATTAAAATCATAAATTTAATCTTATTTATTTATTTTTAATAAAAAATTTTATTATTTTTTTTATACATTTCTGAAAGAAACATGTTTCCAATGTTATGTTTGCCTATCGTTTTTTGAACATCTACACGCTTTTCCATCAGAGACCAAAGAAAAATGAAAGGTGCACATGCAAAAATTGGCAAAGAACAATAAGACATAATATATATTTTCAAGACATCATTTTATTTATGAAGTCGAAAGTTGGGAGGAGAGAAAAAGATGGGAAAGTTCATGAGCATGATTATCTGTATACACCCGCAATAGAAATATTTGTCGGGATAATTTGAATCCCCATAATAAGTATATATGTAAATTGAAGGGAAGTATGAAAGTGGCAATATCTATTAAAAATTCCATGACGGAATGTGGCACTTATCTTCGTCTTAGTTACTTCGTTTCCATTCGGCTCATAGCTGTCTAGATGACCACCCTGGGTCTAATTTCTTCTGTCCCCATGAAGATGATATCAGGGTTCCAACTGACCATAGTAGTAAACTTCTCTTCAATGCCGCATGAAGGCGATTTTCGCCCACCCTCAACGAGGTGAAGCATCCAACTGTCTTCGCCAAAAAGACTCCTGAGTGAAAACTAAACTAATGATAGGGATCTCTTTCCTTCCCCCCAAAAAGAGGTGGTGTGTATTTCCGTTCATCCCTTTACCTTCCTCCTCTTCAGAGGCCGGCCGACGTGACAATGCTGGTCAAAGGAATTCTGTTCCAGATTGGGGTCATTTAGTGTGACATGGACCTCAGCTCTGACGTCACGGAGTTTCGAGAATATTCTGGGGTGTTCCTTTTTTAACTTTCGAGTTACTCATAATACGTAACCCCAACATGAACATTCTGGAGAGAACTTGACTCTCTAGCATGTACACGATACTTGTCCAGTGCAACTTGAGATGGGATGGCCATTTGAACAGACTAGGAGATGACACATCAGATTCTGTACTCACAACTGAGAGAGGGTTCATATGGAATCAGTTGACCAAGGCTCAGGTACGAAGGCAAGAGAAACCTGGAGGACTTGACAAGATGCGTCCAGGCATCAAGTCAAATGGAGAAAAACAGATTTGCATGGTGTCATCATCAGACAAGATGGACTCGTAGTATTAAGGAAAGAATCTTTTCTCCAACCAATAATTTAACTGAATGCATAAATACTGAAAATGTAAAATACATCTTGTTTTTGACTATTATATAGTAAAAGTAAATTTGGCAAAAGTGGCCTATTGTTGGTATCAACCAGACAACAAGGGAGTCTATCCCCTTTTCACTAGTGTTTAGACCAGGGAGATTGTTTTTGCATCTGAGGTGGAGTGCTACACCTACCATCAGCTTTTTTTTTTTTTTTTTTTACCACACAGATCCATGCTGTTCTACTCATGCGCTGAGTGGGCAAGGTCTGGTATTGAATCTGGAACCTTTTGGTCTATAGGTGGATGCTCTACTGATGGAGCTAAACTGGCCCTTTTATAAAGAATTTTAAAAAAAATGAATCCTATCCTTTTATTTTTAAAGAAAAATATTTAGATTCATTAAAAGTCATTAAGTTCAATGTCAATATCAATAGAATTTATATAATTAATAATTAAATTATAATTACAAATGATTAAGTGTTTTATAATGAGAATTTAATAGTCTTAAGTTGAGAAATTGAAATTTATGTAAACAGTAAAAGTCTAATATTCACAATTTGCATTCTTGTGAATATATATATATATATATATATATATATATTTTTTCGAGTCACACACGGAGCAGTCTCCCATGTCTATAAACTTGCTGATGAGACCTAATAGGTCGAAATGTACATTCAGGGATTGACATTTTCTCGATTTGTTTAGCCTTACATTTGAACATATATGCCCGCCTAAATTCATTAATTATTAACTAATTAATTTTCAAAATTAGGTATGACTTCAATTAAGCACATATCCTCCAAAAATTGTCGGCTAAAAGCCATATAAAAAATAAACATTTGTTTGTTTACTTACCCTCATATATATATATATAATATATATATATATATATATTTACCAACCCCTCCGCACGAGCAGGATGTGACGCAAGGTCAATTTCTTAAGCGGAGTTTAACAGGTTTGAATTCAGAGTTTTCCTTCTCCTAGACTGGTTACCTAGCCATGGCTTAAGAGCCCAGTCGGCCCTGCTATTTACCCATAGCTGGAGGGAGAATTGGATTCATACCTTTCCCAGGGGTATTAGCACCATGTGAAATGCAAACAGCTTCGACGAAGAATTGAACTCTGGTCGATGAGTCCATTTCCTACAACTCTAACCTCTAACATTTGACCACGCGCCTCCGTCTTGTGAATATAAGACGTTTACTTATATAAATTTGATCAGGGCAGGGTTAGCTCAGTTGGTAGAGCGTTCAGCTAGGAATCGCAAGGTTCCTGGTTCGATACTGGCCCTCGCCAACACAGCATATGAGTAGCACAGAGATCTGTGCGGTAAAGTGCGGAGCTGATGATAGGTGTGGCACTCCACCTCAGATGCTAGAATAATCTCCTTGGTCTAGTGCTAGTGAAAAAAGGATAGACTCCCTCACTGTTTGATAGAAGGGGTAGTGAGGCGGGTGGATAGGAGAGGAGGTCAAATGGGTGGGTAAGTGTTAGTGAGGAGAGGTTTTGAATGGTCAAGCAGGAATCATTGGAGAGGAAGAGAAGGAAATCAGAAGGGGAGAGAGAGAAAGAGAGATAGTGAGCAGGGACAAGTGTTTTATAGAATATATATATATACCCTTTCTATAAAACACTTGTATGATAACCTGATAATTCATTAAAATCACTGATGATGCCGAGCTCAAAGCTCTAGCAAAATATATCCTACACACTTTTGTCTGAGTTTTGTTCTTTTGTTCCTCTCATCTCCACCACATTCTGTCAGATTTATTCCAATCCTCTTTCCATATATATATATATGTAAGAAAGTTTTATAGAAAAACAACAAGATGTTAAACATTTTATTATTTATTATTTTATTAACAAGATGTTAAACATATATATATATATATGAGAGTAAGTAAACAAACAAATGTGTTTATTTGATATGGCTTTTAGCCGACAATTTTTGGAGGATATGTGCTTAATTGAAGTCATACCTAATTTTGAAAATTAATTAGTTAATAATTAATGAATTTAGGCGGGCATATATGTTCAAATGTAAGGCTAAACAAATCGAGAAAATGTCAATCCCTGAATGTACATTTCGATCTATTAGGTCGAAATGTACATTCAGGGATAATGTTACTATATATATATATATATATATGAGGACGCGTAGAAGCATATGCATTATGTAAAATAATTTTTTTTTTTCGCACTCAACCCATCCTGTGCGTGCAAAAACAATCACAACAGCTACTCCTTTTCGGCATTTCAAGCCTCAGTTTATCGAACGGGGGCACCCGTAATTTCCGAACCCCCCCACGTGAGTTTTAAGTTTCGGATATTTTGCGAATTCTCTTTCTGAGAACAAACTTTTTTCCTTGTTCTCACTACTTCTTGTCTTATTCGTTGTCTTCAACCACACTTTTTTTTTTACCATCTTTCAATGTAATTTTCTCTGAGGAGTATTGAGCGAAAAGAAGAAATTTATTTCTGATTTTAAATCAAAACTAGGGTACCCTTTTCCTTTCTTTTTAAGAAAAAAAAAAAATTATTTTACATAATGCATATGCTTCTACGCGTCCTCATTAAATTTTGTACTACAAATAAACTTTATATATATATATATATATATATGTATAGTAACATTATCTTTAGTATATAAGATAGGTTATTATTTATTTTATTGTAATCTCAAATAGATAATGGTAAATACAGTGTTACCTTGAGTTATGAGTTTAATTAATTTCCTTTTAGATCAAATTAATTTTCCCCCATTGAAATAAACTGAAACGTTATTAATACATCCTATCCACTCTCTTAACACTCTATTTCTGTTGTTAGGTTTTTTTAAATAAGAAAAATACCATTGTATTGTATGAAAACAATAAAATGTAATGTATTATGTGTTGTAATATGTTTTAATGTTTATTTTTTTATAAATAATATTTTCCTTTGGCGTAAGAAATTTGGCAGGGAGACCACGCCTACGCTTCAAAGATGTCTGCAAGAGAGACCTGAAGACATGCCGCATCGACATAGACACATGGGAGGCTTGTGCGGAAGACCGTGTCACCTGGTGCCTCCTCATCAAACAAGGAACAAAAAGAAGTGAAAAAGAGAGGAAAAAAGCTGCCACAGAAAGGAAAAACAGCAGCACCCCCAACACCTACAGAAAGCATCACCTTTTGTTTGCGGCCATTGCACCAGAGACTGCCATTCGAGGATCGATCTGTTCAGTCACTCACGTAGCTGTGTGTGTGTGTGTGTGAGAGAGAGAGAGAGAGAGAGAGAGAGAACTACGTCATCGTCTAAAAGAGACGGAAGGTTTCCAACCAACAATAAATTTGGAAACTTAAATGTTTTTAGCTTGATTGTACCTTAAATGTTTAGCTCTGAACACAAAGCAAAAAAATTGACCGAGGGAGACCTTGTAACTCGAAAAACTCATAAGTGAGGGCACTCGTAAGTGAAGATTTCAAATTCTATTATAAAAATCTTTCACATAATTTGTGATTTTGATCTCAAGTTTTAAACATCAGTTAACATAACAAATGCTAATGTCACCATTTAATGCGTGATATTATCATGAATGTTGTTTTTATAGTCTCACAAAAATCTTGTCAGATTACTTTGCAGCAACAGCTGTATTCACCAAAGTAGAAATGAATGAATGAAATGTCTACAACATCCCCCCCCCCCGTCACATTCAATGTATTTATTCTAGTGAACGTGTCCATTTCAATTTTTTAGGACAAAAATGTATCTCTTCAATGCATTTTTGGGGTTTGGTTTGGTTGGTTAGATTTTACTGCATGTTGGGTTATTTGTTCTAAAAACGTCTTCGGCATAAAATAACCCAACAGGGGTTGACATGCCATAAAACCCAACCAACCAACCAACCAACCAAACTTTATCGCCATTACTCCCAGGTCCACCCTGACCTGGAGTGGTAGTACTTCTTAGGTCCCCTTATTATAATTATAAAATGGATAAAAAATGAGTATTAAAAAATGTGTTTAAAAAATTGAGTTTGGAAAAAAATTAAATACCCAACGAATGAATAAAGCAAAATGTCTTCGGCATGAAATAACCCAACAAAGGTTGATATGCCGTAAAATCGAACAAGCCAACTGACTAGAATTGACCTACATGACAACCACTATAAGATTAAATAAATACTTAGACATTACAACAGATTGGATACTACAGTTACTAAACGCACACGAGCAAAAAAAAACAAAACAAAACAAACAAACACCCCCCCCAAAAAAAAGCAACAATTAGTAAAGAAAGTAAATTTGCTAAACAACTCGAAAGAAATAAGCATAAAAAATCGAGCAATAAAGGTAACAAAAAAAAGGAAAAAAAGAATAAAAAACACAAGACTAAACCAATTAAAAAAACGCCCGGGGAAAACAAAACAAAACAAAATTACAGACACTACACTCAAAGAATTATAAATACCAATATTGTATAAACTAATCGATGGCTAAAAAGTACTGAACTAAAAGTGGAAACAGAGGGGTTAATGAAAGCAGCACAGGACCAGAGCCTACCAACTAGAAACTACCAGGCAAACATTATAAAAACCCCGGATCAAACCCAATGTGTAGATTGTGCGACCCAAAAACTGAATCGACCATTTAGTGTCCAGTTTCCCAATCCTAGCACCAATAGAATAGAAAGAAAAGAATGATAAAATAGGACGTTATATTCATTGAAAAATATGCAAATATTCCGTGAAATATTAAAACCTGAAAATGGTATTAAATATCAACCAGAACTAAAAACAGAAGCTAAAGAAATTACTATTCTCTCTGAGTTTGCTATCGAAACGGATAGAAAAATGAAGAGCAATAGACCAGATAAAAATGGGTAAGGACTATAAAAGTAAAAAAAGTTTTATAATGGATATGTCAGTGCTAACAGATAATAACATCAGTCAATATATATATATATATATATATTGGTTAGGAGGTTGATTTAGAAGGCTATCACAATGCAGTTGTAAAGAAAAAATAATAATACGGTAACAATGATGTTGTGTGTTAACCTGTATTTAATTCTTGAATTTTCGAGATAATATCTCTTTTTCAAAAGATCACTGGAACTGAAGCAGTCTAGTTATGCCATTTCTTTTTAAATGATTTTTTTGTTGAAAATGATGGTATTTTTATTTAAAAAAATATAAAAATACCATCATTTTCAAAAAAAAAAAAATTCATTAAAAAAGAAATGGCATAACTAGACTGTTTCAGTTCCAGTGATCTTTTGAAAAAGAGATATTATCTCGAAAATTCAAGAATTAAATACAGGTTAACACACAACATCATTGTTACCGTATTATTATTTTTTCTTTACACCTGCATTGTGATAGCCTTCTAAATCAACCTCCTAACCATTATATACACAATGCTTCAAGCAAATTGTAAAACTCTCTCATATATATATATATATATATATATATATATATATATATATATATATATATATGAAATTTAAAAAAAACACATTGTGGAACTGTTTATACAGCTATACCCATTATGCTCACTTAACCACATGCAATGCAAGAGAGCGTACGTTATTATCACCCCACCAATACCGCATATCGACTTTTTCTTAATGGCTTTATCACGTCACACATCAATTTGAAACAGACGACCATTTTGATTTAAGAGAGAATCATGTTACTTAATAGGCAGGACAAGAAATATCGAAAACTTGTAGAATCCGTCATATTATCTTTTATCAAATAATCAAACGACTCAGATTTTATAACGTACTAGAAGCGGCTACCCGGTGTTGTCTGGGAAGAGAGTGTGTGTGTGTGGGGGGGGGGTGGAAGAGATAATAAAAGGTTAGTCTCGCAGATCCATTGATTGTTTTGGTCTTACATAATTGATTTATGTTTTAATCCCGGACTCAACCAATGACTTTCCCTTCTCTTACAATTCAAATCCTAATTTTTAATATCTTCCCAGATATAAATACAATCTTCATTATTTTTGCACAAAAGCAAGCTCTGGAGATAGTGAATGTGTACATATATTTACTTTGGTATTAATTGTTTTATTTTAACAGTTTCCTTAGGACATGCACACATACATACATACAAATTGTCCTTTATATATATATAGATAACCTTTTTGGCAAAATAAATGTTACAAAAAACGACATCCCACTTAATTTGACATAGTGGTTAAGGGTTTAAAATAAAAACTAATCCCAACATTTACTAATCTTAATATCTGTTAATTATAATTTATTACTAGCAAATATTTAACAAACGGCAGTAATATTTTTAAATCCTTTAATTCACAGTTTGATTAACGGTCATAAGTACAATTTTGAATTTTTTTTTTTTTTTTTTTTTGGCTTTGATAACAATCGGCCTTCCTAATTACGTTACCATGACAACCCCTCAGATCGTTGTAAAGTGTCTGCAATATTTTTTTTTTTTAATCTAAAAATTATTCCAAAATGTCAGTGTATTCCAACAAATAAGTTTTCCCATTTTATTTCACTTCGCATTCTTGTCGGATATTTGTTCATATTTCGGAAATCCATGTCGGAGCATGATCAGGAAAATGGTGATAATCATCTTTCCCGGAGACTAATACAGTGGCCGGAAATGTTCGGGGCCGGTTGGGGTCGTTTTCAATCGGTCGGGAATTGGTGCTGACATAGCGAATGACATAACCACAACGGCGCCTGTCTGAGAGATTCGGTTCACTTCCATGTACAGTGAGACCGTGATGAAGTGACATTTGTCCAGCTTCCAATGGACATGCCTTTGCTTTACTCACGTCAAACAGCAAGGTGGAGATTTCTTGGTTGGATGTTAACAGATTGCCAGCCTGTTCAGCAGTGTTATGTTTCAACATTCCATTCCGGTGAGAACCTTTGAAAAATAAAATAAATTAATAAAATAATAATTAAAAACGAAACATAAAGGGTGTCTACAAAAGAAATTGACAGTTTTAAAAATGTATTAACCCTTAGAACTTGAGCGGTTAAAAGAACATATACGAGGTGTCCGTGGTGTAATGGTTATTTTCGTAGGAAATGAACACGGCGACACGAGTTCAATGCCTAGACGAGGCTGGTTGCATTTCACACAGCACTAATACTTTTGAGAAATGGACATTAGTTCAAATCCTGGACGAGGCAGGTTGCATTTCACATAGCACCAATACCCTCGGGGAAGCTATGAATCTAATTACACACACACACACACACACACACACACACATATATATATATATATATATATATATATATAATCCAAAAGTCCAGAGAAGAAATCTTACTTACGACACAAGAGTTTTTTTTTTTTTTTTTAAACCTGTCACATTTGAGAGCTCAATGTGTACTCTTATTGTTAGAGTCACAGAGCAAATTTATAAGTAAAGAAAATAAAATACTTAGAGATTTTACATTATAGTCTATTTCAGGGAGCTTAGACAAATACTTTGTCTAAGCTCCCTGAAATAGACTATAACGCAAAATCTCTAAGTATTTTGTTCTTTACTTATATTATATATATATATATATATATATATATATATATATATATATATAGAGAGAGAGAGAGAGAGAGAGAGAGAGAGACGACAAGGTTATAAAATGAAAGTACTGTTTTTCTTTTAAGCATAAAAGAATAGTGAAACTAAGGATTAAAATAGGTTAACCTTTAAGAAATACAACTGAATTACCCGTTTGGTTCGGATTAATTGTGTAACTAAATTCTAGTCTAAGGAGCTTTATATAATAACAGTTACTATATAAATCTGTATCCTGGTCCGCATCATCGGTCTTATAATGTATTATTTATGGCCCACCAGAGCAGTATAAAAGAGGACATAAACGGGCGATTTGGACCAGAATACATAAAATCGCTAAACAAGTTGAAAACATCAGACTTTTTGCTTTCTGGTTGTTATTATTGGCATTCCAGTCTCGGAAGACTATAATATAGTTTTTGTGGCCCTGAAGTTACAGCGCCCCCTGTGACTGTGAAGTACAACAGTTGATTTATTAACATAAACAATGTTTTATTTTATATTTAACGATTTAACAAAATCTGAAACACCTTGTGAATTTGAGATTTCTTGAAAAGCTCTGGACAACATATAAAGTTTTTGAATTGTATATTTGCATGTACTTTTGCAGTTAAAAATATAAAAAAGAACCATTGGCCCTCGAGCATCCTAACTTTATCAAATTTGTCCCTCTTTGCAAAATGTTTAGACTGATTTATATAAAGCAACGATCAGACTAATCAAGAAATGAAATTAACTTTTTTTTTATATAGAGGGAACCGTCAGAAATTCATGGGTCCATCTTTGGTCATTTTTCACTTGAATTACTTCTTCACAAACACCATAGGGCCACTAGTATTGTGTGATACTATGATTGAAAACGAACATGGTCAGAATAAATAAATGAATAAGAAAGAGAATAGGTTAAAGCCAGGCATAAGTAAAAGGGGTGGGTGGCTGACCCTTTTACGAATCCAAAGATTAGACCGTAAAGATTAAGAGACTTGTACGACCACCATGAAGTTAGGTCACTTAGTGATAATATCTTAGGCACCCAGGTATTAAAAGCAAAAGGGATTTTTATGAGAAAATCTCTTTTGAAAAAATTAATGGTCGACGTATTGAAGACGTAGTGTCTGGAAAAATATTTAATTACTTTAATTTTAAGGGTTAATGACGACTAGAAGTCTGCGATTCGATTTAAGTACTGGCCATCTGTGTGGTCCGGAGAAGATGGGTGGGGAAGGAGAAATTGACATAAATACAGCTAAACTCGAGCCCTAAGGCGGTTACAACTCGGGCCGTTGAGGTGTTAAGGTCGCCGGTAGGTATAGCCAGTAGCAGCGAGTTGGATAGACAGCGAAGTCTCACACACACCCTTCTTCCATCCGCGTCTTGTTTACAAACACTTGTAGTTGTTGTTTGTTTTTTTTATTTAATCCTTGTGAGCCTGTTTCTGACTCATGCCCTCAAATTGGCCAGCGCAGAGTGTTACAACGTTTGGGGTCTAGACATCGTGCATTGAAGGTGCAGAGCGCAGAACAGGTCGTCTCCCAATTGAAACTATGTGAAGATAGAAGAGCTTCCCTGTTCGGTGAACCATCATAGTAGAACAGGCAGTGGTGGTCATAGAAAAGATATTGATCCTGTTTAAAAAGGATCATCATATCTTGTGGGATCAACTCATGTCAAAAGACAATAGAAATTTTCTTCCAAACAATCTCCATTACAAATCCCAATTATAGAGCAAGAGAATAAAGCAACAGTAAGTGAAGAGGGCGGCCTCAAAAAGAAGTTTCTGCTGTTACCACAGTTGCGAGGAAACCTGCCTAGTCATCAGAGGTTCTTCAACAGACGTGAGAAATCTTCCTCAATCTTTGTCCACGAAGATAAAAATTGTTGCATACCTTTCTTAATTATTTTCTTATGTATGGTTTAATCGTCTTCGTCTTCTATATTCCAGCGGGTCGTATCGAGATTCTTTTTCAATCGGGCCGGGTATTTGTGATTTTCAGCTGGGGTCTCCCCCCCCTCTCTCTCTCTCTCTCTCTCTCTCTCTCTCTCTCTCTCTATTTTCTGTTCTTGTTATTATTACTGTTCTGTTCTCTTTGTTATCAAAGATAAATCACAGAGACTTATTTGTGTACACGCTTTAAAAAAAATCCCTATCCCTGATAAAATTCTTTGCGGTACGCATGTGGGAGAAGCAGCATAGGCCGAAAATCACGTCTAGCCCCGACGGGCGCTTTTGCTCAACTTCCTATATTCTACCTATTCAGTCGCACAGTCATGTTATCCTCTAGGCCAATGAGAGACCCGCTCCAGATAAACCCGGGTTAAAGACCTGTCTTCAAATTCTCAGTGGTTTTCCACTGATTTACCGTTATTTTCAAACTACTCGACACTACCTTACAAAAATGATAGGCGATGCAATTATGAAACAGAATTATCTGTCTTTCTATAAGTAAATGTTTGAAAACATAGAAATACGCAATCTGAACAACCTCTTAGATAGAACTTTTCATCTTTAGATACGAAGCGACTTAGTTTGTTACAGACAAACTAGTTCGATATAAATGGACGAATTAAAAGATGTGTCCGTGTGAGTTTGTGTATTTTCGATAAGTAGAAAGAACTTTTAGTTATTTATTTTTTCTTTCTGCCCGGAAAATAATTCTTATTGGAACTAATTGAATACAACATCAATTAAATATGACTTGAAAGACTTTACCTGGAATAACCTGCATACAACCATTTTGAATGTCAGCTTTGTCAACCGCCAACCACGCAGTCACCACATCACCATCAACACCCCAGTATCTGTAAAAGAAAACACATTTCATCTGTATATTGTTTCTTGGTTTGCTTTGTTTAATGGCATATAAAACTTCATGGGTTATTTAATGCCAAAGCTATCCGTGTAGAGGAACACAAGTGGTACCTTGTATTATTTCGGAATGTTGTCCTCATCTTTATTATCATATACATAATGGGAGGCACGTGGTGTAATGGTTAAAGTCATGGGAAATGGACTCGTCGCCCTGAGTTCAAATCCTGGACTTCATTTAGCGCTAATAGCCTTGAGAAAGGTATGAATCCTACTCTCCCTAAGGTATGAATCCTACTCTCCAACTATGGATAAATAGTTGGGCAGACTGGGCTCTTTAACCTTGGTTAGGCAACCGGTCTAGGAGAAGGAAAACTCTGAATTAAAACCTGTTGAACTCCGCTTAAGAAATTGACCTTGTGTCACATCCTGCTCGTGTGGAGGGGTTGGTATATATATATATATATATATAGACATAATGTTTCGGCCGATGTGACATCCGGCCTTCTTCGTGTGTTTCTTGTCGAACTAAAAGGTTCGGTTTGAAGTTCTGTGAAGAAACCCGGATCCGATAGGAAGTCGTTTGACAAGAAAGTTTCCGATTCCAAGAAGAAACACACGAAGACCAAATCGTCTGAATCGTTGCGTATGTTGGGATTTATCTTCACATTGGCCTGGAAGAGTTATCTTCCCGTAGGGTTGTCGTTTGTTCTCACCAGGGGCTATGGTATTTAAGCGCCTGGTTCAAACGCTTCTGCCTCTTTTAGCTACATCTTCTCGTACGAGCACATGGGCTAGACACATTGTCACAACCCTTCTCGTGGGGGCTTCGGCCCGCCATTCACTAGTAAGTGATTTTGTATGTAACGGACTCTCCAGTCCTTTTATCTCTACTCTTTATGTATTGTACATGTATGTTATTATTTTCTGTATCTTGTCATATTCCTGTGCTGTTATAAATATAAAATGTTTTTCCCCAAAATGTGTTGGAGTTTGTTATGTTTCAACTAGTTGTAACATTGTTATAACCTTGAACCTTACACGTATAAAACAATAAAGATTAGGACAATACTCCGAAAAAATTTAAATAATACAAATTGTCAAGTCTCATTTAAAAGATTCGGACAAATAGTAAGGGTTCTATTTAACCAATAACTGGGGAAAGGATCAGGGGGTTCATACCTTTCCCAAGGGTATTAGTCCAAAAGTGAATTTAGTAGTGCAACTTGAGTTCGAACTCACTTACCACGATATCACTATTCAGCACGTTAACCACTACGCCACGGGGACTCCCCCTGTATATTGTCTGCTATCATTTTCAATTCATTAACTGAAAACGATAAGAGACAATATGCAAATATCATAATCAAAGTAATGAATTTAATATTAAATTCCCAGATTTACATTACACACAAATCTTAGCCCATTTTTTTTCTTTATTCTAAAAAAAACTTTAAACGCTGGTATATATATTTAACATTTGAATTCAGTTTTCCTTCTTCTAGACCAGGGTTACTCAAAGTGGTCTACATAAACCCTCTGGGATCTATACAACAATTCAGGGGGTCTGTAAGTATTTTTTTTTGGGGGGGGGGGTCTACAAGTGCTCTATGGAAACTATTAAACCTTCTTAAAAATTAGAAGAAATTAATTCCACAAGAATCCTGAAGAACATGCTCATGTTGATATATTTTCGAAAGTTTAAGCTCAATATTCATGAACTTATCAAAAGTCATCAGCTTCACCCATCACATTAGGAAATGTGCTTCCTTGGTAAGTTATTAAGTTAGTATTAAATATTTGCAGCTCTTTTTTACGTTATGCTTACTTAACTGTTAATTTCACGGTTATTTTATAATTAACAGTTTTACATAAACGTTTGTGCAGAATTCATTAATTACATAATTGGTTGCAACAAAACAACTGCAAGGTGGACTGGGGTATATAAGGAGTGGGTTCATGATTGGTCAATCACAGTTCTATAGATGTCTACGGACTTAAAAGTTTGAGAACCCCTGTTATAGACTGATTACCTAACCGAGGTTAAAGAGTTCAGTCTTCCCTACTATTTACCCATAACTGGAAAGAGAATAGTTTGATGGATACCTTTTCGAAAGGTATTACCGCTGTGTGAAATGCAAACAGCCTCGTCCAGGATTTGAACTCTAGTCCCCAAGTCCATTTCTTACGACTTCCAACTTATTCCTAATTAGGTGTGATCGCACTCGTCGTTCATTGGAAGGGTGTTTATTAGTGAGTGCTAAAATATATGGGAGGAGGAGGGGTTGGAGGAGGAGGAGGGGTTGGAGGAGGAGGAGGGGTTGGAGGAGGGGGAGTGGTTGAGGAGGAGTGGTTGGAGGGGGAGGGGGGAGGAGGGGAGGAGGAGGAGGGGTTGTAGGAGGAGAGGGGAGGAGGGGTTGGAGGAGGAGGGGGAGGAGGAGGGGTTGGAGGAGTTCTCAAAGTAGTTTTAACTAACGAGAAGAGGACCCCTTCGGTTTTAATTCTGAGTTTTCCTTCTCTTAGACTGGTTGCCTAACCACGGTTAAAGAACCCAGTCTTCCCTGTAATTTACCCATAGCTGGAGGAGAAATACTTAGGTTCATACATTTCCAAAGGGTATTAGCGCTATATGAAATACAAACAGCCATGTCCAGGATTTGAACTTGTCTCACCGTGTCCATTTCCTACATCGGTAACCATTACACAACGTGCCCCCAACAAATAAATTTAAATACATCTCTAATTATAATGTTTGTCTGTCTGTAACCAAAACTATATTACAACTCAAGTCACAATTTCCTTAATTATTTACGTCACAGCCTCCATGACCTTATTTTATTTGAACCTCAATTATTAATAAAATTGTTTAACATTATTAATACTATTGACCATATCTGTATACTAATAACATGCAATTATATTTATACATACAACAAAATAACAGTTTACAATGTGAATGGAAAGGCTAATTTGCATATTGATATTAAAAATTTGATTTTAATTAATATGTGCTTTGTATTATTGATTTCTAATTGTTTGGTTTTATCTTAATGAATATGAGCAAAAACCTCGGGGATAAATCTTAAAAGAAATCCATTAACAAGAAGAAATAACTGTCATTTTATTCTTTACTTCCTAATTTAACTAAATAGTTAAATTAGGAAAATGAAAAACGGGAGTGCTGGATGAGTAAATTTCAGTCGTTCTATTTTTCAATTATACCCCCCCCCCTCTGTTTGAAATCTTTTTATCTGCATTCTTATTTAGTTTCATTAGCCTTTCTAATTTAATATGATATTTTATTACAATAAAACTTAAATAGTTGCACCCAACGGAGGGTGCATATATTTGCTAGTACAAATGAATTCTATCTCACCTGACGTCTTGGTGCCAAGCGACAAATTGTTTAGCATTATCGGTGCGACCATTTTCCTTTTCGGGATATTTACAGATGAAACGAGAATCGAGAAGAATTATGTTGTTACCCAAAAGAGCACGGAGGGGTGGCAGGACGTTCGGGTGGCTGGCTAATTTCATCACCCATGGAAGTTTCATATGGACATTATGCAGCGAATATTGGGAATTCAGTTTTCCTGTAAATAACAATGATATCGTTAATACAATGGCACCTCGACTTACGAGTTCCCTAACTTACGAATTTTTTGAGTTACGAGCTGCCCCTCGGTCGATTTTTTTGCTTTGTTTTGAGAGCTAAAATTTGAGGTACGAGCGAGCTTCAGATACGTTTATGTTAATATGTTCACTGAAAACATTTAAGTTTCCAATTTTATTACGCCAAAGAAAAATATTATTCATAAAAAATAAACATTAAAACATATTACAGCGCATGATTAATTACATTCGATTTTATTTACATTTTATACAAGACAGTGTTATTTTTCTTATTTAAAAGAACGTAACAAAAAAATTAGGGTGTTTTTTGGGGGTGGTGGCGGCTGGAACGGATTAATGACATTCCAGTTTATTTTAATGCGGGAAATTGATTTGAGTTACGAGTACAACGAATTAAACTCGTAAGTCAAGGTACCAATGTATTCCAATTTAACATTCACTCATACATAGATTTGCTTGTTGTGACGTTACCATATCCATCACCATCATCGTTATCATCATCAGCATCAGGTCACGTTGACAGCATGGATTCCCATGACTCTCTCGCCACCCGTCCCTATCGACCATCGATCCCGGCAGGTCTTCTGCATGGCATCCATAACCCATACAGAGCTGATTGATGTACACAACGATACTGCATGCTGTTTTGAACAAATCCCGAAAGCATCACTCCCCCAAAACAGCTGCACGGCCACTTACCTCCTATCACATAAATCATCCAAGTAAGACCAACGTTGTTGGAGAAGCAAGAACGAACTCATAAAGGACGTTCTCCGATGGACACCTACACATGGACACACCGACCAGCAAAAATCTACATCAATTTTCTACTGTATGGCTGCATCACTTTAACGAAACCCTTGGAGAAAAAGGCGAGACGGGAAATTTTCTTCATGGACAGAATGAAAATGGAGTTAGAACGTTTGCAAAATGTGTTGCACTAAACGGGGATTTGGTTGAAAAATTCGGGGACTTTATTTATCAATCAATTCTTGTAATATAATATTCATATGTATTCGTATCGAGTAGGTCAGCTCGACAGGGAATGATGAACAAACCGGTTTGAAATAAGTGAACAAATATTTCTGGCTTGAACGTTCACAAAATAAAGTGTGTCATCAAAATGTGTTGGGAGAAGAAAATTTAATTTTATAGAAATGGCGAGTCTTGAACATATCAAAGTAATGGCCGGAATATTGAACTGAGCGGAGTTTTAAATAAGGAATTTTAGGATGTGATAAAAACTTAAGCAAAAAAATGTTCGGACATGAAAATTGACCGACGGTTTGACATGCCGTTAAAATCAATCAATCAATCAATCGTAAATGTTAAATATAGGTAAAACGACTGTGACATCGGCGAAACTCACATATATCTATATATATAAAAGGAAGTTTGGTATGTACGTGTCGACGTATAACTCCAAAACGGGAGGTCACTCAGATTCGAAGTCTTGCATACACATTAATAATCTTCTAACTAAGACACACATCAAATTTGGTTATTGATTTTTTTACTGATTAAGGGACATTATTAATTAATTAAACCAAAATCAACCAATTGTTAAAATAAACAAACATTGTACTATCCGAATTATCAGGGATTATTTTTTTTTAATTTGATTAATCATTTTCCTCTATTTTTAAAAAAATTGATAAATCATATTCTCTCTTTTACTCCCGTTTTCTCTTTCTCACTCCCTCTCTGGTGTTCCTATTTTTATAGTTCGGTCATGGACCGGGTAAGTTTGCTAGTATATATATATATACACACACACAGAGTGTGTCAAAATATCGAGATTTTTGGGCTTTTTGACATACCTTGAATTCTAAAATAATTAACGTTCCATTCATCAATTTTTCAGAATACAAGGTGTGTCAAAAAAGTACCAAGTTTAAAGCTGTATTTACCAAGATAGAAATGAACAATGAATGGAACGTTATTTTTCTTTCAGAATACAAGGTGTGTCAAAAAAGTACCAAGTTTAAAGCTGTATTTACCAAGATAGAAATGAACAATGAATGGAACGTTATTCTTCTTTCAGAATACAAGGTGTGTCAAAAAAATACCAAGTTTAAAGCTGTATTTACCAAGATAGAAATGAACAATGAATGGAACGTTATTTTTTTACAGAATACAAGGTGTGTCAACAAGTACAAAAAAATCTCGATATTTTTGACACACCTTGTATATATGCGTCAGGTTTTTCGATGTAGCAGATGGATAAATACCTTAAATACCTTTGAAAAAAGAATGCAATATAATTAATTCTAATAACAAAAATATACAACAAACAGACGCGACACAAGAATAAGAAAAATGATTTTTTAAAATGGCGTTTCTGTGTTTTTACCTATGTCATTTTCCAATTTATCAAAATTTTCTTTCAATTCTGCTGATTCTCGGCTGTCCAATACGTCGATTCTGGCAATATATCCATTTTTCTGAAAATCGGAAGACCAAACTTTTGATTGTTGATCGTTAGACGCCATGATGTCAAAGTTAGATAATAATTCTGTCTCGTCTCTTGTTTATATCTAATTGGGCTCCTTACTAAAAACAATATGCCTCAACCAGAATTCACGTATTCTTATATATATATATATATATATATATATATATATGTGTGTGTGTGTGTGTGTGTGTGTGTGTGTGTGTGTTTATATATATATTATATATATATTGTTTAAGCAGGTTTAAACTATTACTTGCTGCCAAAATACACATTATATATATATATACATATATATATATATATATATATATATATATATATATATATATACATACATACATACATACATATATATATATATATATATATATATATGGAGGTGTGTAAGTTATCCGTGTTTTTACCTTTTCACATATACATACATACGATTCATGTTTACAGACAGTAAAACTAATGTTCTGTTTACTTTGGCGATTATACAACCACATAAACACATAAACACATCGATACATTTTCTTTGCTACACTCATAGATACAAACGACCTATTTTTTTTCTTACGTGCTTTTTAAGGATATTTCTGCATTTGTAAATAGAATTTGATTTCTTTCATTTCCCTTAGGCGTTATTTTCCTGTACACCCATTCACCCACCAATCCCACTCGCTACTCATATTGAGACCGACTCGCGTACTGTTGGTTGGTTGGTTGGTTGGTTGGTTGGATTTTTCAGAGAATGTGAACCCATTGGGTTATTTTATCTCGAAGACATACTATTTGATTTATTCTTGATGGATACTCTTTTTTTTTTAAACTCAATTTTTAAAAACATTTTTTTACTTATTTTGTTCAATTTAACTCATAGGTGGAACCCTCACATGTACTACCACTCCGGGTCAGAGTGGACGTGGGAGCAAAGGTAATGAAGGGGTATTCCCCGAGCTCCAGAACTGAAACTTCACCATCAGAGAGAGTTTAATATCAGGACATTAAGACCCTCGCGTAGTGTAATGGTTAGCGAGTTAGGTTAGCGAACTATTGTTCAGGTGTTCGTATACTTACTTGGTGCCCCATATTCCTCGTTATATGTCAAAGTAAGTGTGTTATAAACCAGTAATATAAGGAGGTGCGTTGTGTAATGGTTATCGTAGTAGGAAATGAACATGACACAACATATTCAAATCTTGAACGAGGTTGTTTACATTTCACTTCGTAAAGGTATGAATCCAACTATTCTCCTCCAGCTATGGGCAAACTATAGGGACGACTGGACTCATCAACCTTGATTAAGCAACCTGTCTAGGAGAAGTAAAACTCTGAATTCAAACCTGTTAAACTCTGCTTAAGAAATTGGCCATTGTGCTATATCCTACTCGTGTGGAGGAGTTGGTAAATATATATAAAGCAGTAATAGACATTACTGATATTGTTACATCCGGGCTACACGAGCTGAGTATCCTTGTTTTTATTGTTGAATCACTTTGTAATAAATAGTTAAACCTAACAGACGTATTAACGTGTCGTGATTGAAAAAGCTGTGAATGAACGAACCCAAAAACATGTCTAAATAAGATAAAACAGTAAAAAAAAAAAAAAAAAAGCTTAATAAATAACTGTTAATTGTGATGTAGCTTACGTATATTCCAAGGTATAACTAAAATTTTAATTTTTATTAAAAACTAAAGATTGTATATTAAGAGTATTTACGGGATTCGAAGGAGCTTTTATTTCTCTGTAGTTGTAGGCAAATTGTCGGACAAAGACAAACACACAATGGAAATTTAATACATGTATTGACAAATAATACAAGAACTTGTTGCAAATTTTATTGGTATTTACTACAAGACTTATCTGAGTTCAAGTAATGTTCTTGGAGTGGTGGTGATAACAGGGGTATTCTGTTCGTTGGTAGGAAATGTTGATAGTACGCTTCTTCGGACATTTCTCTTTTTTCCTCGTAACCGGTTCTGTGATAAGTGATGGGGGATGCTATTTTAGAAGCTTCTCGCCCTGGTAACAGTTCTTTAAATGACGGTGAATGGGTCCTTTTCAAGTAGACTATTTGGTCTTTTTAGCCTTCTGTAGTGTGCTATTGTGACCGCATTGTAGTATGCTTACACAATGCCTTCGAAAGTGTGCTTTGAAAAATGCCTCCGTCCAGGTCGACGGTCAGTAGATAAGTGGGCCCTGTTTTTGGGCTATGTGATAAGAGCGTTTACTTTTACGTCTCTCTATGGTAACGGATCCCTGATAAGTGAAGTTTTTGGTTTTGGCACCAACATACGATGTTGGCGATTCGCCCCCTAGCGGCAGGGGGAGATAATTTACTATCGAATTTCCAATAATATTGTCACTTGAGTTAATTTTTTCCTTTAGAACAGAGAACTTGCAAAGAATTTTTTTCTAGGAATTTCTTAATCATAACAATGAAATAAATCACATTAAAAAGAGCACACACACACACACACAAGAGAGAGAGAGAGAGAGAGAGAGAGAGAGAGAGAGAGAGAGAGAGAGAGAGAGAGAGAGAGAGAGTCTCACTCTGTCCATATCTATCTATTTTTATGTTTGTATGTATTCACCAAAACCCTTCGCCAGGGAGAGGATGTGAAATAAGGTTATTTTTAATTCAATTTCTATTAAAGATTTCCTTCTCATAGACTAGTTACTTAACTAAGGCCAAAGAACCAAGTCTGTCCTACAATTTACCTGTAGCTGGGGGAAGAGAAGAGGTGGATTCATGCCTGTCTCTTGGGCATTAGCACGAAGTGAAGCGCAAATAGCCTCATTTAAGATTTGAACTCGGATCGCTTATTCCATTTCTTACAACGATAACCGTTACACATAGAATGCCCCCCTTAGATTTGTAAGTATCCAAGTGTACTTATATCAACATAAAGGAGGAGTGTGGTGTAATGGTTAAAGTCATGGGAAGTGGACTCATCGCCCTGAGTTCAAATCCTGGACTTAGCTGTCTACATTTCAGATAGCGCTAATACCATTGGGAAAGGTATGAATCCTACTCTCTCTCCAGCTATGGGTAAATAGTAAGGCAGTCTGGGCTCTTCAGCCTTGGTTAGGCAACCGGTCTAGGAGAAGGAAAACTCTGAATTCAAACCTGTTAAACTCCGCTTAATAAATTGACCTTGTGTCGCATTCTACTCGTGCGGAGAGGTTGGTAAATATATACATCAACGTAAAATTGCATATGTGTGTGTGTGTGTGTGTGTGTGCGCACGTGTGTGTACGTGTGTGTGTGTATACGTGTTACTGTTTATATATATTTACCAACTCCTCCGCACGAGCAGGATACGACACAAGGTCAATTACTTAAGCGGAGTTTAACAGGTTTGAATTCTCCTAGACTGGTTACCTAGCCATGGTTAAAGAACCCAGTCTGACCTGCTATTTACCCATAGATGGAGGGATAGTCGGATTCATACCTTTCCCAAGGGTATTAGCGCTAAGTGAAATGCAATTAACACGTCCAGGATTTGAACTCGGGGCGACGAGTCCATTTCCCATGACTTTAACCATTACACCACGCGCTTCCTTACTGTTTATATGTGCGTAGACAATACGCGTTTGCCATACAAGTTTTACAATATCGGCGATGTCTCAAATTGAGGCTAAAAACTTCACACTAATCTTCTTTATACACGGATAAATCATGAACAGCACTAAACTTTAAAGGACTTCGCACGAAGAATAGGGTACGTAATTGTAGGCAAGCTTTTTAACATCAGAGAAAATTAGTTTCACAATCCTCATTAAGGAAAAATGAAGTTTGAAATATTTCTTTTTAAATACGGAAGTTTCAGAAATCTTTAGCGTAGTTTAATTTTTTTTTTAGAAGAAAGTGTGCTTGCATGTTTATCTCGGGGATTAAGATCAAGGGTTCCTAGCTCAGAGGTTAGAAATTATGTTCTTAATACAATATACATGTATTATACGATCACACAAGTTTGCTCCAAAAACAAAAGTTAATTCTTATTGAACTCAATAAGCGCTGTCATCCCATTTAGGGGACTTTTGCAAAAATAAAGGATAGATTGATTGTTTGATTTTAATGGCATGTCAACCCGTCTAGGGTTATTTTATAAGTAGAGGTTAGGGAAGAGAGTTCATATTTATTTTTTGTGTGTAGTTGTTTCTTCAGAGTTTTTTTTTTGCACGCGTTCATATTGAATACAAATAATTTAAAAACCTATCTATTTTACCCGTAGATGGAACCCAATAAGTACTACCATTTCGTGTTAGTGGATCTGAGGCTAATGACAATGAAGTGATACTTCACACTCCACAAAACTTGATTCTTACCCTCAGATGCAGTTTAGTGTCATACACAGGATATGCCCCATATTGAGATGGAACTTCTTACATCAAATGAATATTTGTACCGATCTTAGATTGTGTATACATTGTTTCTGGAAGGCCCCAATTAATTATCAAAGAAAATTTAAAAAATCTGGAGGATATTGGGTTCAAGTTGGGTAAAACTTTACGGACCTTATCAATAATGATACAGTGAAACATCGATTTACGAGTTTAATACGTTTCGCTCGTTACACAATTGTGGAAAATAATATTACCTTATTTTCACCTTATACAAATAATGAAGATCATAAGCGAAAAACAATTACAGTGACCTCCCTTTGATCATAGCAACAGAGCTCAGGGGTCTTAGCCATAAACTGATGAGAAACCTAATGCGATTGGCTAAGGGCCTTTGTCAGCGACCATTCAGAGTACGCGTTACGAGGCTCAGTTTGGCCGCCAATTTTGAGGGCTGAAACTTTCAAATCAGTCTCTTTCATTGGGACTCCCTTTGGGGCACGACGTATGTTTTTTTCCACAGCAAAGGCGTTGGGAACGATGGGGTCTTTGAACCGCATGGAATTGCCGCTGACGCGTATAATCAAACAACCAAACTAGCAAGACATCCCTGGAACAGATAAGTCACGCGGGCATTATCTCGCAAAACAATTCATACAATTCATACATTTTTACATACATTTTCTACTTGTGACTTTTGCAACTCATACTTTACATACATTTTCTATTGTAATACATTGTAAAACTTACACACACATTTCTACCACAAGTTACACTTTTGTATTTCGTATTTGTATCTTACAAGTCTTGTTGTTGATAAATGCATTTCGTATTATTATAAGCCTTGTTGTTGTGTTAGTTACCCCATTCTTTACTCTTGTCTGACTGTTTTCTTTATACAATTTACTCGTATATCAAATCAATTTCCTCGTATATCAAATCAATTTTCCCTATTAAAATGTCATTAATGCTTTCCAGCCCTCCTCAAAAGAATACGAATTTTTTGTTACATTTTTAAAAAAATAAAAATAGGAATTTCGCAAAATACATCTTTTAGATGATGAGGGGGTGGGGTCGTCAGCGATGTTGTATTTCTGGACTGTATTGTATAAAAATATAAAAGAATAGAATGTAATGAATTACGTGCTAGATGTTTTAATGCTTATTTAAAAAAAATATTTTTCTTTGTCGTAAAAAATTTGGAAACATAAATATTTTGTGAATTTATTAACATAAGCATATCTGAAGCTTGCTCGTACCTCAAATGTTAGCTCTCAACTCAAAAATAATTAAACCGAGTGACAGCTAGTAACTTGGAAAACTTGTAATTTGGATAACTCGTAAGTCAAGTCAGTCTCAATTATCAGTGAATATAAACATCGAGTCGTTTAGAAAAATCAGACAAAAAATCAAAAATGAAAATGTCCTTTTTGAAATTTTGAACCGTGAACAATCATGACCTTTGGCCGGGTCAGTTTTGTGACGTCATCAAATGTGATATGGCACAAATCAATCGAACTAAGTCCTGGGGATTCCAAACTCTGTGCAACATCTCCCCATTGCACTAAAATAGTTATGGGTTGTTCTGATGTCTGTTGGGCACTGACCACAGAGACGAGACAAATTTGCTTTGCGCACGCGTGCAGAGAGAGAGAGAGAGAGAGAGAGAGAGAGAGAGAGAGAGAGAGAGAGAGAGAGAGAGAGAGAGAGAGAGTGTGTGTGTGTGTGTGTGTGTGTGCGTGTGTGTGTCCACTTTAAGTCGACTTTGCGCCATAACTGATTTTTGATGAGAAGCGAATAAAAATTGGCATCGGTCGTGTCATTTTCCTTATAAAAAGACAGATAATTCTGTTTCATAATTGCATCGCCTATCATTTTTGTAAGGTAGTGTCGAGAAGTTTGAAAATAACGGTAAATCAGTGGAAAATCACTGAGAATTTGAAGACAGGTCTTTAACACGGGTTTATCTGGAGCGGGTCTCTCATTGGCCTAGAGGATCACATGACTGTGCGATTGAATAGGTAGAATATAGGAAGTTGAGCCAAAGCGCCCGTCGGGGTCAGACGTGATTTTCGGCCTATGCTGCTTCTCCCACATGCGAACCGCAAAGAATTTATCAGGGATCGGGATTTTTTTTTTTAAAGTGTGTACACAAATAAGTCTCTGGGATTTGTCTTTGATAACCAAGAGAACAGAACAGTAATAATAACAAGAACAGAAAATAGAAGAGAGAGAGAGAGAGAGAGAGAGAGAGTGTGTGTGTGTGTGTCCACTTTAAGTCGACTTTGCGCCATAACTGATTTTCGATGAGAAGCGAATAAAAATTGGCAACGGTCGTGTCTCGTTTCTGTTTCTCTCCCCTTTATCCACACAAAAACGCGTGAGGACATGTATGGGTCAACACGAAATATAAGATATCCAATAAATGGCCAATAAACTGAAATTTCTTTCTGTTAAACCAAAAGATTTGATCCGCATTATTCATTTAAAAGTTATGATTAACTAGAAGCGGCTACCCGGCATCGCCTTGGTAGAGGTTTTTTTTAAAAGTTAGTCCTGCAGAGTTGAATCCTCGTGGGATGCTCTATTTATTTCACGAATATAAATCAAATCACCATTATTTTTGCTCAAAAACCAAAACCCTGGTGATATTTAATGTGTATATATATTTACTTTGTCGTTAATTGTTTTATTTTCGAAGTTTCCTCCGGACATACAGATACACACAACTGCCCTTTATATATGTATAGATAGATAGATGATGAAGATGGTTATTTTCAATGTTTTAAAAAGAAAAAGAAAAATACAAACAAACATTTTAATGCCGTCTAAATACTTTGGAGCAGTTCGTTTGAAAAACTGACGGATAGCATGAATAATCTATTAATAATGGAGATTCGCTTCCGGTTTTTGTCTGTAACAAAAATTACGTCCCTGCTTACGTCACATTACCCCAAATCGTCATAACAGAATTAATACACTCAAAATTTGAACATGCAACATTAGACAGTCCTCATTGTTTTTTTTAAACAAGTTTTAATAAATACATGACTGGTATTATATATCTATATATAGTTTGTTTTATTTTGATACATATTTAAAGTTTACATTTCAAATTGTTTTACTTTTTAATCCTTTAATGTATTTGATGATTTTACTTACTTAGGGTACAAACTCGCTGACATTGAATTTTTAACTCCCACCCCTCCGGCAATATGTTTCAAAAATCTATTTTTACATCGCCCGGAGGGTGTTTTTTATTTTGCTAGTAACAACAACAACAACAACAACAACAGGCGGGTCACCTAATCCCAGCCAGAAGACCAGACATAGGTTCTCTTATTATTATTAATCAATACTGTCATCTCGTGGATTTTGCCGCCCCGGCCGACCACCGAGTAAAAGTGAAAGCGAAAAAGATAGACAAATACTTGGACCTTGCCAGAGAACTGAAAAAACTGTGGAACATGAAGGTGAAGGTCGTACCAATTGTAATTGATGCCATTGGAACGGTCTCCAAATGTCTGGGAAAGAGTTTGGGTGAATTGGAAATTAGAGCAAGAATCCAGACCATACAAACTACAGCATGGGTAAGAGCGGCTAGAATACTCAGAAGAGTCCTGGAGACCTGAGGAGACTTGCTGTCACTCAGCCTCTAGGGAGCCACCGGCTATGGCGGGTGTAAAAAAACTCCACAATAATAATAAAAAATAATATATATATATATATATATATATATATATATATATAACTAGCACCACAGAGGCATATGCATAGTTTAAAAATTTCAACATCTCTGGATGTGTGTGTGTGGGGGGGGGGTAAAGGATTGAAAAAAGTTGGCACAAAGCGTCGCAAAAATGATTCAAAAGAATTTTACCAAATGGTTTTTACTCAACAAATGGATATTCTCTTCATCAGTAAATTCCCCATCCCTTTTTGTGGTTTATTAAATACGTGAGCCATCACGGAACTTTGAACCCAACCCTTCCAAAATTTCAGAGAAATAGAAAAAAATATTTTTACTAATTTTTGATACACATGAAGTTTAGGAAAATTATTTCTACCAATTTATTAGTCCACATAAAGTTACACAAATTATATACATAAAACAAGATTTGGCATTAAATAACCTACAGGGGTTTAATATGCCTTTAAACCAACAAACCAACCATTTTTAAATCTTCATATTGGATCTTCTGATGAGAATGCCAAGCAGTAGAGCATATCGTTTCGACATTTCTGGATGAGTGAATTGCGTCATGGTGCTGCTATCCTCACAGATAATGCACAACTGACTTTTGTTTGCTGTACAGTAGACAAAATAGGAAACAAACAAAGCACATGCACAAAATTAATAATTTAAGACGGCGACAATTTACCCATCGCACCATATATATATATATATATATATATATATATATATATATAACATGCAAATATGTACTAAGTTGGCTCTTTTTTAATTTCTTGATCCAAATTACTGAACGAGGAAGATTTTATAAACGACTAGAATAAAAGTTTAGTTGGTTTTTCCCTTCCTCGTCATTTTTCTTATTTCCGCTTTCAAGTTTCTTATATAAAGCGCAAATATGACATCAATATTATCCAGTGCCAACTTGGAATACCGAAAGTTTATATATATATATATATATTGATATTCAAACCCGACAATCAAACAGATCCACGGCCATGCAACGGGCAATCTTTAAGGTGAGTGACATTTTTGAAAACCAGATTTTTTTCATCTTTCTTATGACGAAAATGTCTTTTTATTTCTTCATCTTTTAAAAACTCTTTTCGCACACCTTATACTTTAGCTTAGTTGGCTAGTTGTTTTGTTTTACGGCATATCAATCCTTTTCGAATCAGGACTGGGTTTTTTTAATATTAGTTAGGCAACCGGTCTAGGAGAAGGAAAAACACTGAATTCAAACTTGTTAAATTCCGCTTAAAAAATTGATATTGTGTCGCATCGCTACTCGAGTGGAGGGGTTGGTAAATATATATGTGATTTAATGGAACTACAAAATCTTTCTCTTACCTTTCCTTACAATCTATGAGAAAATTCGAATTATTTTTTACTGAAGATAATTTAACATTTTCGAATTGTTAGTTACTAGTTGGTCGACTATGCGATTTTTAAATAATCGACTGATAATCACACACACACACACACACACACACACACACACAACACACACATACAAACACGCACACACGCACACACACACATGTATATATAAGATGAACAAAAAGTGATAAGACAAACGGGAATATTTCTTTTATGTTTTTTTTATTGTTCTCAAGTAGTTTCGACCTTAGGTCATCGCCAGGGTAAAATTTCTTGTGAAAGAAATTGTTTTAGAAAGTTAAAAAAAAAGTTTAAAATTTCTAAGTCTTTGACAAGCCACTATAGTCCGGGCAGAGAAATATGTTAGAAGTGGCGAGTCCATCTGTTCAGTGATATATATATATATATATATATATATATATATATATATATATATCCTTCTCCTATACTGGTTTCCTAATCAAGGTTAAAGAGCCCAGTCTGCCCTGCTATTTACCCATTTGTTTTAGAGTTTAATTAGTAGGGTATCTAGGAACGGTAAGGTACTATTAGATTCTTCTTCGAACGTGAATTGTATGGACGGTTCTACTGAGTTTAGTTTGTTGGTGACGTGTTCTCTCTTTGTTTCTTGGAGGAGGAAGATCAGTATGTCGTCGATGTATCTAAAATATGTGCAATTGTTGGGTAATCTATATTTGAAGAGGCCTGATTCTAAAAATTCTAGGAATAAGCAAATTCACTTTTGAAGAAGAATCTAATAATACCTTACCGTTCCTAGATATCCTACTAGTGAAATCCCAAAACAAACAAGCATACAAAGTCTACCGTAAACCCACCAACATAAGTTGAATGTGTGATTCCCAACCCAACAATAAAATCAAAACGGGCCTTATAGTAGGTTTCTAGCTACGGGCATTGCGCATATGCAGATCACAATACCTAGAAGAAAAATACAAATACATTGAAAATTCCCTCACAACTTTAAAATACCCTAGACATTTCATTCTGAACGCCAAGAAAAAAATATCCTCAACTACGAAACTAAAAAATACTGCCACTACTACAATCCCCTCTCCCTCCATCCACAGACCTTTAGCATCTACCAACCAACATACATAATAAGCCACTCTATGATAAACTAACCAGTTTAGGAATAATAATCATACAAACTACCTCCCAAACAATTAAAAATATCACCAATTCCTCCACACGCACAAATACCCCTAACATCTCTAATGCAGGCATCAACACCACTTTATGCAACGATTGCGACAAAAGCTTCATCGGTGAAACCCAACGAAATCTTGAGACAATCGTATCTATGAACATAAAAGATCGATAAAGACAAACGACACTCAAAATGCTCTATTCATACACATAACAAACTTTGATCACACATTTAAATTCAACCACGCATCACTACTCAAACCCATACATAGTAAGAGCTTACGCCCTCTATGCGAAGTAGCACTCATTGTGAACACAAAAGTTGTAAGAGGCCAAGTTTCTTCCACCTGGCAACATCTATCGCAAAAATCGTAATTCAAGAGAACAAAATCAAAATTGAAAACGGATAAAAAATAGAAAATAAATTTAAAAAAACATTAAATATCTAAAATACACCAAAACAAAAAAATATTACAATCCCCCAGCTTTCACGAACATTCCCAGACAACAGTCTCCACACACTAACTTATCAAATTTCTTCAATGGCGATAAATGACCCCATAAAACTTAACGACTATCCCTGTCTTTGCCTTTCCCCTCCCCCTCTGTATTATATCACTGTAACTCAAAATTGAATTTTTGTAATTCTCTTATTTTATTGTTGCTGTTAAGAAATTAAGCCAACCGTGGCCAACGGCGATGACATCAAGTGAAGTGTCTCCCATTCGACAATTGAAGAGGAATTCTATGTCAACCAGTTTGGCTAGAGAAAAGGATGAGCCAATTAATTCAAACAAACGTAAGTTTATAATCTTTTATGATCAAAAGAAGATTTCAAAATCAATCTTATCTAACTCTTTGACGACCAAAATGTCCCCTACGGCCGTACCAAATTTTATTGCCATTTTTTTAGCTGTATGATATTTCAAAATTCTCTATCTATTCACCACAGAATTCATTCTATTAAAAGTAAAGTCATGTTATTATTGTAATCTGAGTCCTTCTACTAAATTATAATGAAATAACCATCAGTTTTTGTATTTTTACTTGGGTGTGCTTTATGCAGTGTTGGGAGAGCCACTGTGAGCGGTTTAAAGTAGGCAAAGTATTAAAGATATTCACTGAATAATCTCTTATGGATTATTATATCACTCCTCGCGAGTTTTGCCAACCGCCCCAGGCACTTCGCTCGCTCGGGAGTTTACCACAATTACCCCCACCCCAAAGAGTGCTGGTTATCCGGTTATTTCAGCTATTTCAATTGGTCCAATAACACTCATATGGTAGTTTTTAGGAGCTCTGAAAGTAGTTTTGACTAACCAGAAGAAAACTTTTGGTTTGAATTCACAGTTTCTTATCTCCTAGACCGGTTGCCAAACCAAGGTTGGTATGGCAACCGGTCCATGAGAACGAAAACTCTTAATTCAATCCAAAGGGGCTCTCTTCTCGTTTTTTAAAACTAGTTTTAGAATTCCCCTCCTCAACCTTCTCAAGTCTTGTGTTCGTCACTAAAAACTGTCAACGGACACAAAGCAGAAATTACCCGAGAGGACCTAAAGAAGAACAGAGAGAAGCCAGCTACTTAATAACACAGATTTAAGATACAGAGATAGCAGAATAGCAGAGACCACCGATCCAGCTCAGCAGATAAACAAGAAATAAATTAGTATACTACGAATATATCTTCTTAAATTGTACTGCAAGGTTTCACTGGAACCCAGAGACTGGTCTCAATCGAAAATTCGAGAAACTGTATTAAATGTACAAGTCAAACACAAGAGTACAGGCCAGAATTTACTATGGATTCTCGGTTTGGAATGTTTAATCTGGATTTTCAGTAGGGGGATGTTCAGCGCATTTGCAAACTGATCTCGTAGGAGCACAGCTAGTAGTACTGAGCTAGCTTCTGAATAAACTTTGTGTGCCACGCTCTCTAGATCTGGAACTAATACTTGTAGTATTTCTCCTTCCATGCGTGTCATGCAGCTGGTCCGGCAGACATCTGCAGAACTTCCCCATTATACTAAAGCTGCGTGAATCAATGATTGTTTGTTAAAGGCTTTTTACCTATTTAGTTTAATGACACTAAATTCATACTAAAATATTCCTTAGTTTTAGAATTGAGTTATGTTTGAAAAAGAATCAATTTTAATTTGTTCTAATTAGTCGTAATTTGCAATTAAGTAAAAAACTGACCCGTCTTTTATCTCATTCTGCCTGTCATTTTCCCCCTTTCTCTATATATCTTGATTACCTCCTTGTTATATATGTTAGTTTCTCTATGAGTGTAAAGAGAGTGATTAGAGAGTGTGAAATATATTTGTATGTTAAGTTTCAGAAGCAACAGGTAGGTGGGGCGCCAAAACTAATCTCCTTGGTCTAGCTCTAGTGAAAAGGAGATAGACTCCTTCACTGTCTGGCTGATAGCGACTTTAGGCCACCCGACGACTTTACTTACTTTATATATATATATATATATATATATATATATATATATATATATATAATTTATTTTTTTGCTTGAAGGCAATTACAATGCGTATATCGTATAAAATTCGATAATTATAGAAAAATAACCATGACAAGTGAATTAGGTAAACGATTATGCGATGCTAGAACACCGTACAGTCTGTTTCAACTTAATTTATTTATTCAACTTAAATCGTTAGTATACATCGCTGATGAGACTTAATAAAGTTTAAACAGACTGTACGATGTTCTAGCATCGCATAATCGTTTGCCAAATTCACTTGTCATGGTTATTTTCTATAATTATCGAATTTTATACGATATACGCATTGTAATTGCCTTCAAGCAAAAATATAAATAATAATATATACTTTATTCAACAATGCTTCTAAAAACAAACATCCAAAAATCTTATATATATATATATATATATATATATATATATATATATATATATCTGCAAACCAGATTCTGTCTCCTTACCAGCATCAAATGATTTACATTGTCCATTATTTAACAAACATCTTTTTTTCTTCTTCTTCTTCTCCCAGTTCCTTGTACCAACCTGCCGGTCTCTACATCAACTGCCGCTTTAGCAGCTCTCGTCTCCAATGCCACAAAAGATCACCTATCTTCAGTTGTACAAAACAGAAGTCGACGAATGATGCTTGACACTTTAGGCGTTGGAGTTTTGGGATTTCATAGTGACACCATGAAAACTATGAATCAATGGGCCGACAAATTGGGTTATATCCAGCCCTCTCTTTCATCTTCATCTTCGAAAAACAGCTGCGTCATCTGGGGCAGTTCGGGTTTGAAAACAAGTCCGGGTATGGCTGCCTTTTTAAATGGCATAAGTGTGCACTCAATGGACTTTGACGATACATGGCACCCGGCCACTCATCCCAGTGGACCTGTATTACCTGCCGTGCTTTCTCTTGCTGAATATATGACAGGCTCTTACCGGCCAAGCCTAGAAGACGTGCTCGTCGCTTACAATGTTGGAATTCAGACGCAGGGTCTCCTTTTGCAATGTTCTCACAAGTCAAGAGAAATTCCCGAAAGGTAAAGTTTCCACCATTCTAACTAGAAACACTTGAGTAAGAAATTGATATAAAAAAAATCATTTTGTAGGGGGACGAACATAATTATCGTCCCTTGGATTGTGGGAGTGTCTTCCCACGCCACATGCTCGTTGGTTACGTGAAAATTCAGTTCCTTTAAACTTTCTCTTCTATCTCCTTTATTCGAAGGTACAACACCTATATCTTTTGGCTCCTCGCTCGTTGAGCGAAAAGGACATATTTCTCAGCTCTGTTCGTAGAGCGTAACAGAGACTATTATCTTCAACTCTATCTCACTATTTATCACACCATACCATTTAAGACATAGTAAATCTTTTGTAACTAATTACACTTTGTTCATGGAACATATTGTATACTTAAATTGTTTGAGACATATGTATTCTGTTATTTCTCATTTTTACTAAACGTTCACATGTTCATTGTTCACTGTTCATGAGTTGCCTGTCTTTCCTTGACAATTGTTCAGTGTTAGTGTATCTATGGATGCAGTAATACATTATAAGGACTTAGTCTTAGTTATAAACTAATACCCACTAATTCTTATTTATTTTGTTCATGAGAAAAATGGGTGACAGTTTTTGAAGAGAGAAAAGTAAGAACTGTTTGTTACTACTAAATAGTACACAGATGATACAAATTCGGTACAGAATAGGCACAAAAGAAATAATAATTGTCCAATGTTCAATATTAAAGGATGAAAGGTTAAATGTTTTGTTTGGTTTGGTTAGTTAAAGGTTTGCAGATAATATTCCTGGGATTTATTTGTTGTTATTTTTCTGTTAACTCGTTCGCACATGACATTTTCATGTTGTAGTTGCAGTTTCTTTTAGGGTTGTCGGCTCTGAATCCTTCAATAGTAGTGACATGTCCAGGGTTGTCTCACAAAGCAGTATCTCAATGTCTCATGTTGGACCTTGGACTGCTTATGGCAAAAGAGAGGCCCGTGTTTACCGATGGGCTACTAATAATAAAGAGGAAGAACCGTGTGTGTGTGGGGGGAGGAGGTTCTTCAGTTTTATAACCGGTTTCACGTGACCTCCAAGAAAGCAATGATTGTTCTATTTGGCAATTCCCATGTGCATACGAATGAATTCCAATATACGAGGGGCGTTCAATAAGTAATGCCCCTGACCCACTTCCCATTGCAGTAGAGCAACGAAACTTGGCACAGTTATTAGTCTTTTTCTACATAGGAACCACCCAGAGTTACGCATTTCTCCCATCGTTTGATGCAGCTCTTTTGTCGAACACCCATGTTGGTCCTCCAACCACGACGTGACTTCAGAAATCAAGGCTGCATAATCTGGGAAACGATTTCCTTTCGACCAGATCTGGGAGCTGTTTCCACAGAGTTCCGACCATGTTCGCATTCACGATGCCAGCGTTTTACAATGTCATATGATGTGGCGTCATCACCATAAGTTACTTTCATTTCATCAAAAGTCTCCCGTGGTGTGCGTCCTTTCAATTACAAAAACCGGATCACTGCTCGACACTCAACAGGCTCCATTTCACACTTGACTCAGTTCAAACACCGGTAAATCAGAAACCACAATTAGTTCAGAGCTGTAATTTGCCACTTAATCTATAGAGATATAAATAATTGTACATGCAAAATTTCAGCTAGAGCAGACAACTAGAAGTGGGTCATGGGCATTACTTATTGAACGCCCCTCGTATATATATATGTATACGGGATGCGTAGATGGATATCAAAGTCGAAGTTGTATTAACAAACACAGAAACGAACTATGAATAAAATGCTAAAAGTTGACCCCTAGAGTTTCATTACACTAATTCCAGCAAGTTTTTTTTATTAATCAAGTAACTTTTAAAAGTCTTCTTTTAATATATTGAGTTAGTGCATAATTATTGCGGCTTTTACAAAAAATTTGTTGAACAAACCCCGCACCAACCCAATAGTATGAAATTGCGCAATCATATTTCTTTTATTGTCTTCCACGTTTTCAAATTGCAGACAAATTCTATCAATTTGATTGGATAATTTTTTTCCGATCAAATTGACAGTCCTAATAAATACAGATAGCGATCTTCTCTCGTCACTCGATGAGATTTACACAATTGATTTGAATAAAACAATTACAAATGTAAGAGGTTGTTTGGTTTGGAATCAGGGGGAAATGAAATCCTGATTTTAAATCACTTTTGTAGCAAATTTGTGATGTGCATTTAATTGAATTATTTTTGTAGATTTCATCCACCAGCAGTTGTTGGTGTAATGGGATCCGCTGCAGCTTCTTCTCGTCTTCTTGGTCTCAACACTCTTCAAACAAGTCATGCTCTAGCCATTGCGGCGTCCTTTGCAGGGGCGCCAATGGCAAATGCTGGAACTAAAACAAAACCATTGCATGCTGGGAAATCAGCTCGTTGTGGACTAGAAGCTGCATTAATGGCAGAACGAGGTAAAGTTTTCACATTTATTTACACGGGAATTTTTTCAGTTATTTTTTTTTAGAAAGTAAAGTGTTAAAGTGAATACTTTTGTATTCAAAATACAGTGGTGCATTGACTTACGAGTTTAATTCGTCCCACTCGTAACTAAATTTCCTCGTATATCAAATCAATTTTCCCCATTGAAATAAATTGAAATACCAGTAATTCGTTTCAGCACCCGCAAAACAATCACATTTTTTAAAAACTTTTTTAAATAAGAAAAATAGCACTCTATTGTATAAAAACTTAATAGAATGGAATGAATTATGTGGTGTAAAATTTTTAATGTTTATTTTTTCATAAATAATATTTTCCTTTGGCGTAATAAATTTGGAAACTTAAATATTTTTAGTGAACTTATAAACATAAGTGTATCTGAAGCTTGCTTGTACCTTAAATTTTAGCTCTCAACATAAAAC
Organism: Doryteuthis pealeii; assembly: GCA_023376005.1. Taxonomy (NCBI): domain Eukaryota; kingdom Metazoa; phylum Mollusca; class Cephalopoda; order Myopsida; family Loliginidae; genus Doryteuthis; species Doryteuthis pealeii. The sequence goes on along the minus strand of CM042142.1, from coordinate 132,903,625 downwards.
AAAAAATCGACCGAGTGATAACTCATGACTCGGAAAACTGTTCTTCTATAAGGATGGCTTTGGCATTAAATAACCCATGAAGTCTGATATGCCATTAAGAACAAATCTTGGAAGCAGTACCCCACAAAATCAGCTGTACGGCCACTTGCCTCCTATCACACAAACAATCCAAGTAAGATCAACAAGACATGCTAGATACTGACGGAGAAGCAAGCACGAACTCATAAGTGACGTTCTCCTGTGAACATTTACACATCGACAGCCTAGTGTGGACTGACCAGAAAAATCTGCATCAATCAGCTCTGTGCGGATTTTGAATGCCGTATGGATGACTTGGCGAGGGCGATGACCAATAGGGATGGTTGGGAGAGAGAGAGAGAGAGAGAGAGAGAGAGAGAGAGAGAGAGAGAGAGAGAGAGTGAGTTATTTTCATCCGTGATGCCAGTGCGACTTGATGATGATGATGATGATGATGATGGTGATGTAGTGAAAGTTATTTTCTATTTTGGGGAAATCGACAGTTTAAATCAATAGTTCTCAACATTTTAAAACCCATTGACCCTGTTTCCTCTTAATTTTTTGTGGACCCCCATAGCCATTTAACAAAAAAAAAACTTCTCATATTTTTCACTACAAAATAGTAAAGGAATTGCATTAAAAGTTAAAGAAATAATAAATGATTATTCTTTATTTTGAAGGAAAATTAATTTATTGTAAATGAATATATTTAACAATGAAATTGGATTAGTTCAGTCGGTAGAGCGTTCTGCTAGTAAACTTATAAGGTTCCTGGTTCAATACCGGTCCTCGCCTACTCAGCGTATGAGTAGCACAGAGATCTGTGCGGTAAAGTAAGGAGCTGATGGTAGGTGTGGCGCTTCACATCAGACACAAAAACAATCTCCCTTGTATCAGCGCAAGTGAAAAGGGGATAGACTTCCTCGCTGATTGGCTGATACCACCTTTTACTTTTACTTACTTACATAGTACCTGCTCTTGCTTAATTGGTCACCCCTTCTTTTGGAACTAAATTAATCTGTATCTATTTTTATGTACACTTGTAAATCATTCATAAATGCTAAATGTATTTTTTTTCCTTTTACTTGATTGCCTTAAAATTCATAGCTACATGAACATTTATACTTTTAGTATTTTAATATGGCATAGATTACTGTAAAGATTTAATTTTCAGTAATAACTGTTGAGGTTGAGGTTGAGTATGTGATGGTTTCTGTAGTTGAATGCTATCCGAACCATTAAGAGTTATCTGAATTACAATGAGAAACACGAGAACGACGTGTGAAGGGTTGAAGTAGCCATCTTTATTCTCTCTATCTCTCTGCCCAGTTCAAGGGCAGTAACTCTTAATGGTTCGGATAGCATTCAACTACAGAAACCATCACAGAGTAGTCGGATTGCATAGTGGAAACAATGCGTGAGAAAAAAGAATTTACAATAAAGTGAAAGTGAAAGTGAAGGTGAGGAGGTGGGCGCACACACGAGGTAGATTCAATAAAGATTTATTAGGAACGAAACAGTTTATAAAAAAAGGTTATAAAAAAGCGGGAACAAAATCTTGGGCGGAAGTAGGTGAAGTTTGAGCTCCTGCTGATGTCACATTAAATACATTTATTAAAAGAAATATGAGCTTAAAAAATATTCAACAATAACAATTGTTATGAAGTAGAATTGTTCTATGGACCCCAAAGATTCTCCGTGGAGCCGAAATTCAGTAGTTTTGTATTGACCCCCCCCTAATGTTCATAGATTCCCTCAAGGTCCATGTGGACCCTGGTTGGGAACCACTGTTTCAGATGGTTTTAAATTAATTTTAAATTGAATTTACGATTTCAAAAAATATAGGTATGGAAGGCAATGAGGATATAATTGGTATGGCATCTGGATTTGGAGCTTTTTTGAAGATTACAGACCGGAAGTGATTTTTGAAAAATCTGGTAATGATCAGAGCGACTATATTCTTCATAATCAAGACGTTGCCATTAAAAGATTTCCCGCTCATTTAGGAATGCACTGGGCAATCGATGCAGCCATTAATGTTTTGGACATCATCAAATATTCCTACAATCACCCGTTGCATTTCAGTCGAGTTAAAAATATAGAGATCATTGCACCAGGATCGAAATACATCAACAGATCGTTCCCAACATCAGAACACGAAGCACGTCATTCCTTTCAGGTAAATATGAACATTAAATTTTAAATTTCGGACTGTTGTCCTCATCTTTATCGTGTATAAACACAACGTTCAGATCACAATAACGTAGAGCTCTGTTCAGATGGGTTTTTTAAAATTACCTTATATATATATACACGCATATTTTGCATTAAATTTGGTTGCTAAAGATTTTTAGTATAAAGAGGAGTTCTCTAAGTAGTTTAACTCTTGCCTACCAATTTTCCCCACAGCTGTACCAAATTTTTTGGTATCTTTTTACCTGTATGATGGGATATTTCAAATTTCATTATCTATTCATTTCAGAACTCATTCTGTTCAAATAAAGTCCTATTATCATTATTGTAATCTTAGTTCTTCAAGCGAAACGTGCAAAAGCCACTGCAAGCGGAATACAGTAGGATTGCAGTGGTGAGTGAGCCACTGTGAACGGCTTAAAGTATGCAAAGAGTTAGCTACAATAATTGTCGAGTAGTTATACAGTTTTATGAAAAAAAGAAAAGAAAAAGATTTTTTTAAATAATTAAAATCCCGAAGATTTATTTCTGGAATTATTCTATTTTATTTTTTATTTTTCAGTTTATCACTGGTTCGACATTACTTGATGGTTCAGTGACACCCCAAACTTTTCACTTGTCTTCTCGATCCAGACAAAATCTTCAGCAACTTCTTCAGCGCATCCAAATAAAAACTCCTCCAGACAATCATCCAAGTTTCAACGACATGTATATTCATCTTATCGTCACCTTAGACGATGGACAAACTTTTGAGAGTCGTTGTGACACACCTTACGGTCATTGGCGTAAACCACTCTCCAATGATGATCTACAACAAAAATTTATCGTCAATACAGCGTCACTTCCGGATAGTGTGCCCAAAGAGATTCTAAAAACGGTCGATGAAGCATCAGGATCAAGTGAAAATCTCTTCAGGTTACTGAGAAATTAAACGACAAAGAAAATTCATTAAATTATTATTGTTCTGCATCCTCTATCGTTTCTTGTACAAAAAATATTTATTTTTAGTAACAACCACACTAGATTAGGATCTACATACATACATAAATTGACTTTTCTCCGAAAACCATTCCTTCTTTCCTGTGTCCGAAGTGAGGTCGATCTCGGATGCCTACGTGACACATAACACATACCAATATTCAACACCAGCGGGACTTTTCCAGCCCGTTTTGGAATTCCCCAGTTCTCTTCCAGTCCGTCAAACAATCAACACGCACATATCCGGCTTCCTTGAATACCCTCATTCTCTCAATCTTTTCATTTGAGGTTAGTTACGAAAGACATTGAACTCTTAGCCCCTTTCCTTGTTATCTCTTATTCTTAAATGTATTTATTTATGTACAATAAATAACTTTTATGATACATTTATTGTCTTTAGTTTTCCCTTTTTATTATTCTGTTTAATTTTTTGTTTTTCAACTGACCACTCGGTTAAACTTACTGCCGGATCTTCACAGACACAAGAAGGCAGAATAACAATCAACAAAAAATATTTGTACAAATATTTAAGTTTTAATGTAATGAAATATTATATTAAATCAGAAAGACCCAGGAAATTGAATAAGAACGCATATAAAAAGATTACTTTTATTTTGATTTAATTTTAATTCTATATAGAATTATACACAGGATTGCTTTTAATACGTTTGAGAATGTGGGGATTAAAGTAAAATTAGAAAGAAAACTCCCATGAACGTTTACCGGAAGAAGCTTCCGAGCATGTGCGAGAAAAAGGACCATTTCCTACCCCAAGATAATATCTCGGTCATTCGAGTTTAGGCTTTAACTAGGTCTAGTCGCTCCTACTGGTCAGGGAGATATTCCCTTGCCATTTGTCGACTGACCCGTGAATAAAGCCTAAGTCATAAAATCACCTTCTGCCTTTGTCTCTTTCTTTTTCTCTCCTTGAATTATTTCCTTTTCAGCGCGTCCACCAAATGAGGTGGGGTTAAAAGAAAACCCTAAAAACACGCAACAAGAATATCCAGCTACATTTAAACCTTAAACCTCTTGCTGTCCCATAAGAATAAAACAATATCAGAAATCCATAACACCAAGTAATTATTCATTAAACCTGGTTTTGTTAAAACCAGTATGCAAATTATCCACACCATATACTAGCTAAATTTTGATTTCTTAGTGATGTATAACATAGAATTTCAAATGCATTAATAACTAGGGCTGTTTTGAGGCAAATGTAACTCAGCTGGTCAGGTTTCAAGCCTAGATAAAAGTTATGATTTATGTTGATTTTCCGGCCAGAAATGCTTTTTACAACTGGAATACAATTGCAATATCATTTTATCTGTCTTTCTTTAGTCACTAACGCACTAATCTAAGTCAAGAAAAATATCATAGTATACATGGACAAGAAGATATATAAACTTTGCTATGTTGTTAGACATTACTGATATCCGCGGATAATAGGGAACTGGGTGTATACTGGGTAGATCCATCATTTTTCACAAAAAGATCGACAACCTATTACAAAGATTCAATAAAAAGTTTTTTAAATTTCCTTGTTTTTTTTTCTAAAAAGAAAGAAGCCCCAAATTTTGCCTAACATACCGACCAACCTTTCAAGCTAAAAATCATTTTCTATTCGAAGTTCAGTTGATCAGAAAGGGGACGCAACTCTTTCACTTACTCGACAAAGCAACTCTAAATACGAAATCAAGTAGAAAAAATATAATAGTAGTTTATTAACTACTTAATTAACAACAAATAATCCTCCCTACGAATGAAGTCCCTAACTGAAGCGGTGCCTGCTGAAAAAAAAACAACCAGCGCTTAAGGCGTTTTCCCGAAAAGTTAATGCGATATTTTACCCCTCCAGTCTTTTTCAACCAGTAAATCTAAATATTCTAACCCCCCTCTTTAAAATATTTTTTTTGGGGGGGGCTAAATATTTACATTTCCTTGTCAATAAAAATATGGCTTACTTTTAACGCTTTCAACCACTAAAAAAAATGATTTGTTTTTTTCAGCTATCACCGTCTAGGTTTTTTAAAGCAGGAGGCCGGGACGTAATCTACGAATAGCCCCAAATAAAGTAAAAAAATAAAACAAACAAAGCATTATGACGCACATGTAATTACGCTAAACGAAGTGAGTTAAATGTACAAGGGGAGAGAATTCTGTATTTACAATGCGAACTTTCTTTCGCACACGATAGTCGTGATAGTAAAAAAACGGTTATTTCTTATAAGTCTAACATGATCAAAGGGGAACCACTCTTGACTGATAAATTATTTATTTATTTTCCCATTAAACTAACTCTAAGCTCTAACCCTAAATCCTAACCTAACCCCGTCTTCTTTTTCCTAGTATCAATAAATAAATAAATAATTTATCAGTCAAGAGTAGTCCCCCTTTGATCATGTTAGACTTATAGGAAATAACCAAAAAACCTATACAATTTATTTGATGAGCATCCATTATTATTTATATTTAAAAGGAAAGATAAAGTATTTTAGATAAGTAAATTTGGAGCAACACACCTACCGACGTTGACAATTGTTATAAGAACTTTTTCAGTGGCGTTGTCTATTTAAATAATTTCTCTCAGGTTTGTCGTCGTCGTCGTCGTCGTCGTCATTCATCAATACACGTGACATGCCAATGACGAGACATTACAGATCTGTTGATAGACTTATTCATTTCGCATGTTTGTTGGAATTAATACAATTTGTATATGTCGTTTTAAATGTACCGTGACAGGGCACTGGTAGAATGCTCGCCTGCCACGCGGGTTCGATTCCCGGCCGATGCATGTAATTAATTTTTATACAGTAACAATGTACCAACAAGAAGATCTGTGTTGTGAATGTTTTATATATCATAGGAACTACCAATTTGGGCGCTCATTTTCATTTTAAAAACGAATTAAGATTAAGTTTTTTGGGGGGTTCTGTTATAACAGCGTAATGTGGTGTTTTGTGATGTTTTAATTTCAGTGTGTACAGTGTCTGGTGAGAATATTGCCGTTTGGTAATGTTGAGATCGAATCTAGCCGATTCCACCCAGGAGGACGGTCGCATTATTGTGTTTTACCATGTAGAATAATCTTGACTCTTTTGTGTCTTGTATGGTGATACCTTGTTCCCACAGTTTTGTATTTTTATCTTGTAGACTTGTTGATCGGCGAACTGTGGTACACCCTGTCGTTTATTCAGTTTATAATGATATTCCTTTACTCAGTTTTTAGTTTGCTACACACATAGTCTCATGTATGTTCGTTTCCTGGTTGCTGTTTAGAGACAAATGATGTTCTTATAGGTCAACCATTAAGTAGATCTACTGTGAATTTGAAATAAGTTTTGTTTGTTTATTGATTTTAACGGCATATCAACCATGGGGTTATGTCATGCCTAACGGTTAGGAAGTTATACATATCGTGTATTTATATTTGTACTTTTTAGTAATTGGTTTTAAAAATGTGTCAGCATTATTGGGGATTATGTTGTATGGTATTGATTTGTTTCATGTCTATATTCTATGGTATAATTCTATTTCCCTCAAAAAAGAGAAAATATCCTCCATGTTGACATTTTCAAATAGATCTTTCATATTGTTTGCTTTAAAATAACGGTTTCTGATGTGAGCAAGAAACCTGCATTCCATGAATAAGTGTTTAACAGTCAAAGGTGTTTGACATGTTCCACATTGTGGTTGTTGTTCTTGTTTGAGTATATAGGAGTGTGTTAGTCTTGTATGACCAATGCGTAATCGAGATACAATGATTTGTTCCTTTCTAGACTTCCTTAAAGTTGGTCTCCAGCCTCCCAATGTGAAATAAGCTTAGATAGGTGTTGCACTGTAATCCATCAATTTTCAGGTGACAGTCTGTGATTGACTTTTCGTTTCTTTTGTTTCCTTAACGTTTTCTTTATCGGAAAGTCGGTGTATTTTCTGCACTATGGATTGTCTTTTCAACTTTGGTTCGTAGTGACAAACCCATGTTTAGCCCAGTTGACAGATTTTTGACTAAAATATGTTGCTGCACCACTTGGACCCTAACGAGGTACCTTGAGAATAAGATAGATGGGAGCTGCACAAGAATGCTGCGTGTGGTCTTGAACAAGTCGTGGAAACAGCGCCTCACAAGGAAGCAGTAGTACGGTCACAGACCATCCGTGTGAGACGGACAAGACATGCTGGACACTGCTGGAGGAGCAAGGACGAACTTATAAGCGACGTTCTCCTATGGAAGTCAGCACATCGACATGCTAATGTGGGCCGCCCAGAAAGGACCTACATTGACTAACTCTGCGTGGATACTGGATGCTGCGCTGTGGACCTAGGGCAATGAATGATAGAGAAGGTTGGCGAGAGATTGTCATGGAGATCCGTGCTGCGTGCGCGACATGATGATGATGATGATGATGATCTTCCATACAAATCCCACATTTTCAATACATTTGTCATGGTTTGCACTTATCAGCCACCAAATATTTGATGACAGACTTCTGATTAAGACTGGGGCACTGTTTGATTTGCAGCCATTTTGAATAGCCTCAAAACAAATATTTTGTGAGATTAAAATAATTGTTGCTATAAACCAATTCCAACCAATGCAGAACTTACGGTAAAAATTCTTGTTGGTGATATGATGCGATATCAGAAGTGAGATAAACTAAAATCAACTTAACCCTTTCTCTGTCCAAAATAAATCTCCTAATTGGAAACAGAATTACATCACGTGAAAAATTTAACGCCAAAATCCCCCCCCAAGTAAAAATCAGACATACTTAGTGACTTGATATTCTCAAATTGTCATCCATCTAAGTACTGACTAGAATTAACGTTCCTTTACTTTTGCTACCCAAAAATCTAACATTGGTTAAGTAAAATAAGATTATTGTTAATTGGTCACCTTAGCAAAATGAACTTATTGACCCCCTAAACAAATAATTATTTATTAACATCAAGTTGGACACAAAATCAAATGTATAAAACACCCAACGAGGATTGAACTCACTATTCGAAAGTAATAATCAGCGAGATTTGAATCAGTCTTCTGTGTTTTGATTGGTCAGAAAATAAAGTTGGTGACTATTTAAAATGTTAAACATACTAGTCTAAAAGTTTGTCTAATCCGAAGCATTACATTCTCACTGGGTTTTGTGGTCAGTACAACAGAATAATATTCACTTCATAATGTCTGGACGCGGCAAAGGAGGTAAAGTAAGTGGAAAGAGTAAGACCCGTTCATCTCGTGCCGGACTTCAATTCCCCGTCGGTCGTATTCATCGTCTTCTGCGGAAAGGCAATTATTCTGAACGTGTCGGTGCCGGTGCCCCTGTCTACCTGGCTGCCGTTATGGAATATCTGGCCGCTGAGGTTCTTGAATTGGCAGGAAATGCTGCTAGGGACAACAAGAAATCTAGAATCATCCCCCGTCATTTGCAGCTGGCTGTCCGTAATGACGAAGAATTGAACAAGCTGTTGTCCGGAGTTACCATAGCACAGGGTGGTGTCCTCCCCAACATCCAGACTGTACTTCTGCCCAAGAAGACTCAAAAGGCGAAATGAATTTGAATGGTTTCTGTATGTTAAGGACATTTCATTTTAGGACCACTGACATTATCTATGAATGATTTCTTTGTCTCTTTTAAACCAACAAATTTGTATATTGCATAATTTTAAATACAGCCATTTGATTTTAGAATCACTGACATTGTCATGAGTACCTTTTTTCTTTTTATGCCAACAAATTTTGTATATTGCTCACTTTCCTCTCTAAACATTTCTTATCTCGATTTTAAAATCTTTAAGCCACTTAAAAAATCTCGTCAGCCTTTTCACTCTAATGCAATGTTGCCTTTTTTCCCCAAAACACCTTGGCATTTCCGTATATTTTTACTTAGCTGTTTTCAGTTTTAAACATGTTAAATACACCAACTGAACTTCGAATCATTAGTTCCTGTTTGGCATGGGAAATTTTACCTTAACTCAAAAACTATTCTCTATAAAAATAGATTGTCTAAATCTTCCTTCCTGTATATCAAGAACATAGAATTTTAGGACCACTGACCTTATCCATGACTGCCTTTCAGTTTTTGTTTTTTGCTTTATCCATCAACAAATGTCTGAGAATTTTTTTTCCTAAAGGAAAGTGACAAATATAGTATTTTAATCTTTAGTTCGTTTGGCATGGACAAATTTTACCCCAACTCAAAAACCCTTAGTGTAAAATAGATTGCCTCTTCCAACAATATCGAGTTCTTGTATTCAATTATTTCCCCTAAATTCTGATCTGCTCTGGTGATAACTCTACCCCCTAACTAAACCTCTTGTCTAATTTATTTATGAAATAATCCAAACTGTAATAATCCCTTAACGTCTCATCTTAATACGTTGTAAAATTTTGAATTGATGATTAAGCTAATCGCACAAAAAAGTGAATTCAATTCACGTGAAGAGGAAATTACAACTCGCTTGCTACATTGTGTTTAGTTGATGTATGTTATTCTGCGACCACCCCCAAATAACTTCTGTACTCTAAGTAGTTACATCACACCTTGGCATATAGCTGGAAGGCGGGGGTGGGGCAAACCTGGTCATACGGCTACTCTGTTCTAGCTAGCTAGGGATACTTACATTCCTCTCGTTGCGCAGTCTAGTTTCACCAAAATACATCGTTCTCTATATTGTTTTACCCTAGTTAAAATACACCAATTACGAATGTTTACGATTAGCACGTAAAACGTGATCAGTGTGGAATTAATCTTTTGGTGATTGGGGGGGGTCCTCAAAAAACCTAAGAAATTTAAAATACAACAAAATAAAATTGTGGACTGTTTGATTATCCCCCCTTTCCTTTCGGACCCAAAAGGAAGCTGGTCAGTCCCTCTAAGACAGGAGTGCATTGTGCTAAATTAAGAATAGCTAGAAACTAATTACTAAATTCTACTTAACGTTCTATAGGTACCACCAATTTTTCCTGTGAAATTAAACCCACCCCCGCCTATTTTTAACGATGAAACTTGCATAAAGGTTAATATTATCTTAATTTTTTTTTTGTCCATTCAAACGCGAAACATTAAACAAACTCCTGATGATTTGTAACAACTCTTTGTTTTTATTTCTTTTTTGCGAGATTCTTTTTAAGTTCAAAAATATTTACGTTTCTTCTTTCAATATGGCCTAAACTGATCACATGACCTATTTTGGTGGTACCTAACGTTCTTAGATTTGTCACATTCAAAGGTTTGTCGCTAAAAGAAAATGACACCTAGTTATTAACCCTACATAAATGACTCTGAAAGTGTTGATATGCCGTAAAACAAAACCAAGATATGGAAAATTAAATACACGATTTATTACACAGTTAAATTTGGAGTAGAATCTTAATTTTTTTTTTTTTTTTTTTTTTTTTTTTTCTGGAAAAAAAAAAAATTAATTCGATTAACCAATGGTCATACTCTCTTGCTCTTTTTGTGACATTTTATCCTTTTCTCGTTGTCGCACTCAAAGATCAATTTGTGTGGAACTATCAGCGGTTTAAGTCATAGGTTCTTTCATCCAGCTTTCTTGATTCAGAGTGACTAAGCCAAAGAAGTTTAAGTTCGAAGAGTAACAAACATGTATAAGAATAGCAAATTTTCTGTTTTAACGCTCTAGAACAAGCACAGAACTATTGAAGAAGTCATCGTGCTTATTGAAGAAGTTATAACCGTGTGAACATATTCATATACTGTTCAAGCACTCTATATCACCATTTGTAAAGCCCTTCGAAGATAAGTAATTACTAAGTCATCACATTTTCAAACGAGTGCTATTACTACTGTAAATAATTAGTGGTTTGCCTAATAATTGAAATTGGACCATCTAAAGCTTGTTATAGTTAGAAATAAGTTATCTCCCTTGAACCAGAACTCTTCAGTGACGTCACATAAAGAAACAAAATTACCTATTTTCTCATATCTTCGGTCAGGACGCAAATGTATATTATATATTGGTTGGAGGTGCATGGTTATTCGTAGGAAATGGACTCGTCGACCCGAGTTCAAATCCTGTTCACAGCGCTAATAGTATTTGGAAAGGTACAAGTCAAACTACCCTCCCTCCAGCTATGGGTAAATAGGACAGACTGGGCTTTTTAACCTTGGTTAGGTAACTGGTCTAGGAGAAGGAAGATTCTGAATTCAAACCTGTTAAAATTCCGCTTGGGGTGGTCACTACTAAAATAGGCTGTCCTAATTAATGATCTATTTTCACGAATTCTTTTATCTCAAATCGAGCAGATTCTTTAGGATTTTAATATATTACAAAGATAATTAATAGGAAGTTTTATATTTTCTTAATTCTTTTGTATTAAAAGATAATATTGCATATAAGAACAAATACGAGGAGTTAAGATAAAATACGTTTGAATCACATCAAGCCTTTATTGATACTGAATACAGAATGCTAGTAGTCAGTTATAGAGAGAGTGGGAGGAGTTATTGCTATACATGTAACAGGAAGTATAACGGTGGCTCAACAGGCGAAAATGATGCGAGTGATGAACTGGTGAAGAAATTGTTTTATTCGCAAATGTTAAAAAAAACTTTCTGCATCATGAAACTACAAATAAGTAAACAATTTCTTTAATACTTTTCATACAATTTGAATAAAGAGAGAGAAATTCACATATTAGTGAATACCGTTTTTCGCCTCAAATTTGCCTGCTAACGCCAAGTTATAGTTACCGTTATAGCAACACGTGACAGTCTACAGGTGGTGTAAAACTAAATGTCCCCTCACAAGACACCGGTGATCAAAGCAAAGGAGATCATCTGGGTTAGTCCATGTCAAACCACCCAGAAAAAAAAAGTAAAGTTGTCACTCATCCCAGTCATTTTTTTTTTCAGGTGTGGACTGTTAACGTTAGACAATCACCAAAATTTGAGCTTCCGATTCCAAAAAATTTCCAAACTCATTTTACAGACAAAAAACAGGTTACAAAAAAGTCGCCATATTTTGCGACCCCCACCCCTTCAAATTTTGAGAGCTAAAAATCAACATAACTCCGCCAATTTATGGAATTGGAAGCTCAAATTTTGGTGATTGTCTACACTTATAATCCAGACTTAGACAAAATATCAGAAAAATTGATTGGGGTGGGTAACATGGCCTGGATGATTTGTCATGGGATTTACCCTCGCCCTCATTTACACGAGATATAGGGATTGATTTAACGAGCAAAAGAATTAAGTTGAAATGATAGAAAACGCGTTTGTGGTTTCAAAAGTTTAATTATTTAAGAAATGACCTAAAGACAGGCGTATCTAAGTTGGGTGCCACTGAGGATGTACTGGCAGTTGAATAGGATGGGAGATGAAAGTCTCCAATCTTCGTATTACTAACCGTCACAGTTTTCATTGACATCGAGTTAAAACTTTCGTAAGTGTGAAAGCAAGGAAGGTGCAATTGCATTTTTCAGTAGTGCCATAATCAAAATAATGAGAAATGGAAAAGTTAGATATATAATAAAACTAGCGGGTGACAGAGATTTAGACAGGGGGTGCAATTCTAGGGATTGACCAAAAGGCACGGTCTTTTGTAGATACGCCACATCATTTGGGTATATAAAATAGAAAGGAGTCTTTCAAAAAAAGTTTATTTTAAAAGGTCATGACATTTTTTTGATCCTTCCTTTTCATGTAGACATCTAATTGTTTGTTTCAAGTGACGACCGAACGCAATTGCTATAATCAATTTCTTCAACCGTAAAAGTCTCCTCGCTCAAACGTACGTCTAGCCTCACTTTAAGAAGACCAAAACACGACCCACCGTTCTGTATGAAGGTAAAACTTAAATGCCCTCCCCACGATCTTACACCCGGGTTAATATCACACGCTGCCTGAACCGTGCGGAATTTGCATATTCAACAGGGGGTGACAGTAGTCTGCCTCAGAGCCACAGTACATCAATCTTCTGTTTCACAATAAGGAATTCCCTGACAATCCTGTTTCCGACACACTGGTGGCATCTGGAACCTCCATATGATCATGAAACTTATGTCACTTGTACATAAATACCCATCCGATGGGACTGTCGTGGGGGGGGGGTATTCCCTTTTGCAGTCACCACATTTGAGTGGGGTGCCCAATTTCTTTACATACAAGTACACAAGTTTACCACCACGGGTCTTGGGGGGGGGACCTTCCTCCGGTTAGACTGAGTTTTGTATGACAAACGACGTCTAAATGTGAATCTCTGGGTCATGACATTTGGGGAGGGATAGGAGGAGAAAAAAAAGTTACGTCCTCACCTCGACGGCTATCCGGAAAGAGTTAGGAAATAGAGCGGTTACCAGAACGGAATAGAATTTAAGGAAATAAAAACATTGAATACATAAACTCAATATAGGTAAGAGATTGAGAAAAAGATTCATAGTAGAAAGTTTAATTTTTGGTAAATTTATCCATGCCAATCAGATTCGAAATTCAGTCGAATTATTTGTAGATGCGAGTTTAAAGGGTATTTTAGGAAAAGCAATGCAAAAATCGCAGAAAAAGTCAGATGAATTCTTAAAAGTGACTTAATTGAAAATTGTGAACATTTTTTTTATAGAGAAAAGTTTTTAAGTTGGTGTAAAATTACCCATGCCAAATAGAACTAAGGATTCAATGTTCAGTCGGTATATTTACCATGCTTAAAACTGAAAACCGCTAAGTAAAATATATGAAAATATCAAGGCGTTTTGAAAAAAAAAAAAAAAAAAAAAAAAAAAAGGGCAACATTAGAGTAAAAAGGCTGACGAGATTTTTTAAGTGGCTTAAAGATTTTAAAATCAAGAGAAGAAATGTTTAGCGAGGAAAGTGAGCAATATACAAAATTTGTTGGCATAAAAAGAAAAAGGTACTCATGACAATGTCAGCGATTTTAAAATCAAATGGCTGTATTTAAAATTGTGCAATATACAAATTTGTTGGTTTAAAAGAGACAAAGAAAATTCATAGATAATGTCAGTGGTCCTAAAATGAAATGTCCTTAATATACAGAAAGCCATTTAAATTCATTTCGCCTTTTGAGTCTTCTTGGGCAGAAGTACAGTCTGATGTTGGGGAACACCACCCTGTGCTATGGTAACTCCGGACAACAGCTTGTTCAATTCTTCGTCATTACGGACAGCCAGCTGCAAATGACGAGGGATGATTCTAGATTTCTTGTTGTCCCTAGCAGCATTTCCTGCCAATTCAAGAACCTCAGCGGCCAGATATTCCATAACGGCAGCCAGGTAGACAGGGGCACCGGCACCGACACGTTCAGAATAATTGCCTTTCCGCAGAAGACGATGAATACGACCGACGGGGAATTGAAGTCCGGCACGAGATGAACGGGTCTTACTCTTTCCACTTACTTTACCTCCTTTGCCACGTCCAGACATGATGCACTGAATATTATTCTGTTGTACTGACCACAAAACCCAGTGAGAATGTAATGCTTCGGATTAGACAAACGTTTAATCTCGACTCGTATGTTTAACATTTTTAAATAATCACCAACTTTATTTTCTGACCAATCAAAACACAGAAGACTGATTCAAGTCTCGCTGATTATTACTTTCGAATAGTGAGTTCAATCCTCGTTGGGTGCTTTGTACATTTGCTTTTATCTAAATAAATAATTATTTCTTCAGGAGATTAATAAGTACAATAAGTCTAAAGCGTTCAATAACAATAATCTTATTTTACTTAACCAATTTTGGTAGCAAAAAAAGTAAAGCAACGTTAATTCTAGTCAGTACTTAGATGGGTGACAATTTGGGAATATCAGGTGATTAAACATGTCTGATTTTTACTTTGAGGGGGGGGGTCACATGATGTAATTGTGTGTCCAACAAGATTTTTTTTTTATTTTTATTTTAGTGGGGAGAGGGTTAAGTTGATTTTAGTTTATCTCACTTCTGATATCACATCATATCACCAACAAGAATTTTTACCGTAAGTTCTACAATGGTTGGAATTGGTTTATTGCAAAAATTATTTTAATCTCACAAAGATATTCGTTTTGAGGCTATTCAAAATGGCTGCAAACACTGTATTATACTGTTCTAACAGAAAACAAACAAAAAAAACAGTAACTTGATATATGAAACATTCATATCACTAATCTTCTTGTTAGTACGTAGTTATTATATAAAATTGTATTACATGCATCGGCCGGGAATCGAACCCGGGCCGCCCGCGTGGCAGGCGAGCATTCTACCACTGAACCACCGATGCGCTGCTCTTTGCTATGTATAAAGACAGATATAGAAATTCAATTAATCCCAACAAACAGGTGAAATAAATAAGTACTTATATCAACACATCTTAAATTCCCGTGATGGTAGACTGGGAATTCAGGGATGTACATTTTTACCACAGTCTACCGGACAGATGTTAGTGGAATATGAAATGAAGTCCAAATGTATATATTTCTAATTTCTCAACTGGGATTAATACTTTTAATAAAAATGAAAGTCTAAGGAAAACAGAACTTAATACGTTTAATCCATTTATGAGTTTTATAAAAAAAGATTAAAGGACAGTATTAATTGATTTTGTATAGATTTAAAGTTGCATCGACGCAATCCTTAATGGATTGCGTCGATGCAACAACTAAAGGACTCGAAGAATATACAAAAAGCAAAGAAACACTGATTACATAAACCAGTAACAGCAATATCAACAGAAACAACTAATCAATTTATTGATTTTAACGGCACGTCAATCCGTCTATAGTTATTTTATGCCTAGATGTTAGGGAATCGTATTCATTGTATGTCCATATTCACATTTGTTGTGTGAATGTTTCTTAAAAGTTTTTTTTTTGTGCAGACAGTCCTATCGAATACAAATCAATTTTAAACATATCTATTTGTCCTATAGATAGTACCTCAACAGGTACTACAACACCGGATCAGAGTGGACCTGGAAGTAATGATGAAAAAGGGGTACTTCATATTCCCCATAACTGATGCCTCACCAATAGATGTAGTTTAATGTCATACCCAGGACACCGCTTTTTATAGAGGGAGTCTTACTCCCCCGCAGGAGAAACAGTCAGCGTATTCTAAGCCCCACCAGAATGTATAACAAGGAATTATAATACATGTTTGTTTGTGTGTACAGTTAATAAAAGGTACAAATGAATGGTCAAGTCTAAGTCTCCAGTTAATCTAGTGAAAGACAACCAACTAACGTTTTGTGTGAAAAACCCACAACGAGTGGTAGTGGTAATGGCAACAACAAAAACAAGAGTAATAATAATAATCTTATTATAATGGAGATTGTGTGTTTGTCTGTAACCGAAACTATATTTACCTAAGTCACAATTCCCTTAGTTTTATTACGCCACATTCTCCATGATTTTATTCTTTATTTAAACCTCAGTTATTAATAAATTTGTTTTACATTATCAATGTTGTTGGTCTTATCTACAGGTATTTGCCGCTCATCCCACTTATGAGGGCGTGACGCAATGACATTTTTATGTGGGCCCACCCACAAACCGAAGCTCATG
This sequence comes from Doryteuthis pealeii, assembly GCA_023376005.1. Taxonomy (NCBI): domain Eukaryota; kingdom Metazoa; phylum Mollusca; class Cephalopoda; order Myopsida; family Loliginidae; genus Doryteuthis; species Doryteuthis pealeii. Next base: position 132,886,915 of record CM042142.1, on the reverse strand, counting down.
AGTGGTAGGTGGAAAAATTGCGTCGATCCCGTCGGCATTCCCCCTCAGGGGGGGGGGGGCTCAGGTGCTGGGCAATAAATCCAGCCCTGCCCCTTTAAATCAAGGGGGCAAGTATTGCCTGGGGGATAGCCCCCTGGGATCGACGCTATTAACTTGTAAAGATCCAGGGCCGAAGCCACTGGACCCCCACCATGAGGGGCGGGCTTATCTACATACTAATAATATGCACTTGATATACAACAAAATAGCGGTTGACAGTGTGAACGGGAAGGATAATTTGCATATTGATATTAAAAATTTGATTTTAATAAATATGTGCTTGGTATTATTGATTTCTAATTGTTTGGTTTTTATCTTAATAAATTTTAGTAAAAATCTCGGGGTAAATCTTAAAATAAATCTATTAACAAGAAGAAATAACTAATTTTATTCTTTGCTTCCTAAATTATTGGGAAAATTTAGCAATGAAAGACGGGAGTGATGGAAGAGTATGTTTCAGTTGTTCTATTTTTCAATTATACGCCCCGCTCTGTTTCAAATTTTTTATCTGTATTCTTATTTAGTTTCATGAGCCTTTCTAATTTAATAAAATATTTTATTACATTAAAACTTAAGCAGCAGCAAAATATTTTGTCAAAGTTTTCGCCTAATTTTAGATTTTGGTAGTAGGCACATCTTGAGTAAGTTCTGCTTGTTTAATTACAATCGTATTTGTGTTCAGAATGATCTGTCATTGGAATGTGTGTGTAGGGAATAGAGTCTATCTGTACAGAATAGGCCGCCATTGGATTCTATTTTTTTTTTTAATTTGGGGGTAAAATGTCCAAAAGAAACATTCTTTATTTGAATACCGACAATTTTATTAATAGTTCCATATCTTTGTTTATTATTAGTGAGTGCCATTTGCCGACCAATCCATGCTAATGAATACTATCGTCCATAGCCTTCTGAAAGGCTTTCACCAAAATATCTTGGTCACTTTCATGGTTACTGACCTACTTAGAATCCGCTCGTATGAGAAACAAAAGCGGAGAAAAAATTGGGTTAAATCGAACTTAACGGACCTAAATTCTACCATCCACCGCAAAAAAAAAAAAAAAAAAATTCGGGGAATTAACCGAATTTAATGAAATTTTCAGCGTTGATATATTAATGAATAAAAGATATAATGCACCAGTTATTTTATTTAAAAACTTTTACATTTTTTCAGGTCAGTTAACTTTGAACCACGTATCTTTGAGGTTCTCAAAGAACTGGAACCTCAGAGTTTAACGTCATACCCAGACAGGAAGACCCTCAGTCACTGCCTTCTAGCACCCATATGATATTTTTGTAGTTTCCTTTAAAGTCATAGCGCCCGAAACGGTCAATTAACCAGAGTTTTAGATAAATGTAGAAATTATGAATACGAATCTATAAAAGGTTTTGAATATTTTCAAGGTTTAATGAACTCAGCTCTAAGTTGATGAAATGTTCTATGATAGATAATGTTGTGTTTCTCATTGAAAACGAGAACACGGTGTTGATTTAAGCCTTTATTCCATATTTAGGGTACACGCTGTCTTGACCCTCCGCTTGGCGGAAGTGTCCAGTGAGCTAGGAGTTTTTGTACCCTGTGCAGATACAATGTACAGATTTTGTATTAAAATATTTTTTCATTATGGACGAAAAGTTTTTTAACTTAATTAAAAAAAAAAAAAAAAAAAAAAAAAAACTTTTACGAACTGCCTTTGGGAAGCAGTTCTTCCCAGGGGCTTTGATTTACGAGCTGTTTGCTTTGTATGAGCTCGAGATATATTGAGAATTTAGTTGCCGTCTAAGTCATAAAAATTTGTGTACTTTTAAATAAAATGAATAGGTTTTAATGGCTTTTTAAAAAGGGCCGTCCGCGTTGACACAGAGCTAATTTAGCCCCTATCACCACGGATCCGACGGGCAAGCTGGATATCTTTGGGCATAATGGTGACACGCTTGGCGTGGATGGCACATAAGTTGGTGTCTTCGAAGAGACCCACTAAATAAGCCTCGCTAGCCTCTTGTAGACACATGAGGGCAGCGCATTGAAAACGGAGAAGAAATTGGAATTTTTCAGCAATTTCACGAACAAGGCGCTGGAATGGAAGCTTTCGGATGAGAAGCTCGGTAGATTTTTGGTAACGTCTGATCTCACGAATAGCAACGGTACCGGGCCTGTAACGAATAGGCTTTTTTCTTCCTCCGGTAGGTGGAGGGCTTTTACGAGTGGCCTTTATGACATTCTTAAAAGGAACTTTTCTTCCTCCTGTTGATTTACGAGCCGTTTGCTTTGTACGGGACATTCTGCAATAATCGTGACACCACTTATCAGATTAAAAGTTTAAATTTACTTGGTTGATTCTCCTTCTTTCAATTGGTAGAAAATCACACTTTTATATCCGGTTACCTCCTCTCTGTTATGTTCACGGATTTTTAACTTCCGGTTTATGCACGTGTTACTGCTAGTTTAAAACAAACGGGGTAAATATTTATTTACGTTTGATTGGCTAATAGATGTTACTTTTCATCACTAGGTCTGTGTAAGATTAAATGAAGGGGTTCCTAGGACATATCCAGGACCCCCTCCCCCCATTCTCGTCAAGTTTCTTGTTCTAGTCTCGAACATTAGGATTACTAGCAAATATATGCACCCTCCGGGTGCAAGTATTTAAGTTTTAATGTAATGAAATATTGTATTAAATTAGAAAGTCTAATAAGAAGGCAGATAAAAAGATTTGAAACAGAGTGGGGGTATAATAGAAAAATAGAAATGAAACTTACTCTTCCATCACTGCCGTCTTTCATTGCTGAATTTTACTTATTTAACTATTTAGTTAAATTAGGAAATAAAGAATAAAATGACAGTTATTTTTTCTTGTTAATGGATTTCATTTAAGATTCATTGAGAGATTTTTGCTTATATTCATTAAAATAAAACCAAACAATTCGAAATCAATAATACTAAGCACATATTTAATAAAATCACATTTTTAATATCAATATGCAAATTAGCCTTCCCGTTCACACTGTAAACCGCTATTTTTAGTATATATAAATACAATTGCATGTTATTTGTATGTAGATATGGACAACACTAATAAAAAGGTGAAGCAATTTTATTAATAATTGAGGTTTGAATATAAATAAAATCATGGAGAATGTGATGTAAATAACTATGTTAATTGTGACTCAATTAGTAATATAGTTTCGGTTACAGACAGAAAAACACACAATCTCCATTATAATAAGATGTTACTGGAGAGTCAGCAGATTTTTACTAATTCCAAATCCATCCGTCCTGCAACCACCCCGTTTTTTTTTTTTTTCCCCACCCAGACTCTACTTTATGTTTTGACTAGCCTAACGTACCTTGCGTAAAGAGTGAATGCGCTGTTCCAGGACTATTTATACACGGCTGTCTGAGTTTGTTTGGTTTTACGGCATATCAACCTCATTGGGTCATTTAATGTCGACAAAGTTTTGAAATAAATGCATTCTTAATGGATAATCATTTTTTTATAAACACATTTTTCTATTTAACCCATAGATGGGACCCTAACAGGTACTACCACTCCGGACCAGGGAGCAATGGTGATGAACTTTAACCTCACCATCAGATACAGTTTACCGTCATTCCCACGACAGGAGGACCCTCACCTACTGCCTTCTAGCACCCATATGATAAAATGGTTTTGGACTTGCCACGAGGGCGATAGGGTTGGGACAATCATATAGGTGCTAGGGATTGATCGGAGGTCCGTCTAAGGGCAAAAGTGGGGTATTGCATGTCATTGACTGCTCAGCCACCTGGGTTCCATCCTTAAGCATCACGGGTCGCGATACAACGCAAAAAAATACTAAATATAAAATTGGCTCCATTCAATGAATTCACCGTATTCCTAATGAACGGGATAGTTATCGAACACCCTGAAAGATTAACAAGGGAATAGGAAAATCACAAGCGGTCCCCAAACCCTGCATGCATATCCCGATCAGGGGAAGGAGATACCTTTGTTTGCCGCAAATTATTCACAGACGCAGTGACAAGTACGACAAAAGCCGTTGGTTTCTGACGATAATAGAGACTCTCTGGATTTTTACCAGAGCCCCTTTAGCTGGGTTGACAGACCTATGCGCCTTGGTAGGTCCTACCAGGAATTTGAGTTCCGGACGGCATAGCTTTGTCATGTTGTCATCACCCTGCCACGGTTGGGTGGGGCTGGTCTTTAGGGTGTATTTTTCAAGCACTATATATATTATGCCATATGTACATATTTTTATATTATTTATCATAACTATTGGTATTTACTATAGTGATTTTTTACTCGAAAATCCGTTCTCTTTAACGGACCCCCCTCCCCCCTATTAGTCCATTGAAGTTTGTATATAAATTTCTCTTAAAGGGAGGGAAAGATAGAAATGTCGGTTATTTCCTATAAGTCTAATATAAACAAAGAGGAACCACTCTTGACTGATACATTATTTATTTATTGATTGATCTACTAGGGAAAGAGAAGACGGGGTTAGGGTTAGTTTAATGGAGAAAATGAATAATTTCTCAGTCAAGAGTGGTTCCCCTTTGATCATGTTAGACTTATAGGAAATAACCGAAATGTCTATATTTTTGGGGGGAGGGGGATAATTTTGATGTATTTGGAATATCTTAAAAAGAAAATGATTTTCTTAATTGTGGGTAGGATGTGACACAAGGGTCACAATTATGGGGTATCCAGTGATGATCGAACTCACAATTCGCTAGTTATAGATTAGCGAGACTAACTTGCTAACCATTACTCAACAACGGGACTCCTAAGAATTATTGTAGGTATTTTAGTAATATGGCCAATAAACATCTTAGTTTATCAAGGACTTATCACTTGTAGACTTCTCTACTATATGTATAGCACCGTCATGATCAGCATACTTTTTAAAATGGTTCACCGATTGTATCCCATTTTGGACAAATTATTGAAGCTTCTGTCTGTATAAACGGTAGATCCAGTGACTTCATTTTATAGAATTACAGCTCCAAATGTTGCTTCACTGTGGTCTGGAATTTCTTAGAGGAAATTCCTTTTTCTGTTTGGTCATAGAACTAATATAAAACGCCCCAAACGTATTTCTCTTAAATACTCCTCGATTTGAAACTCCGGATAAAGAACACCTAATAACACCGAGTCTTTAAATATGTACAGATATCCCTGCAATATTAATTCAATTGTATAACTGTTCACCTCCCCCCCCCATTAAAATCCCGCCCTGTCGGTTGGGGCATTAGAGTGCACCGACTGTACCTCTGCAGAGAGGTAAGACTCCCCAATGGGGCCACCTGTTGGTCGTGGGTGGCGAACATGATGCTTAAGGATAGAACCCAGTGGATGAGCAGTTCATGACTTGCAATACTCCACTTGGGCTAGACGGGCGGTCGGAGAGGTCCCCTCCGATCAATCGGCTGGTCACGTCAAGCCCTAGCACCTATATGATTTTCCCAACCCTATTGCCCTTATGGCAAGCCCCAATCCTTTTTTATCATATGGGTGCTAGAAGGCAGTGACTGGGGGTCTACATGTCCTGGGAATGACGTTAAACTCTATCTGATGGTGAGGTTCCAGTTTTGGAGGTTTGGGGAATGTAGAGCATCCCTTCATCACCATTGCTCCCAGGTCCACTCTGAACCGGAGTGGTAATACCTGTTAGGGTCCTATCTATGGGTTAAATAGAAAAACATGAGTTGATAAACAAAATTGTATTATCCATTAAGAATTGATTTATTTCAAAACTTTATCGGCATTAAATAACCCACTGAGGTTGATATGCGGTAAAACAAACCAAACCAAAACCCAGTAAAATCAGTTGAGAATGATGGGAGGTAGGATATTTATAAATAGCATCCGCCTCGGAACCACAAGGTTCCGAGTTCGATACCAGCTCTCACCAACTCAGCTCACGAGTAGTACAGCTTGGATCTGTGCGGTAAAGTGGGAAGCTGATGGTAAGTGTAGAGCTCCACCTCAAACAAAAATTATCTCCCTGGTCTAGTGCTATTGACTCACTCGCTGTCCGGTTAATACCGACAATAAACCATTCCGCTTACTTTACTTACATTTTGGTTGAATTATTACGTTATTTTGGAATTGATAACTTCACAACAGGTGATTTCCAGATTAAACATTTTGCAGATATTATACTGATTATAAAGCGAACAGAAATTCGTCGAGTCGCACAGTCGGATCTCTCCACTGAAAAAGACGTTTTCTTTACAAGCTATTTCGGCTTTTAACGTGCAGCCAAATAGAATTCCTATTTACTTCAACCTCAGTTTTTGTGAAAAGGACAAGAGAGTTACCGGAAGTTGTGGAATATTGACATCATCAACGCATAATGGCGGACGCCAAGTTCGACTTCAAACTCATCCCCGAAATTGACGGCTCCACATCTGTGGTGGATTGGGTCGAGAGGGAGGGGCTGATATGTCGCTTATGTGGGGTCAGGCAGGTCGAGATAGTCATTCTCCAGGAAACGGAGACAGGAAACGGAGAAAAGGAAAGGAAAGATTAGTCTGCCAGCGTTGGACGATTTTTTGACCCGCCCCCCCCCTCAACAAAGGCTTTTTTTAACTTAAATTTTATTTTTCCCTCAACCCTAAATTTGAAAGGAACTGAAAATATATAACAAAAACCGTTGTTTTTTTAGGATTTTTAAAAATAAAATAGTAAAAGTAAGTCGTCGGGGTGGCTTAAAGTCGGTATCAGCCAGACAGCGAAGGAGTCTATTCCCTTTTCACTAGCGCTAGACCAAGAAGATTGTTTTGGTGTCTGAGGCGGAGCGCCACACATTACTGCACATATCCCTGTGCTACACATACGCTGAGTTGGCAAAGACCGGTATTGAACCAGGAACCTTGTGGTTCCTAGTCGGGCGCTCTACCGACTAAGCTTAACCGGCCCTTAGACTACTAAATTAAGATAAAAGATATTTGCTACATTTAAAAATATACATATATATCCACAAACATTCGAAGATTTTTAAAAGTAGTAAGTCTCAAAAATATCTAATATGAAAGATTATTTGGTTGGTTGTTTTACGGCATAGCAACCCTTTTCGGGTCATTTAATGCCGATATCAAGTCATTTTAATATTCGTTTTTTTTTACAGTATTTGCTGTTGCTTATATGGTCACCTAATTAAGTATTGAATCGGCTCATCGTTGCTTAAATTCGGTGATCTAGTGGGAACCAGTACTTTCAACGTGACTTGATCCTTGTTTGCTGTTTCATTACAATTAACTCTTGCTGTTCCGTAGAAATGTCTTTAAAAAAATTTTTTTTAAAAATCAATCCTCTACATGAATTTTTTTTCTGTATTATTTGGACTATTGTACTCTTTATTTTTATCTGTACAATGTTTTGGATGATGTGCCTTCTGGCCTTCAAGTATTTCTTGTCGGACTCGGGAACCTTTTTGTAATCGGGAGCCATCACCGAACTTTGAACCCAACCCTTTGTTCAATCCACGGGGTTAGATTATTCTCATTCTGCTAACTTTTTTTCTTTCTGTAATAACACGAAAAGTAATTCCCCATTTGAGATATTTCTAAATTTCGGATGGGAAATAAGCCATTCTTTTGCCGAATAAAATGGAAACTTTTTCAGTAAAATAAATAAGAGCTGATAAGTTCTCAGCCCGACCAAAAAGGTCGGGACATAACTGCATCCGGTGGTGAAGCTCTAGTTATGAACATCTGGAGTGACCCCTTCCTTGCCATTATCCCCCCCCCCAAGTACACGATGACCTGGAGTGACCCCACCTGTTAGGCTCCAATCTAAGAATCAAATCTAAAAATTATTTTGATAGCAATACTTAATGTTATATAACCGTGTGCTAAATGGTTTTTCTACTCATTGTAAATTTCATGTAAGATTAGTTATAAGTGACTTCTATAAAACACAGTGAAACATAAATACAGCTGTTTCAAATTTAACCAACTGTCATAGGTTTACAATAAATGTGGAGTTTTTGTTGCTATCAACTCATATCATTGGCCATTGATTTTTCAAGGCTTTTTTTTTTTTTTTCAAGAATTTTTTCAAAAGTTTGTTTATCAGGTGACCTTTTCAAAATAATATTTCATCTGATATTCTCAGCTGATTATCTGTACCGCTTTTTTAATCCAAATAATATGAAAAGTCAAAGATGGCCATTGAGCACATTATTTCTAAAGTCCAACCCCTCCTCATCACGATAGGGTTGTGTAAACTTGGTAGTGTCAGAGCCATGCCATCGGGAACTTGAGTTCCTTGTAGGGCCACAACCCAGCCAAAGGGGCACTGGCAAAAATCCAAAGGGTGTCTTCATCCTCAGGAATTTCATTTTTAAAAACGATTCGCGACATTTAAAAAGGTATTTTTAATAAAAAAAAAAAAAACTTTTAACGTCGAGGTTGTTTAATAGGAAGGAAGCGAATACATCTCAAATCGTCTCACCGACTATCAAGTGAAATACGAAAAAACTGTATTCGCGGTTTTATGCAACGGAAAGAAGAGATTTAATTGAAGTTTAATTGCTAATTCTAAAGAGATGAATAACAAAACCTTTAGAGTTTCAACTCTTCTCTTAACAGCACACTTTAATTGTTTTATGTAGTTTCAAAGCGTAAGATACCAAGCGAGATTTGGGTCACGGGATTATAGGATATTTAAGAAATATTCTCATCCCCTAAGTATTACAATTTTTGTAGAGATCTCTGCTCGTTACTCGAAAGAGCTTTAGTATATTCTAAATTGATACATTAATGAAAGATTTATATTAAAATAAAAGCTAACCAAGAATGCAGAATGTTTTATTAAGCATAAACAATATTTACCGTACGAAATGCAAAGAGCAGAGATGGTACGCCCTTTTAGAGTGAAAAAAAAAAAAAAAAAAAAAAAATGTTCCTTAACAGACGGGCTTAAGCAGAAACGCTGAAAAGTTCAATGTTAACGTCCTTACCGAAAAAAAAAAAAAAAAAAAAAAAAAAAAAAAAAGCCGATTCTAATAAAGTTCGTATGATTTTTTGAATTGGGCTTTTGTCGCATACTCAATTCAAAATGGCGTTGACAACATTGGACGTAATCCTAGGAGGAGAGGCACTTGATAGGAACATTTTATAAAAGAATTAGAAAATGAATAAAATAAAGTGTTAACTACGAGATTAAGAGATGAAGTTAAGCTGTCAGAGAGGGAGGGGTCTTATATACAGAGAATTTTATGTTACAATTATGAAGCAAAGGATATTTAATATACACACTAGTTGGGTAAACCAACATTCATTACGATTTCAGTGGCACTGAAGGGTTAAAAAAGAGAAAAAAAAAAAAAAAAAAAAAGACAAGTATGTGTGGGGGGTGTTAAACCACCTTTGGGGGAGAAAAACAACTTGGGTGTTGGGAAAGATATTCATTACAAAGTCAGTGACCCCAAAAAGGGTCGTTAAGCATTCTAAAAGACAGTTTTTTTTAATCCGCCTTTTTGGTCTTCTTGGGTAGAAGAACGGTCTGGATATTGGGGAGAACACCACCCTGTGCAATGGTAACTCCGGACAACAGCTTGTTCAATTCTTCGTCATTACGGACAGCCAGCTGCAAATGACGGGGGATGATTCTAGATTTCTTGTTGTCCCTAGCAGCATTTCCTGCCAATTCAAGAACCTCAGCGGCCAGATATTCCATAACGGCAGCCAGGTAGACAGGGGCACCGGCACCGACACGTTCAGAATAATTGCCTTTCCGCAGAAGACGATGAATACGACCGACGGGGAATTGAAGTCCGGCACGAGATGAACGGGTCTTACTCTTTCCACTTACTTTACCTCCTTTGCCGCGTCCAGACATGATGCACTGAATATTATTCTGTTGTACTGACCACAAAACCCAGTGAGAATGTAATGTTTCGGATTAGACAAACGTTTACTCGACTCGTATGTTTAACATTTTAAATAATCACCAACTTTATTTTCTGACCAATCAAAACACAGAAGACTGATTCAAGTCTCGCTGATTATTACTTTCGAGTAGTGAGTTCAATCCTCGTTGGGTGTTTTATACATTCGATTTTATGCCCAACTTGATGTTAATAAATAATTATTTGTTTAGGGGGTCAATAAGTTCATTTTGGTGAGGCGACCAATTAACAATAATCTTATTTTACTTAACTAATGTTAGATTTTTTGGTAGCAAAAGAAAGTAAAGCAACGTTAATTCAAGTCAGTACTTAGATGGGTGACAATTTGGGAATATCAGGTGATTAAGCATGTCTGATTTTTACTTTGGGGGATTTTTGGCGTTAAGTTTTTCACGTGATGTAATTCTGTTTCCAATTAGGAGATTTATTTTGGACAGAGAAAGGGTTAAGTTGATTTTAGTTTATCCCAATTCTCATATCGCATCATATCACCAACAAGAATTTTTACCGTAAATTCTGCATTGGTTGGAATTGGTTTATTGCAAAAATTATTTTAATCTCACAAAATTATTTGTTTTGAGGCTATTCAAAATGGCTGCAAATCAAACAGTGCCCCAGTCTTAATCAGAAGTCTGTCATCAAATATTTGGTGGCTGATAAGTGCAAACCATGTATTGAAAAATGTATTGAAAATGTGGGATGTGTATGGAAGAGCATATTTTAGTCAAAATATGTAAAGAGAACGTCTTTTTCAGTGGAGAGATCCGACTGTGCGACTCGATGAATTTCTGTTCGTTTTATAATCAGTAAGAATATCTGCAAAATGTTTACGTGGAAATCACCTGTTGTGAAGTTATCAATTCCAAAATAACGTAATAATTCAACCAAAATGTAAGTAAAGTAAGCGGAATGGCTTATTGTCGGTATTAACCGGACAGCGAGTGAGTCAATAGCACTAGACCAGGGAGATAATTTTTGTTTGAGGTGGAGCTCTACACTTACCATCAGCTTCCCACTTTACCGCACAGATCCAAGCTGTACTACTCGTGAGCTGGGTTGGTGAGAGCTGGTATCGAACTCGGAACCTTGTGGTTCCGAGGCGGATGCTATTTATAAATATCCTACCTCCCATCATCCTCAACTGATTTTACTGGGTTTTGGTTTGGTTTGTTTTGTTTTACGGCATATCAACCTCAGTGGGTTATTTAATGCCGATAAAGTTTTGAAATAAATCAATTCTTAATGGATAATACAATTTTGTTTATCAACTCATGTTTTTCTATCTAACCCATAGATGGGACCCTAACAGGTACTACCACTCCGGGCCAAAGTGGACCAGGGAGCAATGGTGATGAAGGGGTGCTTTACATTCCCCAGACCTCCAGAACTGGAACCTCACCATCAGATAGAGTTTAACATCATTCCCAGGACATGTAGACCCCCAGCCACCGTCTTCTAGCACCCATATGAAAAAAGGGTTGGGGCTTGCCATAAGGGCAATAGGTTCAGGGCAATCATATAGGTGCTAGGGCTTGACGTGACCAGCTGATTGATCGGAGGGGGGCCTCTTCGACCGCCCGTCTAGCCAAAGTAAAGTCCAAAGTGGAGTATTGCAAGTCATTGACTGTTCATTCACCAGGATCCTGTCCTAAAGCATTACGGGTCGCCACCCACAGCCAACAGGTGACCCCATTGGGAGGGGTGTTACTCCTCTGCAGAGGTGCAGTCGGTGTATTCTAAAGCCCCAATCAACAGGGCTTATAATTATTGAAATTTAATAAAATATTTAATACAGTAAAAAATTTTCTTTCTTTTAAAAGAAATTTATTCTCGAAATTTTGAGGATATGTTGTTTTTGTCATACAACAACCCACAATCACTTTAATAATTTTGTTAATTTCACTCACTTTATGAAGGTGCATGGAAATTATTTTTACATTAAAAAAAGAATATTTAAAAAAATAGTGAAATAGGACTGAGCCTATTCTAGTAGTGACCACTCCAAGCGGATTTAACAGGTTTGAATTCAGAGTTTTCCTTCTCCTAGATTGGTTACCTAACCAAAGGTTATAGAGTCCAGTCTGCTCTACTATTTACCCATAGCTGGAGGGAGAGTAGTTGGATTCATACCTTTCCCAAGTGTATTAGCGCTATGTGAACTGTAATTTCGTCCAGGATTTGAATTCGGGTCGACGAGTCCATTTCCTACGACTCTAGCCATTAGACCACGCACCCCCCAACTTACATATTTTTGAGACTCAATATTTAAAAACATTCACATTTTTTAAAACATACGGCAAATATGATCTTTTATCTTAATCTAAGACAAAGATGAAATAACTAGTCAAGTTTAAAGGTAGAAAATTTATAAATGTTTATATCTTGTTAATTATTACTTTAGTATTATTTGTATTATTCGGACTATTGTCCTCATCTTCATTGTTATCCTAACAACGTTCAGGCCTTCTTCAGGTATTTCTTGTCGGACTCGGGAACCTTGTCGTAATCGGGAGCCATCACAGAACTTTGAGCCTAACCCTTTATTCAGTCCTCGGGGGTATCCTGTTCTCGTTCCGCTAACCAGTTGTACAGATAACAATGATGATGAGGAAAATAGTCCGAATAATACAAATAATACTAATTATTAAGCCTCATCTCAACAATTCAGAGAAATAATTATTACATTATTTTGCAATAACAAAACTGTTCTCAGTTTGTTATTTTTTCTTGTTTTTTTTAGGGGGAATCTAAAATAATTAACAAATATTTTTCTGGTGTTTATATATTTAATAAGGGCCGGTTTAGCTCAGTAGTAGAGTGTCCGACTAGGAACCACAAGGTTCGTGGTTCGATACCGGACCCCGCCAAACTCAGCGTATGAGTAGCACAGGGATATGTGCGGTAAAATGAGGAAACTGATGGTAGGTGTGGCGCTCCGCCCCAGACGCCATAAAAAATCTCCTTTGGTCTAGCGCTAGTGAACAGGTGATAGACTCCTCGCTGTTTGGCTGATATCAACATTAAGCCACTCCGATGACTATATATTTAACAACCCCTCCGCACGAGTAGGATCTAACACGAAGTCAATTTCTTAAACGGAGTTTAACTGGTTTGAATTCCAAGTTTTCCTTCTCGTAGACTGGTTGACTAACCAATGTTAAAGGGTATTGTCTGTCCTACTATTTACCCATAGCTGGAGGGAGAATAATAGGATACATAGCTTTCCCAAGGGTATTAATGCTATGTAAATGCAAACAGTTTTGTCCAGGATGTAAACCCTATTGCCCTTATGACAATCCCCAACCCTTTTTATCATATGGGTGCTAGAAGGCGGTGACTGAGGGTCTACATGTCCTGGGAATGATGTTAAACTCTATCTGATGGTAAGGTTCCAGTTTTGGAGGTTTGGAGAATTTTGAGCACCCCTTCATCACCATTGCTCCCTGGTCCACTCTGACCTGGAGTGGTAGTACCTGTTAGGGTCCCATCTAGGGGTTAAATAGAAAAATGTATTTATAAAAAGAATTGAGTATCCATTAAGAATTGATTTATTTCAAAACTTTATCGGCATTAAATGACCCACTGAGGTTGATGTGTCGTAAAACAAAACAAACCAAACCAAACCAGAATGTAAACTCGTTTCACTGTGTCCTTTTCCTACGACGATAACCATTACAACATGCGCCTCTATACCTACCAACTTTGATATAGACACAAATACTGAACTGTGGACATTTAAACTCTGCACCTCCACAGCGTTTAAGACAGATCCACAATTAAATGATACTTTGATTAAAATGGAGCAAGTCTGATTTTATTCCTGTCCAAAAAAAACAAAAAAACGCTAAGCGGTGCCTGTTGAAAATCCAACCCGCGCTACTACTGAACTCCCTAGCTGTTTGAAGGCGTTTTTCCCGAAAAGTTAATTCCACATGAAAGCGAAATGTTACTCCCCTCCCAAGTCTTTTCTCGACAAGTAAATGTAATATTTTAACCCCCCCCCTCTTTAAATTTTTTTAAGCGTTTTGAAGGCGTTTTTATCGACATAATTTTTTTTAGTGGTTTGAAGGCGTTAAAAGTAAGCTACCACCCAGGGTTTTTTTTATCGGCAAGTAAATGTAAATATTTTACCCCCCTCCCCCCGTTAAAATATATATTTTTCAGTATTTTCATTTCAGTCTAATTAAAAAAAACTCACGTACTTAAAAAAAAAATAATAAATAAATAAACACGACAGAGTTTCGAAAATAAAAACATTCAGCTAGAGAGTTCAATAGTAGCGTGGTTTGGATTTTCAGTAGGCACCGCTTAGCGTTTTTTTAGGGGAGGAGGCCAGGGCGCATTTATGCACCTTTTATTTTTTTCCCAAAGAGGAAATAGTCTTGAAGTTTAAGCTCATATACAAAGTTAACATCACTTGGCGAATGTTGCAGTTGCTTTTTGTGTTTCTATTCGATCAATTTCATCAACTTTTGGAGATGATTAAAAAGCAACCTTTCGGCCAGGAGTGAAAAATGTAGAATTCTTATTGGATTTGGATTTGTGTATTTAGTTCTTTAACCCAAACCCCACGGACAGGATATGACACAAGGTCAATTTTCTTTAAAAAGTAAAGTCGATAGAATGGCCTATTGTCAGTATGAGCCGGACAGCGAGGGAGTCTATCCCCTTTTCGATAGCGCAGGGAAATTGTTTTGCCTCAAAAGGTGAAGCGCAAAACCTACCTTCAGCTCCCTACTTTACCACACATATTAGATTACTCAATTGTGATACTCATGTGCGGAGTTGGCGAGGACAGGTATCGAACCCGGAACCTTGTGGTTCTTAGGCGGATGCTCTATCCGAGCTAAACCGGTCCCTTTTGAATCCAGTTTTCCTAAACTGGTTACTTAAACAATGCTAAACGAATCCAGTCTGTCCTATTGTTTCACAGCTGGAGGGGGGGGGGAGTAGAACAGATTGATGTGTGCCTTCCCATTTGTGTGCGCGCATTTATAGGGCAGATATGCTGAATTTTAGAATCATTTTTTGCTTTTTGAACAAAATTAGCACAATCATAAAGATCCGAATAAATATTGAAATGTTGTCTTTATTTTCCAATAAATAATAAAAAAGGACATTATACATGTAAAAAGAGGACACACTCATGAGGTTTAGATATAAACACAAAGAAACTGCAACATTCGCCAAGAACAGACAATTTGCGTTGTCAGTAGGTTTTGAGGTTTAAAAAACACGGCTTCTAAATTTTTAAAGAAAAAAAAAAAAACAAAAAAACAAAAAAAAAAACAAACAAACAAAAAAAAACGCTTAACCATTTTCGATAAGAAAGCGGACATTATGAAAAATTCGCTATTGCAATTGCCGATAATCTGGCATTCGGGTTTCCATTTCATTAGAAAATGCTGCGGATATCCTCAACGGATTACCGGGATGAAAGGATAAAGCTATATACAATGTAACGAATATTGTAGGATATCTATACTTTAAAAGACAGATTAGGGGGTCCTGTACATGGTTAAATTGACGAGTTCTTAAAAAAAAAAAAAAAAAAAAAAAAAAAAATGTTTGGGTTTTACAAAAGTTCTATGATCAAGTAATGCAGCAACAACAACTTGTCAAAAATGGGATACAGTAAATAGACCATTTAAAAAGTGTTCACCATGACAGTGTACTAGTGTAGAAGACGACTTAGCTCAGTCGGTAGAGCGCTGGGCTAGAAACCACAAGGTTCCTAGTTCGATACCCAGCCCTCGCCAACTCAGCGTATGAGTAGCACAGGGATCTGTGCGGTAAAGTAAGGAGCTGATGGTAGGTGTGGCGCTCCACCTTAGACGCCAAAAACAATCTCCTTGGTCTAGCGCTATTGAAAAGCGGATAGACTCCCTAGCTGATGCCGACTTTAGGCCGCCCCCGACGACTTTACTTACTAATGTCAATAATCTGGCATTTTGGTTTTCAATTTCACCTGAAAAGTCACCGATATCCTAAATGGATTTTAACGGGGGGGTGTAAAATAAAAAAATGCTTACAATATAATGAATATTGTAGAGGTTGTATCTATGCTTTTCAAAAAATGGTTAAAGACAGATGAGGTGGTCACGAACAGGAGAGTCAAATAAAGTCTTAAGAGAAACAGTAGTTTCATGATCAAGTAAAAAAAAAAAAAAAAAAAAAAAAAAAAAAGTGTTCTTGCAAGAAGCTTTGTTCAGCAACAATAAAATGGGATACACTTATAGAACAGTGGACCATTTAAGATGTGCACCATGACACAGGGTGTTGTACTAGTGTAGAACCTTACTTATTCGGATTAAATATATTAAGGGATCAGTGGTGACATGAAATTTCAAACATTTACGAGACAATGTTTAAGAATGCAAAAATATTAAAAGCGATAAGCCCTTAAACGTTGAGACATTAGCGAAAAATACCTAGAATAAATCTACTTTAAATTTTCCTTTTCAGACATTTCAAATACCCACAATCACACATTTTACAAAACATTTAGATGACGAATATTATCACTGGGAAATTACACACATAATGATTAGAATGGAGACAAAAAAAAAAAATTTAAAAAATAAGCGAACTTTCACCATTGAATTACAACTGTTCACCATCACCCAGGACAATATAGCGTGCATGAAGCCACCAGTTAACGATGGATTCACACAAAGGTAAAACTTAGTTACCAAATAATCAAGTTTTTAAATATTTATTGGAAAAACTGATTTTAGCAATAGCAAGTAAGTTTCAACGAAATATTTACTTTACGTTGGTTACTGTGTGCTATTTTATTTCATCGAAAAGTTTTAAGTTCACGTAGGGTATTTACCAACACCAGTTTAAAGTTATTTTCAGAGTTAAATCCAAATTCAATCGACTAAGAATTATAACTTCGAGCTTATTTTTTTCTAATTTTTCATTGGAATTTTCTCCCTTTAAAATAAAAATTTTATGAAGACTCCGTGACCCAAGATATAATTTAGACGCAGTTTTGTATTAAAAATATTTCCATTATGAAACGGGTTTTTGAACAGACTTTCCAATTCAAGAAATATTTTAAGACACTGAAACCAGAGGAGACATGAAGCTCTGGAGTAGCTCATTACGAATAGATGACAACTATTTAGCTGTAGTCGACTTCATAGAAAGTTGTGTAGTTTAAAAAGAGACAGAATAGTTTTAATGACTCTTAAAAAAAGGGGACTCTCTGCG
>CM042142.1:132734966-132869640 GCA_023376005.1 Doryteuthis pealeii | reverse complement strand
TGATAAGAAT
This sequence comes from Doryteuthis pealeii, assembly GCA_023376005.1. Taxonomy (NCBI): domain Eukaryota; kingdom Metazoa; phylum Mollusca; class Cephalopoda; order Myopsida; family Loliginidae; genus Doryteuthis; species Doryteuthis pealeii. The sequence goes on along the minus strand of CM042142.1, from coordinate 132,869,630 downwards.
GAAAAAATAAATGAGTAATTTCTTTTTAAATTCAAATTGGAGAGAGTATTTCCTAAAAAAAATGAAAAAAAAAAAAAAAGAAAAAAAAAAAAATGAACAAATAAGTAAGTAGGTCAGAGCACAATTGTGGAACAAAGAGGAGAATATCACCTGCTTTAATGATTTTGTAAATGTTCTTTTTACTTTATATATGTATGTGTTTTTTGTATTATTGTAAATTGAATGCTCATGTGGCTCTATCGGAGAGAGGAAGGTCTATATCGGATAGAAGGGAAAAAAAAATCTAATGAATAATTACGCATATTCTTAAAAAAAAAAAAAAAGAGATACTTTTGAAAATTTTTACGGGTAAAAATTTTAGAATAATGGTAAGGGAGGAATTGTAGCAATATGACTCTTGTGAGCTAGAACTGCTAATGGAAGGAGGAGGAACAAATAACAAAGGCTTAAAAAATAGTGATGACCCAAAAGAGGAGAGCGATGGTTTTGACCGTAGCGTGACCCCGAACGAAGAATTGAGGGGCAAGCGGAAGTCGGGTGTTGACCGGAAGTCACGTGGTGACGTGGGGGAAGAAAGAAAGGGTTCAGCCTCTTTTTGCCTGCGGATGTCGTAGGGTACGGACCTCTTTTTGCCGGCGTCCGTCGTGGGGGACAGACCTCATTAGAGCCCAGTAATCTAGTAGTGTTCTCTCTCTCTCGTTCTCTCTGCCTCCCCTCCTCCCTGGTAGAAGCCACTAGACGAGCACGTTAATAAAGGCTGGGAGTTGTGACGACATGTTTCTCGTGTTGTGATTTTTTATCGGAGTTTTAGTACCGTGAGTATTGCAACGTAACATATAGTCAGGCAGGTCGAGATAGTCATTCTCCTGTGGCTAACAGGAGGACGAGACAGGAAACGGAGAAAAGGAAAGGAAAGATTAGTCTGCCAGCGTTGGACGATTTTTTTACCCCCCCCCCTCAACAAAGGCTTTTTTTTAACTTAAATTTTATTTTTCCCTCAACCCTAAATTTGAAAGGAACTGAAAATATATAACAAAAACCGTTGTTTTTTAAGATTTTTAAAAATAAAATAGTAAAAGTAAAGTCGTCGGGGTGGCTTAAAGTCGGTATCAGCCAGTCAGCGAAGGAGTCTATTCCCTTTTCACTAGCGCTAGACCAAGAAGATTGTTTTGGTGTCTGAGGCGGAGCGCCACACATTACTGCACATATCCCTGTGCTACACATACGCTGAGTTGGCAAAGACCGGTATTGAACCAGGAACCTTGTGGTTCCTAGTCGGGCACTCTACCGACTAAGCTTAACCGGCCCTTAGACTACTAAATTAAAATAAAAGATATTTGCTACATTTAAAAATATACATATATATCCACAAACATTCGAAGATTTTAAAAAGTAGTAAGTCTCAAAAATATCTAATATGAAAGATTATTTGGTTGGTTGTTTTACGGCATAACAACCCTTTTCGGGTCATTTAATGCCGATATCAAGTCATTTTAATATTCGTTTTTTTGCAGTATTTGCTGTTGCTTATATGGTCACCTAATTAAGTATTGAATCGGTTCATCGTTGCTTAAATTCGGTGATCTAGTGGGAACCAGTACTTTCAACACGACTTGATCCTTGTTTGCTGTTTCATTACAATTAACTCTTGCTGTGCCGTAGAAATGTCTTTAAAAAAATTTTTTTTAAATCAATCCTCTACATGAATTTTTTTTCTGTATTATTTGGACTATTGTACTCTTTATTTTTATCTGTACAACGTTTTGGATGATGTGCCCTCTGGCCTTCAAGTATTTCTTGTCGGACTCGGGAACCTTTTTGTAATCGGGAGCCATCACAGAACTTTGAACCCAACCCTTTGTTCAATCCACGGGGTTAGATTATTCTCATTCTGCTATCTTTTTTTCTTTCTGTAATAACACGAAAAGTTTAATTCCCCATTTGAGATATTTCTAAATTTCGGATGGGAAATAAGCCATTCTTTTGCCGAATAAAATGGAAACTTTTTCAGTAAAATAAATAAGAGCTGATAAGTTCTCAGCCCGACCAAAAAGGTCGGGACATAACTGCATCCGGTGGTGAAGCTCTAGTTATGAACATCCGGAGTGACCCCTTCATTGCCATTATCCCCCCCCCAGTACACGATGACCTAGAGTGACTCCACCTGTTAGGCTCCCATTTAAGAATCAAATCTAAAAATTATTTTGATAGCAATACTTAATGTTATATAACTGTGTGCTAAATTGTTTTTCTACTCATTGTAAATTTCATGTAAGAGATCAGTTATAAGTGACTTCTATAAATACAGTGAAACAAATACAGCTGTTTCAAATTTAACCAACTGTCATAGGTTTACAATAAATGTGGAGTTTTTGTTGCTATCAGCTCATATCATTGGCCATTGATTTTTCAAGGTTTTTTTTTTTCAAAAGTTTGTTTATCAGGTGACCTTTTCAAAATAATATTTCATCTGATTATCTGTACCGCTTTTTTAATCCAAATAATATGAAAAGTCAAAGATGGCCATCGAGCTCAACAGCCATCTAGCACATTATTTCTAAAGTCCAACCCCTCCTCATCACGATAGGGTTGTGTAAACTTGGTAGTGTCAGAGCCATGCCATCGGGAACTTAAGTTCCTTGTAGGGCCACAACCCAGCTAAAGGGGCACTGGCAAAAATCCAAAGGGTGTCTTCATCCTAAGGAATTTCATTTTTAAAAACGATTCGCGACATTAAAAGGTATTTTAAAAAAAAATTTAAAAAAAAAAAAAAACACTTTTAACGTCGAGGTTGTTTAATAGGAAGGAAGCGAATAAATCTCAAATCGTCTCACCCACTATCAAGTGAAATACGAAAAACTGTATTCGCTGTTTTATGCAACGGAAAGAAGAGATTTAATTGAAGTTTAATTGCTAATTCTAAAGAGATTAATAACAAAACCTTTAGAGTTTCAACTCGTCTCTTAACAGCACACTTTAATTTTTATTATCATGTAGTTTCAAAGCGTAAGATACGAAGCGAGATTTGGGTCTCAGGATTATAGGATATTTAAGAAATATTCTCATCCCCTAAGTATTACAATTTTTGTAGAGATCTCTGCTCGTTACTCGAAAGAGCTTTAGTATATTCTAAATTGATACATTAATGAAAGATTTATATTAAAATAAAAGCTAACCAAGAATGCAGAATGTTTTATTAAGCATAAACAGTATTTACCGTACGAAATGCAAAGAGCAGAGATGGTACGCCCATTTTTTTAGATTGAAAAAAAAAAAAAAAAAAAAAAAAAAAAAAAATAAATAAATAAATAAAAAAATAAATAAATAAATAAAATAAATAAATAAATAAATAAATTAAAGATAAATGAAATAATGTTCCTTAACAGACGGGCTTAAGCAGAAACGCTGAAAAGTTCAATGTTAACGTCCTTACCGAAAAAAAAAAAAAAAAAAAAAAAGCCGATTCTAATAAAGTTCGTATGATTTTTTGAATTGTGGGCTTTTGTCGCATACTCAATTCAAAATGGCGTTGACAACATTGTACGTAATCCTAGGAGGAGAGGCACTGATAGGGACATTTATAAAAAATTAGAAAATGAAATAAAATAAAAAAATAAAAAGTGTTAACTACGAGATTAAGAGATGAAGTTAAGCTGTCAGAGAAGGAGGGGTCTTATATACAGAGAATTTTATGTTACAATTATGAAGACAAAAGGATATTTAATATACACACTAGTTGGGTAAACCAACATTCATTACGATTTCAGTGGCACTAAAGGGTTAAAAAAAAAAAAAAAAAAAAAAAAAAACGACAAGTATGTGTGGGAGGTGTTAAACCACCTTTGGGGGGAAAAAACAACTTGGGTGTTGGGAAAGAGATTCATTACAAAGTCAGTGACCCCAAAAAGGGCCGTTAAGCATTCTAAAAGACAGTTTTTTTTAATCCGCCTTTTTGGTCTTCTTGGGTAGAAGAACGGTCTGGATATTGGGGAGAACACCACCCTGTGCTATGGTAACCCCGGACAACAGCTTGTTCAATTCTTCGTCATTACGGACAGCCAGTTGCAAATGACGGGGGATGATTCTAGATTTCTTGTTGTCCCTAGCAGCATTTCCTGCCAATTCAAGAACCTCAGCGGCCAGATATTCCATAACGGCAGCCAGGTAGACAGGGGCACCGGCACCGACACGTTCAGAATAATTGCCTTTCCGCAGAAGACGATGAATACGACCGACGGGGAATTGAAGTCCGGCACGAGATGAACGGGTCTTACTCTTTCCACTTACTTTACCTCCTTTGCCGCGTCCAGACATGATGCACTGAATATTATTCTGTTGTACTGACCACAAAACCCGGTGAGAATGTAATGTTTCGGATTAGACAAACTTTTAGTCTAGACTCGTATGTTTAACATTTTTAAATAGTCACCAACTTTATTTTCTGACCAATCAAAACACAGAAGACTGATTCAAGTCTCGCTGATTATTACTTTCGAATAGTGAGTTCAATCCTTGTTGGGTGCTTTATATACATTTGCTTTTATGTCCAACTTGATCTTAATAAATAATTATTTGTTTAGGGGGTCAATAAGTTCATTTTGGTGAGGCGACCAATTAACAATAATCTTATTTTACTTAACCAATGTTAGATTTTTGGGTAGCAAAAGAAAGTAAAGCAACGTTAATTCTAGTCAGTACTTAGATGGGTGACAATTTGGGAATATCAAGTCACTAAGTATGTTTGATTTTTACTTGGGGGGGGGGGTGGCGTTAGGTTTTTCACATGATGTAATTCTGTTTCCAATTAGGAGATTTATTTTGGACAGAGAAAGGGTTAAGTTGATTTTAGTTTATCCCAATTCTCATATCGCATCATATCACCAACAAGAATTTTTACCGTAAATTCTGCATTGGTTGGAATTGGTTTATAGCAAAAATTATTTTAATCTCACAAAATTATTTGTTTTGAGGCTATTCAAAATGGCTGCAAATGAAACAGTGCCCCAGTCTTAATCAGAAGTCTGTCATCAAATATTTGGTGGCTGAGAATTGCAAACCATGAGAAATGTATTGAAAATGTGGGATGTGTATGGAAAAGCATATTTTAGTCAAAATGTGTACAATTTTTATAAACTCATGTTTTCTATTTAACCCATAGATGGGACCCTAACAGCGTCAGAGTGGACCAAGGAGCAATGGTGATGAAGGGGTGCCCCACATTCCCCAAACCTCCAGAACTGGAGCCTCACCATTAGATAGAGTTTAACGTCATTCCCAGGACATATAGACCCTCAGCCACCGTCTTCTAGCACCCATATGAAAAAAAAGGATTGGGGCTTGCCATAAGGGCAATAGGGTTGGGGCAATCATATAGGTGCTAGGGCTTGACGTGACCAGCCGATTGATCGGAGGGGGCCTCTCCAACCGCCCGTCTAGCCTAAGTAAGAACCAGCGTGGAGTGTTGCATGTCATGGACTGTTCATTCAACAGGATCCTAAAGCATTACGGGTCGCCACCCACGGCCAACAGATGACCCCATTGGGAGGGGTGTTACTCCTCTGTAGAGGTGCAGTCGGTGTATTCTAAAGCCCCAATCAACAGGGCTTATAATTATTGAAATTTAATAAAATATTCGATATTTAATACAGTAAAAAATTTTCTTTCTTTTAAAAGAAATTTATTCTCGAAATTTTGAGGATATGTTGTTTTTGTCATACAACAACCCACAATCACTTTAATAATTTTGTTAATTTCTCTCACTTTATGAAGGTGCATGGAAATTATTTTTACATTAAAAAAAGAATATTTAAAAAAATAGTGAAATAGGACTGAGCCTATTCTAGTAGTGACCACTCCAAGCGGATTTAACAGGTTTGAATTCAGAGTTTTCCTTCTCCTAGATTGGTTGCCTAACCAAAGGTTATAGAGTCCAGTCTGCTCTACTATTTACCCATAGCTGGAGGGAGAGTAGTTGGATTCATACCTTTCCCAAGTGTATTAGCGCTATGTGAACTGTAATTTCGTCCAGGATTTGAATTCGGGTCAACGAGTCCATTTCTTACAACTCCAGCCATTAGACCACGCACCCCCAACTTACATATTTTTGAGACTCAATATTTAAAAACATTCACATTTTTTAAAACATACGGCAAATATGATCTTTTATCTTAATCTAAGACAAAGATGAAATAACTAGTCAAGTTTAAAGGTAGAAAATTTATAAATGTTTATATCTTGTTAATTATTACTTTAGTATTATTTGTATTATTCGGACTATTGTCCTCATCTTCATTGTTATCCTAACAACGTTCAGGCCTTCTTCAGGTATTTCTTGTCGGACTCGGGAACCTTGTCGTAATCGGGAGCCATCACGGAACTTTGAGCCTAACCCTTTATTCAGTCCTCGGGGGTATCCTGTTCTCGTTCCGCTAACCAGTTGTACAGATAACAATGATGATGAGGAAAATAGTCCGAATAATACAAATAATACTAATTATTAAGCCTCATCTCAACAATTCAGAGAAATAATTATTACATTATTTTGCAATAACAAAACTGTTCTCAGTTTGTTATTTTTTCTTGTTTTTTTTAGGGGGGATCTAAAATAATTAACAAATATTTTTCTGGTGTTTATATATTTAATAAGGGCCGGTTTAGCTCAGTAGTAGAGTGTCCGACTAGGAACCACAAGGTTCGTGGTTCGATACCGGACCCCGCCAACTCAGTGTATGAGTAGCACAGGGATATGTGCGGTAAAATGAGGAACTGATGGTAGGTGTGGCGCTCCGCCCCAGACGCCATAAAAAATCTCCTTGGTCTAGCGCTAGTGAACAGGTGATAGACTCCCTCGCTGTTTGGCTGATATCAACATTAAGCCACTCCGATGACTATATATTTAACAACCCCTCCGCACGAGTAGGATCTAACACGAAGTCAATTTCTTAAACGGAGTTTAACTGGTTTGAATTCCAAGTTTTCCTTCTCGTAGACTGGTTGACTAACCAATGTTAAAGGGTATTGTCTGTCCTACTATTTACCCATAGCTGGAGGGAGAATAATAGGATACATAGCTTTCCCAAGGGTATTAATGCTATGTAAATGCAAACAGTTTTGTCCAGGATGTAAACCCTATTGCCCTTATGACAATCCCAACCCTTTTTATCATATGGGTGCTAGAAGGCGGTGACTGAGGGTCTACATGTCCTGGGAATGATGTTAAACTCTATCTGATGGTAAGGTTCCAGTTTTGGAGGTTTGGGGAATTTGGAGCACCCCTTCATCACCATTGCTCCCTGGGCCACTCTGACCTGGAGTGGTAGTACCTGTTGGGGTCCCATCTATGGGTTAAATAGAAAAACATGAGTTGATAGACAAAATTGTATTATCCATTAAGAATTGATTTATTTCAAAACTTTATCGGCATTAAATGACCCACTGAGGTTGATGTGTCGTAAAACAAACCAAACCAAACCATGATGTAAACTCGTTTCACTATGTCCTTTTCCTACGACGATAACCATTACAACATGCGCCTCTATACCTACCAACTTTGATATAGACACAAATACTGAACTGTGGACATTTAAACTCTGCACCTCCACAGCGTTTAAGACAGATCCACAATTAAATGATACTTTGATTAAAATGGAGCAAGTCTGATTTTATTCCTGTCAAAAAAACAAAAAAAAAAACGCTAAGCGGTGCCTGTTGAAAATCCAACCCGCTACCAACTACTGAACTCCCTAGCTGTTTGAAGGCGTTTTTCCCGAAAAGTTAATTCCACATGAAAGCGAAATGTTACCCCCCTCCCAAGACTTTTATCGGCAAGTAAATGTAAAATATTTTACCCCCCCCCCGTTAAAATATATATTTTTCAGTATTTTCATTTTATTCTAATTTTTAAAAAACTAACGTATTTAAAAAAAAAAAAAAATAAATAAATACGACCGAGTTTCGAAAATAAAAAACATTCAGCTAGAGAGTTCAATAGTAGCGTGGTTTGGATTTTTAGCAGGCACCGCTTAGCATTTTTTTTTAGGGGAGGGGGCCCAGGACGCATTTATACACCCCCTCCCCCCCAAAAAAAAAGGAAATAGTCTCAAGTTTTTAAGCCCATATACAAAGTTAACATCACTTGGCGAATGTTGCAGTTGCTTTTTGTGTTTCTATTCGATCAATTTCATCAACTTTTGGAGATAGTTAAAAAGCAACCTTTCGGCCAGGAGTGAAAAATGTTGAATTCTTATTGGATTTGGATTTGTGTATTTAGTTCTTTAACCCAAACCCCACCGCCACGGACAGGACATGACACAAGGTCAATTTTCTTTAAAAAGTAAAGTCGATAGAATGGCCTATTGTCAGTATGAGCCGGACAGCGAGGGAGTCTATCCCCTTTTCGATAGCACAGGCAAATTGTTTTGCCTCAAAAGGTGAAGCGCCACACCCACCTTCAGCTCCCTACTTTACCGCACATTAGATTAATCAATTATGATACTCATGTGCGGAGTTGGCGAGGACAGGTATCGAACCCGGAATCTTGTGGTTCTTAGGCGGATGCTCTACCTACTGAGCTAAACCGGTCCCTTTTGAATTCAATTTTCCTAAACTGGTTACTTAAACAATGCTAAACGAATCCAGTCTGTCCTATTTGTTCCACAGCTGGAGGGGGGGGGGGGTAGAAACAGATTGAGGTGCCTTCCCATTTGTGTGGGTGTGTGCGCATTTATAGGGCAGATATGCTGAATTTTAGAATCATTTTTTGCTTTTTGAACAAAATTAGCACAATCATAAAGATCCGAATAAATATTGAAATGTCTTTATTTTCCAATAAATAATAGAAAAGGACATTACAAATGTTAAAGAGGACACACTCATGAGGTTAGATAGAAACACAAAAGAAACGGCAACATTCGCCAAGAACAGACAATTTGGGTTGTCAGTAGGTTTTGAGGTTTAAAAAACACGGCTTCTAAATTTTAAAGAAAAAAAAAAAAAAAAAAAAAAAAAAAAAAAAAAAAAAAAAAACGCTTAACCATTTCGATAAGAAAGCGGACATTATGAAAAATTCGCTATTGCAATGCGATAATCTGGCATTCGGTTTCGATTTCATTAGAAATGCTGCGGATATCCTCAACGGATTTACCGGGATGAAAGATAAAAGCTATACAATGTAACGAATATTGTAGGGATATCTATACTTTAAAAGACATTATTAGGGGGTCCTGTACATGGTTAAAATTGAGGAGTCTTAAAAAAAAAAAAAAAAAAAAAAAAAAAAAGTTTGGGTTTTACAAAGTTCTATGATCAAATAGTTCAGCAATAACAACTTGTCAAAATGGGATACAGTAAATAGACCATTTAAAAAGTGTTCACCATGACAGTGTACTAGTGTAGAAGACGACTTAGCTCAGTCGGTAGAGCGCTGGGCTAGAAACCACAAGGTTCCTAGTTCGATACCAGCCCTCGCCAACTCAGCGTATGAGTAGCACAGGGATCTGTGCGGTAAAGTAAGGAGCTGATGGTAGGTGTGGCGCTCCACCTTAGACGCCAAAAACAATCTCCTTGGTCTAGCGCTATTGAAAAGCGGATAGACTCCCTCGCTGATGCAGACTTTAGGCCGCCCCGACGACTTTACTTACTAATGTCAATAATCTGGCATTTGGTTTTCAATTTCACCTGAAAAGTCACCGATATCCTAAATGGATTTTAACGGGGGGGGGGTGTAAAATAAAAATGCTATACAATGTAATGAATATTGTAGAGGTTGTATCTATGCTTTTCAAAATGGTTAAAGACAGATGAGGTGGTCACGAACAGGAGAGTCAAATAAAGTCTTAAGAGAAAACGGTAGTTTCATGATCAAGTAAAAAAAGTGTTCTTGCAAGAAGCTTTGTTCAGCAACAATAAAATGGGATACACTTATAGAACAGTGGACCATTTTTAAGATGTGCACCATGACACAGGGTGTGTACTAGTGTAGAACCTTACTAATTCGGATTAAATATATTAAGGGATCAGTGGGTGACATGAAATTTCAAACATTTACGAGACAATGTTTAAGAATGCAAAATATTAAAAGCGATAAGCCCTTAAACGTTGAGACATTAGCGAAAAATACCTAGAATAAATCTACTTTAAATTTTCCTTTTCAGACATTTCAAATACCCACAATCACACATTTTACAAGACATTTAGATGACGAATATATCACTGGGAAATACACACAATGGATTAGAATGGAGATAAAAAAAAAAAAATTTAAAAAAATAAGCGAACTTTCACCATTGAATTACAACTGTTCACCATCACCCAGGACAATATAGCGTGCATGAAGCCACCAGTTAACGATGGATTCACACAAAGGTAAAACTTAGTTACCAAATAATCAAGTTTTTAAATATTTATTGGAAAAATTGATTTTAGCAATAGCAAGTAAGTTTCAACGAAATATTTACTTTACGTTGGTTACTGTGTGCTATTTTATTTCATCGAAAAGTTTTAAGTTCACGTAGGGTATTTAACAACACCGGTTTAAAGTTATTTTCAGAGTTTTTCCAAATTCATGACTTCAATCGACTAAGAATTATAACTTCGAGCTTATTTTTTTCTAATTTTCATTGGAATTTTCTCCCTTTAAAATAAAAATTTTATGAAGACTCCGTGACCCAAGATATAATTTAGACGCAGTTTTGTATTAAAAAATATTTCCATTATGAAACGGGTTTTTGAACAGACTTTCCAATTCAAGAAATATTTTAAGACACTGAAACCAGAGGAGACATGAAGCCTGGAGTAGCTCATTACGAATAGAGGACAACTATTTAGCTGTAGTCGACTTCATAGAAAGTTGTGTAGTTTAAAAAGAGACAGAATAGGTTTTAATGACTCTTAAAAAAAGGGGGGCCCCCTTCGCGTTGACGCATAATTAAGACGAATTTTCACCACGTATACGACGGGCAAGCTGAACATCCTTTGGCATGATGGTGACACGTTTAGCGTGGATGGCACACAAGTTGGTGTCTTCAAAGAGACCGACTAAATAAGCCTCGCTAGACTCTTGTAGAGCACCAATGGCAGCGCCCTGAAAACGGAGATCGGTCTTGAAGTCTTGAGAAATTTCACGAACAAGTCGCTGGAATGGAAGTTTTCGGATGAGAAGCTCGGTAGATTTTTGGTAAAGTCTGATTTCACGGAGAGCCACAGTGCCGGGCCTGTAACGATGGGGCTTTTTGACTCCCCCGGTAGATGGAGCCTTTTTTTACGAATGATCTTTGTGGCTAACTGCTTACGAGGGGCTTTTCCTCCTGTTGATTTACGAGCGGTTTGTTTTGTACGAGACATTCTGCAATAATCGTGAACAACACTGGCTAAGATTAAAAGTTTGATTTACTTAATTGATGTCTCTGATATTGGATTAGACATGATACTTTTATATTGTGTTACCTACTCTCTGATACGTTCACGGATTTAAATTATGGCGTTTGTCTGTTTAAAACGAACGCGCGAAAAAACATTTCCTTTCGTTTGATTGGCTAATAAATTAGATTACGTTTGCATACGATTGACTGAAGGAATATAAACGTGTGCACATTTATTGTTAAGCTTTTTTAAGAAGAAGTCGCCGCTGCCATATCATTAATGGAGTAAGGGGGGTCGTCATACTAATAATCATTTTATTTTTATCATATTTTCTGTTTTCACTGGTTTTTTTCCGTTTTAATTGTATATATGAATCACCGCTCCCTCACGACAATGTACATACGGGTGTAGGTTTATCATAGAGAGACTGGTAAGTTTTGGTGATTGTAGTGCGAATTGGTTTTATGGTGAATGGAAATAGTTAAGTTAAAAGTTAGGTTAGAAATGACCTGCTTTTCTCCCCTTTCAGGTCTTGAGCCATATTTTTGTATATATTTTACAAAATAAATTGAAGCCGCCGTCGCCGCAATATGGTGATTGCAGTGTTACTTCCGACAACAACCAAATAAAAGCCGAAATCGGTGAATGGCTTTGAAAAAGTCGCCGGTTTGATTTTGCTCGTGTCTGGTCGATCAGAAAGTTTTTTTCTTGTCTGACTCTTGCAGGAGTCTGACCAGGACAGACTATTTTTTAACTTAAGGATTGCTACAGGACCGGACTGGCGCATTTCTTTTTTTAATTTTTTAATGGAGGTAGGACATTCCTTTCTTTAAACTTTCATTTACTTTATCACATTTGTTCGGCTTTCACCTTATAGTCGAAATAATGATCCGAAATAGACGAGGGAAGGGGGGGCAATCAAAATGGCCCAAATTTTTTGTTCTTGTTTTTTCGTTGGGGATTTTGTTTTTTGCCACCTCACTCCTACCTCATATCATAGTTCTCATTTTTAATTGTAAATAAAAAAAATTGTATATATATCTAGTTTTATCACCATCGGGGTGTAAGTAGGGTTTCACACATAGAGCGTCAGTGAACTTTTGGTGAAAGTAGTAGTGAATGGCGATGAACGACTGTGTATATTGATATGGATCGGTCGGTGAATGAGACTAGCTAAGATAAGTCTACAAGTCTAATGGCATGACCAGTTATTGACCCCCCCCCCCTTCAAACAAAAACTTCGGGCTTTGTGCCCAGATGTGTATTCGGCTGTATCTCTGTACCGACTTTACATAAATAAACGTATTTGATGGGGTCGGTTGCAGAGATGCAGCCGGAACATATCAAATGCATCGAAATAATGATCAGACCATAGGGGCTTTTAAGAAAATCGCCACCTGGAAAAAAAACCTCGTAAAAATGAACATGCACATTACACAATGAAAAATCTCCCAAGACAACTATCAGTGGGGATCTCTTAATATATGGTGTACCCTACCTGAAGTAGCCATCAATGTCGACAAGTTGGTCCAGCAGGCAAAACCGATGACCCAAGGAAAATTCATCCAAAAATCAACAAAATAAACTAATTTGAATTTAAAACTTTCAGTATATGAAGTAAAAACTTTTATTCTAAATAAATGTTTACTCTAAATTGAAAAGGCTATTTTTTTTTTTTTTAGTTTTTGTTTCGCGCATTGATCCACCATACAAGTTACTTCGTAATTTTTTTTGAAAATGAATTTTACATTTTTGGAAAGATAATTCAATGACGGAACATGTGTAAAATAAAAATCGATACTCTGATTATTTTGGTAGTAGGACGTCTTACAGTTGAGACTTAAGTCTCGTAAATAAGAAATATTTATCTTCTTTTTAATCGTTAGCTTATTTTCTAAGGAATATCTTCTATCAAAAGTTCAAATTGTCTTCTTTTTTTTTGGGGGGGGGGTATAAAATTAAAAATAAATCCTCCCATTCACAGGAAGGCAAAAAGCGTATTTATTTAGTTTTTATTTATTTTTGTAACAGCTATTGCGGGTTCTAATTTTCCCATAGTTAGCATCATGTGACCCCAAGGGACTGCTGTTAGTGTCCGATGAAGCCAAATAGCCTATCCCTTAATAAATTTCCACAATTCTACAGATAAAATAATTGTAATTTCGAGAGGAGAAAGAAAAAAAAGATATACATAGAGCACTTGGTATTCCCAAGTAGTCACCCATCCAGGTACTGAGAAGGTTCGACGCTGCTTAACTTCGGTGATCGGACGAGAACCGGTGTTCTCAGCGTGACACCGCTTCGTCTACGGACTTCAATCGTAGCTAGTGTTTTTTTCAGCAGCCACCGGCTAGCGTTTTTTGAGGCGGGACGGTTCTCCCCGAAGAGTACAAATTTTTTAAAAAGAATCTGCTCGGGTAGTAAATAAGTACCGAAAATCGAAAAATAAAATGGAAAAAAATTAAAAAATAATTTTTGGAGTATTATTGGGGTAATATTTGCGGAGTTTTGTCCTGGAATCCTGCCTCAAAAACTGCTAGCCAGTGACTGCTGAAAAAAACACCAGCTACGATTGAAGTCCGTAGCCAAAACGGTGTAAAAAAATAGAGTTAGAGTTTAGGGCTAGGGTTGGGGTTGGGGTTTAGTTTAATGGAAAATAAATTTGGGTGACCCAAGAAAAACAGAACCACAAATTTTGTAATAAAACTTAATTTTAACTAGAGGGAGTTGGGGTTGGTTTTTTCAGGAAAAACGCCCTAAGTTTTTTTTTTTCTCTAGTGATACCGCTTCGGCTACGGTCTTCAATCGTAGCTGGTGTTGTTTTTTCAGGAATCTGCGGCTAGCAGTTTTTGAGGCAGGAGGCCAGGACGGAACTCCGCAAAGATTACCATTATTTGTATTATTCAGACTATTGTCCTCGTCTTCATTGTTATCTGTACAGCGTTTCGACCGATGTCCCCTCCGGCCTTCTTCAGGTATTTCTTGTCAGACACAGGAACCTTCTTGTAATAGGGAACCATCACGGAACTTTGAAACTAACCCTTTATTCAGCTCACGGGGGTATCCTGTTCTCATTCCACTAACCATAGCTGGGGTACAGGTGTTAAGCTATGTTAATTATTATGTTATGTTACTGCTGCCCCTGACCAGGATTGAACCTGCAGTCTAAAGATAACTCATTTAGAACTGTCTTAACAACACCTTTATCTACTAGATTATGTGTCTAATTGGACAATCCTGTGGGAATTTTTTCAATCGCAAAAGTTACAATTTATTTTGTAAAAACGGATTTTAAGTTGGCAGGCATCTTGATCGAAAACATTGTTTTAAATGTATCAAAAATAAATTACATGTGTAATATTATTTTGCTGATGCTCATATTACTTTTGCGACTTAGACAAAAATTTGACCTTAAATAATCGGTTTAATGAATTTTAATTCGTTTTTAAAATGAAAAGCAGACGATATTTCGGCAGATCCTACTCATCTAGCGAGAGCTTAACGGGTGACCCAACGGGTCACGTTTTGTCTAGTATCTTATAAATTTAAAAAAAAAAATTATAATTTCAAAATCAAATAGTAATATTAGTTAAATTAAAAATAAATACTAATCGCTGGCGGATTAGCAGTAGCTACAAGGCATATTGTTCCTTTTTATCTTTGAAAATCATTTCTTTAAAAGTCAGTTTCTATCTATAAATTCAATTTTATTTCTTAAAAGAAATATATATTTCTGTTGGCTTTATATGAAAATCACGAGAAGTAATAAGAATTAAAAAACCAATTCGAATGAAATATACAAAAAGGTTTGGAGAAGTAATTTTATAACTCGCTATCGATAGATATAAGCCTCTTTTTTTTTTTGTAAAAGATCAATGATAATTAAGGTATAGGATAAGGTGAACCATTGTAACTGCCTGGTAAACAACAGTCTATTTCCCTTTTAGAAAAAAAAAAAAAAAAAAAAAAAGTAGGAAAAATTCAAAAGATAAATAGAATATTCCTTTTGGTAATTTCTTAATTACTAATATCGATAGTCTGGCATTTGGTTTGCGATTTCATCTAAAGTGTCACCGATATCCTAAATGGATTTTAACAGGGTGTAAAATAAAAGATGCTATACAATATAATGAATATTGTAGAGGTTGTATCTATGCTTTCCAAAATGGTTAAAGACAGATGAGGTGGTCACGAACAGGAGAGTCAAAAGAAAACTCGAATAAGTTGAGAGAAGAAAAGTTTTGCAAGAAGTCTTGTCCAGCAATGTTATGTTATTCTATATTATCAATGTTATATTATGTTATTCACTTATGGAACAGTGGACCATTTTAAAATGTTCACCATAACACGGGCTGTGTACTCGTGTAGAACCTTACTAGTTAGGATTAAATATATTAAGGGGTCAGTGGATGACATGAAATATCTAACATTTACGAGGAAATGTTGGAGAATGCATAGTATTAAAAACTATAAGACCTTAAACGTAGTGACATTGGCTAAAAATACCTACAATAAGTCTTAAGTGGAGAGAGAGAAAGAAAAAAAAAAAAAAAAAAAAAAAAAAAAAAAAGGCAACTTTAATTTCCTTTTCAGACATTTCAAATACCCACAATCACATTTTACAATACATTTAGATGACGAATTAGGATCACTGGGAAATATGCACATTATAATGGATTAGAATTGAGATAATATTTTTCTTTTGAATTTCACCACCGAATTGCAACTGTTTACAATCACCAAGATCAATATAGCACACATGAAGCCTCCAGTTAACGATCGATTCATACAAATGTACGACTTATATTACCAAATTTTAAGTCACGTAGGGTATTTACCAACACCGGTTTAAAGATATTTTCAGAGTTAAATCCAAATTCAATCGACTAAGAATTATAAGTTTAGTTAAAAAGCAATACGAACTTCGAGCTTAATTTCTAATTTTTCATGGGAATTAATTACCTTTAAAAATTTTATGAAGACTCCGTGACCAAAGATATATTTTGTATTAAAAATATTTCCATTATGAAACGGGTTTTTTTTTTTTTTAACAGACTTTTCAATTCGAGAAATATTTTAAGACACTGAAACCAGAGGAGACATGAAGCTCTGGAGTAGCTCATTACGAATAGAGGACAACTATTTAGCTGTAGTCGACTTCATAGAAAGTTGTGTAGTTTAAAAAGAGACAGAATAGGTTTTAATGACTCTTAAAAAAAGGGGGCCCCCCTTCGCGTTGACGCATAATTAAGACGAATTTTCACCACGTATACGACGGGCAAGCTGAACATCCTTGGGCATGATGGTGACACGTTTGGCGTGGATGGCACACAAGTTGGTGTCTTCAAAGAGACCGACTAAATAAGCCTCGCTAGACTCTTGTAGAGCACCAATGGCAGCGCCCTGAAAACGGAGATCGGTCTTGAAGTCTTGAGAAATTTCACGAACAAGTCGCTGAAATGGAAGTTTTCGGATGAGAAGCTCGGTAGATTTTTGGTAAAGTCTGATTTCACGGAGAGCCACAGTGCCGGGCCTGTAACGATGGGGCTTTTTGACTCCCCCGGTAGATGGAGGTCTTTTTTTACGAGCGATCTTTGTGGCTAACTGCTTACGAGGGGCTTTTCCTCCTGTTGATTTTCGAGCGGTTTGTTTTGTACGAGCCATTCTGCAATAATCGTGAACACACTGGCTAAGATTAAAAGTTTGGTTTACTTAATTGGTGTCTCTTGTCCTTATTGGGTTGGAAATGATACTTTTATATTGTGTTACCTACTCTCTGATACGTTCACGGATTTAAATTATGGCGTTTGTCTGTTTAAAACGAACGCGCGAAAAAACATTTCCTCTCGTTTGATTGGCTAATAAATTAGATTACGTTTGCATACGATTGACTGATGTGTGCACAATAATAATAATAATAAAAAGTACATTTTCTTGACACACCCCCTAAAACCCGTAGTATTTTGTTCCTGGATAGTCAACACTATTTGATTAAATCTACCCCAATACCCTCACCCCCCCCCATTTTTTTCTCCCTGGCCATATTAAGGACACCCACTCCCTTCTGATCAACTTGCTTTCGGTCTTCCGGAAGACAGTCAGCGATCTCAATACTAATAGATGAGGGAAAGGGGGAAAAAGACCCCAGTTTTATTTTGTTTCCTGTTTTTCGTTGTGGGCTTTTTTTGCCCCCTCCACTCCCACCTCATAGCATAGTTTTCATTTTTAATTGTAAATAAAAACAAATTGTATATATATCTAGTTTTATCACCATCGGGGTGTAAGTAGGGTTTCACACATAGAGCGCCAGTGAACTTTTGGTGAAAGTAGTAGTGAATGACGATGAACGACTGTGTATATTGATATGGATCCGGTCGGTGAATGAGACTAGCTAAGATAAGTCTACAAGTCTAAGGCATGACCAGTTATTGACCCCATCCCCCCCCCCTTCAAACAAAACTTCGGGCTTTGTGCCCAGATGTGTATTCGGCTGTATCTCTGTACCGACTTTACATGAATAAACGTATTTGATGGGGTAGGATGCAGAGATACAGCCGGTACACATCAAATACCATAAAAATAAATAAACAATAGTAGAATTAGACCACCACCAAGGATATTGTTTTTGGCAACTGAGGTGGAGCGACCCACCTACCATCAGCTCCTTATTTTACCGCACAAATACGCTGAGTTGGCGATGACCGGTTTCGAACTGTGAACCTTGTGGTTTCTAGCCGAACGCTCTACCGACTGAGTATATACATTAAACAATATGAATTGATGCAATTCGCGAGGGTTCAGCGAAGAATGGCGATAGATTGAGTGAGTTCATTTTGAGACGATCAATTACCATTCGGTAAATAAATATAATCAAGTATAGGTAAATTTTCCAATTTTAATTCAGAATAGGCGAACCACTAAAGAAAAGATTAAAAAAAACAAACTACCTCAATCAATTTTAATGTCACACATCAGTTTGAGAAAGGGACTAATATAATTAGATTAGGTTAGTCATTTCATCTGACATTAAAAGAAATGTGTGAGAGACGAGCCATTAATGTATGACGCTTTTTGAAAGGTTTTCTTTTTCAGATATTTCGGATAAAATATTTATTTCAAAAAATGAAATTGAAGACAATCGTGGCAGTGGCCAAATGTCTATAAATAGAGAAACGGTTGACTTTTTAGAGAAATGATTTTCCAAGATAAAAAGGCACAAAAGAAACATTATAGCTACGGCTAATCTAATAATATAAATAAAAATCCACTTATGGTCACTAATCAATGACCACCAAGAGATTCTTATCTATTAGATTATTTTTCTTATAGATTTTCATTTCTAAACTGAATGTCTAAAAAAACACAAGGAAAATGAAACTTTCATTAAGAAAGGTTACACTTGGTTTTTATTTAGCATTTAAAGAAAATAACACATAGGGCAATTATAATCTACTTTAATATTAGCAGACCGCCCTGTCGGCTGGGGTGTTAGAATGCACCGACTGCACCTCCGCAGAGGGGTAAGATTCCCCCAATGGGGCCACCTGTTGGCCGTGGGTGGCGACCCGTGATGCTTAAGGATAGAACCCAGGTGCCTGAGCAGTCCATGACTTGCAATATTCCACTTTAGGAATTTCTTGGGCTAGACGGGCGGTCGGAGAGGCCCCCTCGATCAATCGGCTGGCCACGTCAAGCCCTAGCACCTATAGGATTGCCCCAACCCTATTGCCCTTATGGCAAGCCCCAACCCTTTTTCTCATGCATGTGCTAGAAGGTGGTGGCTAAGGGTCTATATGTCCTGGGAATGACGTTAAACTCTATCTAATGGTGAGGCTCCAGTTCTGGAGGTTTGGGGAATGTGAAGCATCCCTTCATCACCATTGCTCCCTGGTTCACTCTGACCCGGAGTGGTAGTACCTGTTAGGGTCCAATATATGGGTTGAATAGAAAAACATGAGTTTATAAACCAAAATTGTATTATGCATTAAGAATGAATTTATTTCACAACTTTGTCGGCATTAAATAACCCACTGAGGTTGATATTCCGTAAAACAAAACAAACCAAACCAAACCTAATATTTTTTTTATTGTAGAAAGCTGAAGTTTAATCTCAAACAAGAAATTGTTTTGGTTGAAAATAAATTATTTGAAATCAAAATTGAATTGTCTTAGTAAGTATAAGAATTAAATAACAAAGTGGGGTAAGCAGATGAGAAAAGGCGGGTTATGAATTCAAGGAATGAGTTAACAAAGATATGAAATGCAACAGTTTTAATGCATTAAACGGGTACACAAAGAGAAGAAAGTTCTTAGTTTAGTTTAGTTTGGGTAATTGGTTACAGCACCGTTCGAGGTAAGCCGTAATTAATTGGTTGTGGGTTTGTTTAAGGGTTGCAAAAAGTTTATTTCTGCTAGCAGCCTTTCGAGTATAGAGGTGAAGTGATCACCCCGTCCTCCCGTGAATAATTTTAAAAGTTAGACATGAATAAAAAGAAACTAGAGAGTCGCTTTAAAATATGATTGACCCTTAAAATAAGGGCTTATATAGGTTTTTAGTATGGCCACAATATATGCACGTCGAGTGTTTGTAAATACAAATAATTTTTAAAAATATTTCGGTGTGGGGGGGGGTAAAAGAAAAAAGGAAATAAAGTTTCCAAGTTACTTTATGATATTCCTGTTATATAACCCTGTTGATAACGATGCGTTTGTTTGTTAGAATTAACAGAATTTCTATAGGTTTATTTGTATATAAAGTATTGAACAATGACAGAGCATCGGTGGTTCAGTGGTAGAATGCTCGCCTGCCACGCGGGCGGCCCGGGTTCGATTCCCGGCCGATGCATGTAATACATTTTATACAATAACTACGTAGCAACAGACGATAATGAGAAAGGCAGTGGAATCGGAACTCGGTGAAATAAATGTCCTGTTGTTGAATTGTGATCCAAGTTTTCATTTCAATATTGTTTTTGTATTTTGTTTTCACCTTGAACATTTCAGTCGCTCCAGTGTGACATACCCTGAACACGTTGACGCAATTAAGTAGTGAGCAGGCTGTACATTGCTTCAGTTCGGTGATCGGACGGAAATTGGTGTGTTGAACGTGATCTGCTTGTAAAGGAAAGATTAGGCGAAATATGCATTTTTGTCCACTTGACAGTTGCGCGCTAATGACACATTGACGAGAATGAAAGAAATGAAAGAAATAGATAAAAACAACAATAACAACAAACATAAAATCCAGTTATTTTTATTTTATTTTATTTTATTTTATTTATTTATTTTTTTTTTTTCATTTTATCTGAAAAGAAAATTTCAAAACGTTTCGATACGATGGAGAATTTGTCAGAAATATATTCGCAAAGAGATTTTGTGAGTTTTTATTAAATGACAAGCAAATGTAAAATTGCAATTTCATTTCAAAGCCAAAAATACGGATTATCTTTGTTAAAAATAAAACAATTTATTCTAATAAAAGTTTAATGTGTAAATTAATCAATTCTACACATGAAATAATTGTAAAATAAAAAAAGAGTGATGCTTACAGCACCTGGTATTCCCAAGCGGTCACCCATCCAAGTACTGACCAGGCTCTACGCTGCTTAACTTCGGTGATCGGACGAGAACCGGTGTTCTCAACGTGATGTGGCCATAAGCGACCACATAGAGAAATTTATTCGTTTTATACCTGAAAATTATCTTCATTAACATTGAAGGGTACACAAGAAATATTAACTCGCCAAAATACCTCTGATTTTCTTGCTTTCTTTATTTATATATGCAATTCTTCCATTCCATTAGTTACCGGCACATTATGTCTATTACGTAACTGGTCGCCTCCTCACACCGATTATTTCATTCACTTTCTCATTAACATTTCTCACACTTACGCTCTTTATTCATTTACTTATTTTACCTATTAGATCTACACTAATTTCAATATCAAATAGTAATACTAGTTAAATAAAGTAAAAATAAATAACAAATACTCATCGCCGGGGGCGGCGGCGACGTCATGTGAAATTCAAATCAGCACACACATGGGACTCGCTGTAAATACGCCAAACGAAGACACTTAAATTTACAAAGGGAGACAATTCTGTGTTTACAAACCAATTTTCGTTTGCCCATCATTGTGGCCACACTAAAAATCTAGATAAAGTCTTATTTTAAGGGCCATGCATATCTTAAAGCGACTCTCTAGTTTTCTACAACTTCCGAACGAGATAAAGACACATTGATGAAATGAAAAATGACGGTAGAAACAATTGCCTTGAAGACGTTTGTAAATCCGTTTGAGAATTTTCTGAGGGATAAAGATAATGGGAATTGCCTCCCTTGGAGCGTTTTAACCCTTTGCTGATGGAAGAGAAGGAATATTTAAGAGCCGGTCAAGCCTTTTTCGATCTCTTTTTACCAGGAACAGCTGAGTGAAGTTCGCTCTCTTTCGATTTTCACCGGCTGTCCAAGATTTGAACCCTCCAAAAGAGCCTGCAAAAATGGGAGTTTAAAAGATTCCTTTCAAAGAAAAAGTATCTTCAACCGAATTGCAGAGGGGTTTGAGTCCTGTTGAGACTCTATTTGATTTTCGCCAAAGAAATGTGGGTCCTGTTGAAACTCTAAAAAGAATTTAAGGAAATAATTTTTTTGGCTTCCGAGAAGATTACGTCAGACTATCAAGTTCTCCTGTCAAAAAAAAGTCTCTTCCACAAAGTTTTTCGGTCTCAGAGAGACTCGGTTTTAAAGAAGAAAGAGGAAGAAGAAGAATTTGGTCTTCTAAGAGTTTTGCCCGTGAACGGGTTGATTTAAAATAACTTTGTCCCTCAGAGTTTTCATTCTCTTCAGAGAACTTTGGTAGCCTTGAGGCTATAAATTCAGTCAGGTGACTGACAAATTGTAAAGAAGAAAAAGGGGGAAAAAAGGAGAAAGAATTAAGAAAGGAAAGAGTGTTTTATATTTTTTTCTTCTATTTTTTGTGTTTTCTTTTAATTACCTTATTTTAAGTGTTCTTTTCATTTGTTTGTAATTTTTTCTATTGTTAACTAGAAATCTTCGGATTTCTGCAAGAGGAAATTATCTTGCAAGGGCTCCCATAGCCAATAAATTGTTTCTTTCTTAAGACTTACAGCAGAATTTTTTTTTTATTGACCATTTGTTTCATTTTATTTTGTTTTTTGTTTCAAAGTCGGAGCCCAGTTACTATACAGGGTTTATTATTTTATCCCGAGTGTTTTCGGGTTAAAATTCCGATATTCGTTTTTCATTAGTATCTGTATATATAATAAATAAATAATTAAAAAAAAAAACAGAACGTGTTTCCATTGGTCAGTAAATCGTCTTGTCTCTCTCGTGAAAGTTCTGCCTACGAGGTGAGCAAAGACCCCTCGTTTGAAAATAAACTCATCGGATTTACTCTACAACTTCATTTAGCCAACCCCCTCCCCCGACCAGCATGTCTGGGCGTGGCAAAGAACAAGGGGAGGGGAGGAGCCTGCTCACTACTTGAATGGGTGACCGCTTCGAAATAGCAGCGGCTGTAAGCATTTTGCCCGCCCCTAAATGAAAATAAATTCATTTCTAGGAGTAATCAACGGATTAATTTTTTATTAGAATCAATTCTCTAATTGCTTTTCATAAAATCCGTCAACGTGTTCAGGATTTTCTTTTCAACAGAATGTCACACTGGAGCGACTGAAATGTTCAAGGTGAAAACAAAATACAAAACAATATTGAAATGAAAACTTGGATCACAATTCAACAACAGGACATTTATTTCACCGAGTTCCGATTCCACTGCCTTTCTCATTATCGTCTGTTGCTACGTAGTTATTGTATAAAAATGTATTACATGCATCGGCCGGGAATCGAACCCGGGCCGCCCGCGTGGCAGGCGAGCATTCTACCACTGAACCACCGATGCTCTGCCATAGTTCGCATTTATATATATATATAAAAACAAATTCTATCAATTCCAACAAACTAGACATCAGATAGCCGGCTTGGTGATGCCCTCTATGTTATCTCTGAGAAGCTTGCAACGACGCTTGGCTCCTCCCTTTTCCAATACTCCTACTCCTCCCCCGCCCTACTCCTCCTACTCCCATATCACAGGAAATTCTTCTAAAAATCATATAAAATAAACTAGGGACTGGCAAACAGAGGCTAAAATTTTTTTTTGACAAAATGACTTTATCCCCCCCCCTTACAGAAAATAATTTACCAAAAATCAGGAATTATCGGATTTTAATGAAATTTTCAGTGTTTATGTATCAATGAATGATCTTTATAATGCATTATTTATTTTATTTTAAAACTTTCTCATTTTTTTCAGGTCACTTAATTTTGACCCCCCTTATGTTGGGGGCGTAATATTGCTTCAAGTTGGTCCTAACTTGATACTAATTACAGTATAAATAAAGAGATAAAAACCGAAGTTATGAATAGAAACAAAAAAAAAATTTTTTTACGGTGGAGCTCCTATGAGAAAATAAGTACCGAAAATCGAAAAATAAAATGTAAAAAAAAATATAAAATAATTTTTTTAGGAGATTTCTTTTTTACTCATTTCCATAATTATTTAATTGACTATTATCTTATTTAAAAAAAAATTATATATCGATATTTTTTCTGCGAAAATAGAATTTTTCTTCAAAACTTAACTCGAGGGTGTAAAGTAAGGTTTGCATTAAATAGATATTTATTTCTAGAAACTAAAAATATAACATTTTAAACTTAATATCAAGGCCACATATTTTAAAACAATTGAATTGATTTTCAATAAAAAAAACATAATGTTTGATCAATAATTCTATGGAAGGCCAAATGTTTTAGGTTTTAAAAACATAAAATATTTTCCTCTATTCAGGAGAGTTATTGTTTGTGTCGGTGTGAGTAATTTAACCGAAAGATTCAATATCTAATAAGTTAAGGTAAGTTCATTTCATTATTACTATTTTTAATCTTTTTATCTTTAAATTAACTTTTTTTTTTTTTTTTTAACTAAAATAAAAAAAAATTGCAATTCCAAAATCTTGTCATGTCTGGCCGGACAGGACTATCTGAAACCCCATCTAAAATTTTTGTTTTTAATTTTTGTTTTTTTTCCTTCAATGGATTATTATCGATTGCACACCAATCTATCAGATTGTAAAAAAAAAAAATTCTAAAATGTTCTTTATTTTTCGAGTTCCCCGTCGTAAATATTGGAAACGCTACAATTTTTTTTTTCCTTCCTTCAATGGATTATTATCGTTTACACACCAATCTATCAGATTTTTTTTTAAATTCTTAAAAGTTCTTTACTTTTTGAGTGTTTAGGGGTGCTCATTTTCCCGTACGTGGAAATTATTTTCTGTAGGAGGGGGTGCTAAATTCATTTTGTCAAAAACCGGGTTTTACGTCAATCAAAAAACACAAAATGTTTAAAAATATTATGGCAATTATGGAATACCATACACGAAACGTAAATAATATGCAAATTTTATTTTCAATGAAACTAAATATATTTTTGATTTTTTTACATACAAAAAACGGATTTTCCTTGGTTAAAAGTTAAAACAAGTGTGAAAAATTTCAGTAACATTTAATGAATATGTATTTAAAGTAACGCTTTACTTATTTCTAAAAAGAAATGTTTATAAGTATTTTAAAAATATTTTAAAGCCATTATTGAACACGATAAATCAAAATAAATTCAACGTAACTTTTTGTTGAAATTCGGACGATTTTTAATGTATAAAATGTATTAAAAATAAATTGCATATTGTAATAATATTTTTCTTTTTTAATGATGGTCATTATGTTACTACTTATCGATTTAAACAAAGTTTGACCTTAAATAATAGATTTAATTATTTTTAATTCGCTTTTAAAACTCGTAGAAACTCAATTCCGTGCCAGTCCCTAAAATAAACTAACTATCCGATTCTAATAAAACTTTCGGTATATGAAATAATAAAAGACGAACTTTTATTGTAAATAAATGTTTACTGAATTGAAAAGGCTAATAATTTGTTTCGTTAGTTTTTGTTTCGCGCATTGATCCCCCATACAAAGATCCTCTTTTTTTCTTTTTTTTTTTTTTGTTGATATAAATGATTTTTACATTTTTTGAAAGATAATTTCATGACGGAACATATGTAAAAAAAAAAAAAATGAATAAAACTCTACTAATTCGGTTTTGGTAATAGGGCACTTTAACATTGAAATTTAAATCTCGTAAATAAGAAAAAATATGTATCTTTTTTTTCCTAATTTGTTAGGTTATTTTATATTAAAAGTTCCTATTGTCTACTTGTTTATTTTTTAAATTTTTTTCAGGGATTTTTAAAAATTTATAAAATGTAGAATAAATACTTTTCTTTAGCGGATATCAAAATCGTATTTATTGATCTAAGAAAATATTGTATAAAAAATATCTAGCTAAAAATAATGACATAACATATTCGGTTTTTATTTTTTTATTTTAATTGAAAATAATGTTTGAATTACAAATTGTCGTCATTTTTATTAATGGGTGGCGCTAAGGGATATAAAAAATCTGTTTTTTGGGTATTGTTGTTGTTATATTTTGCTTCAGCGATAATAGGTTCAAATCTGTGACGCTAGTATAATTATACTTTGTAGAACCCAAACAGTCTTTGAAGAAATTCATTATTTTATTTGTTTGAAAACATTACGTATAATCCTCCATTCAAAAAATAGAGCACACGTCAAGATGCGATAATTTTGTCAACAAAGATTTAAAATTACGTAAATTTACTTTTAAATGCAAAAATTTAGGTTTTATGTAAGAGAAATTTGTTTTTTCTTTTTTATAACACATAAACTTGGATTTGTTCTTTATATTAAACGTAAAATAAAACATTATAAAATTTAATTTTCCATTTTTTATTGACCTTTTAAAATATTTTTTTTAACAATCTCCGTGCGTATTAAAAGAGCGTGTTTTGCACATACCTATGATGGGCAAACGAAAATTGGCTTGTGTAACACAGAATTGTCTCCCTTTGTAAATTTAAGTGTCTTCGTTTGGCGTATTTACAGCGAGTCCCATGTGCGTGCTGATTTGAATTTCACATGACGTCGCCGCCCCAGCGATGAGTATTTGTTATTTTTACTTTATTTAACTAGTATTACTATTTGATATTGAAATTAGTGTAGATCTAATAGGTAAAATGAGTAAATGAATAAAGAGCGTAAGTGTGAGAAATGTTAATGAGAAAGTGAATGAAATAATCGGTGTGAGGAGGCGACCAGTGACGTAATAGACATAATGTGCCGATAACTAATGGAATGGAAGAATTGCATATAAATAAAGAAAGCAAGAAAATCAGAGGTATTTTGGCGAGTTAATATTTCTTGTGTACTCTTCAATGTTAATGAAGATAATTTTCAGGTATAAAACGAATAAATTTCTTCATGTGGTCGCTTACGGCCACATCACGTTGAGAACACCGGTTCTCGTCCGATCACCGAAGTTAAGCAGCGTAGAGCCTGGTCAGTACTTGGATGGGTGACCGCTTGGGAATACCAGGTGCTGTAAGCATTACTCTTTTCTTTTTTATTTACAATTATTTCATGTGTAGAATTGATTAATTTACACATTAAACTTTTATTAGAATGAATTGTTTCAATCAGTATTTTTGTCTTTGAAATGAAATTGCAATTTTACATTTGCTTGTCATTTAATAAAAACTCACAAAATCTGTTCGTGAATATATTTCTGACAAATTCTCCATCGTATCGAAACGTTTTGAAATTTTCTTTTCAGACAAAATGAAAAAATAAAAAAATTAAAATTAAAATTACAAAGGGAGAGAATTCTGTGTCTACAAGCCAATTTTCTTTTGCCCATCATTTTCGCTTTACTAAAAATCAGTTATTTTCTATAACTTCAACCTAAAAAAAGGGGGACCACTCTGATTGACTGATAAATTATTTATTTATTGATCTACTAGAAAGAAGATGACGGGGTTATGGTTAGGGTTTAGGGTTAGTTTAAATGGAAAATAATGGGTAGATTAATTAACAGATAAAATTAATTCAGAGTGGTTCCCCTTTTTTTTAGGTTGGAGTCCTAGGAGATAACCAAGAAATGATAAAAAAATCAACCCTTAGCACCTCGATTTACCATTTGTCTTATGCACGGTGTTCCAGTAATTAAATAAATACAGCAATCCTGAGTATCTTTTTGATTTCTATGTTTCTAACACGTGGGCATACTTACAAATTTGAAAAAAAAAAAACTTTTAAAAAAAATCTTTAAAAAAAACCCCCAAAAAACAGCACAGCTCCCATGATTTTTGCCAAGACACTACATCCTTTAAAACCTCTAAGCTTCCTATGATTCGTCAATACTATACCTGATATCACTCCCTCCATATTACATGCACAGATATATCATGATTCATATATTGTTCATTTTGTGATATTTGTACATTATTCTTTGGACTGTACATGCACTTTTTGATGAGTTGTTGTGCACCTGATTTCTGTTGGCAATAATTTCATTATATCATTATCTTCTTATTATAATGGAGATTGTGTGTTTTTCTGTCTGTAACCGAAACTATATTACTAATCGAGTCACAATTCACATAGTTATTTACATCACATTCTTCATGATTTTATTCATATTCAAACCTCAATAATTAATAAAATTGTTTTACATTATTAATATTGTTGACCATATCCATATACTAATAACATGCAAGTGTATTTATATATACAAAAAATGGCGGTTTGTAGTGTGAATGGGAAGGTTAATTTGCATATTGAAATCAAAAATTTGATTTTAATAAATATGTGCTCGGTATTATTGATTTCTAATTGTTTGGTTTTATCTTAATGAATATGAGTAAAAATCTCTCCAATAAATCTTAAAAGAAATCCATTAACAATATTAACAGTAATTCTATTCTTTACTTCCTAATTTAACTAAATAGTTAAATTAGGAAAATTTAGCAAGGAAAGACGGGAGTGAAGAAAAAGCAAGTTTTAGTTGTTCCCCCTCTGTTTCAAATCTTTTTAACGGCATCTTATTTAGTTTCATTAGCCTTCCTAAGTTAACATAATATTTTATTACATTAAAACTTAAATACTTGCACCCGGAGGGTGCATATATTTGCTAGTATTATTAAAAGAAAAAATCTTTAATAATATCAGCAGCAGCAAAATTCTAAATTTCTTAATCACCAGAAATACTTTTTTTAAATTACTCTTTCATGTTTTAACATAATAAAATGCCTTAATTAAATGATGGCATAAAGTGTTCAGGTAAACTATAACCCATAAAAGGTGTATATACATAGAATAATATACAAATGTCAGGAAAAAGAAAAGTGTATGAATCATGATATACATTTGTAGGTGTGTATGGAGGGGGGATATCAGGTATAGTGTTGGTAAATTTCAGGAAGCATGGAGGTTTTAAAGGATGCAGTGTCTTGGCAGTTAACAACTGATGCAGGTTGTTTGTTCCATGCTTTAACAATTCTGAGCATGAAAAAAATGTTTCCAAAAGTCATGGGAGTTGTGCTGTTTTCTGACTCTGTAGATATGTCTGTGTGTGTTAGACACATATAAGTGAAAAACATGCTCAGAGTTGCTGTTGGCAAGATGGTTGATAATTTTGTGGGTATTTACCAAGTCGACTGCCAGACGTCAGTGCTTCAATGTATCTATGTCCAGGGAAGAAAGGTAATCTGAGGAAGGTATTCACCTGGTTGCATGTCTCTGAACAGTTTCAAGATCAATGTTCTAAGCGAGATAGTCGTTCCAGAATGGTGATACAAAATCTAAATTTGGCCGCACCATAACTATATAGAGCTTTAAATAGATAGCTGGAGAGCAGCTGACAAGGGTCTTGGTGTATGATGCTAAGACATCCTCATCCTTTTTGACAATAGAAAATATGCTTCATCCAATGCAAATCCCTGCTGACAATAATGCCCAAGTCGCATTCACAAGAAAAACTTGTTGATATTAAGTGTTATGAAGGAAGTATGTGTATGATGTGGTTTTCCTCTCAAAATGCAAGGTGATACATTTGTCCACAGCCAATTTGAGTTGCCAGTCCATTGCTGCATTGTGTCCAGGTTTGTTTGTAGGAAGAATGTATAGTTCAGGATATGTCTCCTTAAAAATTAAATGTTATTCAATTCCTAAGAAAATAGACAACTGAAAAGTTTACTTTATTAAAATAGAAAAAAAAATTCAGTTTAAATTAATACAAATATGTTTAAGGGGGGGGGGGCAGTTTAGTTGAGTCGCTAGGGCATTTGCCTAGGAATCACAAGGTTACGGGTTCAAAAGCAGTCCCTGCCAACTCAGCATATGGGTAGCCCAGCTGGGTAATCTGATCTGTATAATAAAGCATCCGACGGTAAGCGTGGTGCTTCATCTCAGAAAAATAAAACAATCTCCCTCAAGGTGAGTGGCGGGTGTGAAGGCTTGCCGTATTCTCGAAGGAAGTGGGCTGGCATGTAGGAGTGACCTAGAATCAAACCTGTGTCCTTCAGAATGCAAAAGGGCGACACATTGGCGCAGTCCCGTATGTGATCGCCAGGTGCCCAGATGATAGCTGCGAGCATTCCGGTGGCTGGGATTGGGTTGACAGTCCCGTGTGTGGTGCGCAGATGCCCGGATGATAGGGGGAAATGGTGTATAAGTAGAAGGCAACACCCAGAAGTGGGGTGACGGCAATAACGAGTGTTGCAACATTAACTGATAAGGATTGTGATGACGACGACGATGACAAAGTCGGTGTTTTAGCCTGTGAGAAGGCGTTGGACTCGCTTCTTTTCGCCCCCACCCCTCAACAAAGACCTGTTGAGTTAAATATTTATTTTCCCCCCTCTATTTTTTCCTTCTAGATAAACTAATGTGACCTTCTCCTGTGGACTGACCAGTGTTAACCGACTAACAAAGACTTATATCAATCAACTCTATGTGGATTCTGGATGTTCTGCCATATCTATCAAGGGGAGCAACTCTAGATATTTAATTAGGACTGGCCCTAATAGAATTTACACACAGTCTTTGAGCAACCAAAGGTCCAGAAGAACAAAACCATTAACCTCTGCTGTTAAGGCATCCAGAATATCCATTTAATGGTTCTTCTTCTGATGCCATCAATAATATTTGCACTTCCTCTATTTCACTATCATTGACATGGGGACAACCATGAGTCCAATGTTTATGAGATCTGAAAATAAAACATTGTGTAATTTTGCCATTCACCACCAAATGGGTTATTCTTTCCTCCTTCTTCCCCTTCCTTGGTAACCTCTGTAATTGCCACATTGTTTCCGGTTCTGTCTGTTGTATAATGCTTTAGCATCCATACTGGGTTCACTTTTTACTAAGGTTTGAGTATATTCACTTTTAAGAATATTCAATAGGCCACTCTTTTTTGTAAATAGTTTTTTTTTAATGTTTGTCTCCCATTATCAAAAGTCATCTTCGGTGTAATTGATAATGCCAGTTGGAAATGTAGTTCCCCTAGGCTGCAGCTTTTTAACAATCTACATACCAATATGGCATCAGGGAGTTCTATATTAACTTATTTTAGTTTATAGACCCTGATATCAAATTCAATTAAATACTCTGCCATTAGGCTCTCTTTTTAGTGTTATTAAATCAAAAGACATTAAAGGATCTTCAATTTTTATCCTGGCAAAATACTTTATGGTAATGTGAACATTAGCTACATAAATGAGAGTAACCTTCCCTTGTTTGTTTCACTTATTTGACCTTGCACATTATTTGAAATGAACTTAATTGTTATTAAGAACACATTTTATGATATTTTCATGTTAAAACATGCAGTTATATTGATTTGAACAAATTCTTTTTTCAATGTAGATTTAAGGTGAAATGAAAAATGGCAGACCAAAACTGACAGCTTCCTCAAAGAGAAACAAACAAGGGGAGATTACTCTCATTTATGTAGCTAATGTTCAGATAACCCACTTTATCAAGCTTTTTAATCAATTGCTGGTATCCTATTTCTGTGTTTATTTCTGTAGTAGGCAACTCTGTCTTGCGCTTGCTGTTAAATTTAGATGGACTGTAAGATCCTATTTTTTCATTGGGCAAGTCTGTCTACATAGAGAAAAGATTTAGAACTCTGGACTAAGTCTTTTTTTTTTCATCTTTTATCTTCTTTGAATTGTGATGGAGTCTTCATATTACAGGCCATATTTGCTCTGCTACCAAATGTTGTTCCTTCTGGCATAGATTCCTCTATCCAAGTGTCAACTCCCTTAGTCTCCCAAATATTGAACTTAAATAGGCAGCTCTCTCTAACTGCCTTCCTCAAGGTGGCTGTTGATTGGTCAATGCAAATTATCAACTAGTACCACAGTTCTTCCCTATATCAAATAATTTTAACTAACAAGTAAGGGAGACCCTTTGGTTTGAATACAGGGTTTTGTACAAACGAGACAAACATGCTTGAACTCATAAGCAATCAAGCGAACAGCATGAACATTCAGACGGCAATACATTGAATACTGCACAAAGATCAGCTGATGATGACCCCGAGCTGAAAAACTACAGTGATTGATCGACAGAATTGGAGCTGATTCATATTCAAAACACAATTTGCAGTGATATATAAGGGTTTCAAGTGACAACATAAACAAGACAAATTGTCAAAATTTGACACTAACCAAATGTTGTTCTTTCAATAAATTCCATCAACTAAACACTCTCTCTAACAACTCAAAAAACAAACTTACCACAGTTGATCCTTCTCCAAACAGACAATTTACCAAGGGTAGATAACTCAGTTATCCTAACACCATCAACCAAGATTCAAGCCTCTCCAATGTTGTACCAGTCCAGACAGAAATAGACAACTATTATTTTTACTATCATCATTCCATTTGGAAATGAATGTCATAATGTAACAAGCGTTGACACGTCATCCCTCCATTCTGAGAAATGAGAGCGTAACATAACATACCCAGGCTATGCTGGGTAGCTGCTTCTAGTTCCTCAATAAAGTATATCATGCCATAATACTGCGTTGGAATTCCTGAA
Source organism: Doryteuthis pealeii (assembly GCA_023376005.1). Lineage (NCBI taxonomy): Eukaryota > Metazoa > Mollusca > Cephalopoda > Myopsida > Loliginidae > Doryteuthis > Doryteuthis pealeii. Next base: position 132,837,221 of record CM042142.1, on the reverse strand, counting down.
AACAAAAAAACAATAACCAAGAAAACACACAATAAAAATACGATTTAAAATATCTTCATTTGTTTGTTGAACAAACAAAAAGATATTTTAATTGTTCTTTATTATTTAATAACTTATATGATATGTATAACATTTTTTTGACTTAAAAAAATCTGGTCAAATTCAAATCTATTTGTTTTGAGTTTTTTTTTTTTTTTTTTAAAGTTGCAAAAAATGAAGATTCAATTCTGTATTCAGTAAAAAAATGCCAGTTAAACATTTTGGAGGAATTTGTCTTCACAAAAAGTTCATTTTTTTTTGTTGTTGCAATATATACAAAGAACTTATGTAAATATACAAATTAGATATGTTTGAATATATCAATTATATATTTACAATTGGAATAATAATGTCAGCATAATGCATTAAAGTTTATTTAACTGTTTTAGATTTGAAATGTAACAATATTACACATTTTAGACAAATGTGTAAATAACGATTGTCTGTTTTGTTTTTTTGTTTCTTTAAGAAAAGACGATTCTCGGGGGGGGGGTTCTTCATATAAAAAAATGCTGGAATGTTTTCTGTAAATTTTTTAAAAATTTCAGTTAAGCAACTTTTTTTCTTTTTCTTTTTTTTTTTTGTAAATATTTTGGAAAATAAAAGTGAAGCAAATGAAAGGAAGAACCCTAAAAATATTCACATTCACCCAATAATAAAAATTCATTTTTTTTCTAATTATATCAAAATCAAAGTGAAATATAAGAATTTAACTATTTAACTCTTTGCCTACCAAATATCCCCCATGGCTGTACCAAATTTTCTTGGTATTTTTCTCCTGTATGATGCGATATTTCAAATTTCACTATCTATTCACCTCAGAACTCATTCTATTCAAATAAAGTCCTATCATTATTGTAATCTGTGACATGCATAAAAGTTACTGCCAGCGGCTTACGGTAGGATCACTCTGGTAGGAGAAGCGCTGTGAGCAGCTTAAAGTAGGCAAAGAGTTAAAACAAACCAACCAAACAAAAAAAATATTACAAAGTCTTAAAATTGTAGTTTAACTTCACAATGAACTAAAATCAGAAAAAATCCTTCAGAGCTTTTTATAATCACAAGTTTTACCGTAAAAATGGTAAATTAAAATTAACCTATTTTCTCCCATCAATATAAATATATTAAACTTCTTTTTGTTATGAAAAGGGTTGGTTAAGATTATTAACTGAAATAAACAGATTAATCAGAGATCTAGAGGATTTTGCACAGGTTTTTAAAGAATTTTTGGCAAAACAAAATTAACAAAGAAGAAAATGTGTCTGAAATTTCAGCCAAATTAAGGAAAAATTTTAAATCAATATCAGAGTATTTAACACTAAAAGATTTTTATCCACATTTTCTGATATGAAAATTTATCATTTTTATTCACTGATGAACACAGATTAATCTTCATCTTGATTCTTCTCATAGTCCAAATTTTTCCAATATCTGAAGAAAGCCAGAAAGTAGAACAGTCGAAACGGTTAATAATCAAAATGAGGACACTACTTGAAGTATATCAGTGAATAAACCAAAAATATTTATCAAAAATTAAATGTAGATGCAATATTAGGAATAGAACTATTTAAGATTATAACATGAATTATAAAAAATGATATATATATATATTGATGTTAGCATTGTGCATATTTTGAGAGATTTCCTCTTAACTTGGATTGGGATAACTTGAATCTTTTTATACTTTAATAATTTATCTAAAATTGAATATCAGAACAAATTTATAAAGACAAACAGAGATAATTAAACTCTGAATGTTGATTTTTTTTTAACAGCAGAGATTTACGATTTTCAATTTTATTTGCCAGCAGTTGAATTACCACTTAAAAAAAAAAACTTTTTTAGATGGACTAGACAGATCTGAATATATCTTTTTAACATTTTCCAGATGGACTGGACAGATCTGGACTTACTAACTGTGCATTTGTTTGAGTTAATTTTAAAACTAATCGAATTTAGAAATAAATTCAGTTTGAATTACATGAATTATTTTGCTGTCATGTATGGCACAGTCAAAGGATAAATTTGATATTATGCCCTTTGGGGGGGAATATTTTGTGACCAAGAGATTGATTTATTACAACCTTGCTGAATAGTTTAAATTCTTTTAACATTTTAATTATTTATATATATAATGAAAAATATTCCATAAAATGTTCCCTCTTAACTCTACAATTAAAAATTTTCCCTTTTAACTTTTCAATCTAAATTTTTTTTTCTTAACTTATATCTCAAATGTGCAAAGGTCACACAAGATGCACTCTTTTAGACTCAAACAAGTGGAATAATAACAGCGAATAGAATATCAAACACCCTAAATTGTTAAATATTTTCTTATAGAATAAAAATATTATGAAGGACCAATTTCGAAATGTCGACAAGGATGACATTTTGTCCCTCTTGAGAGAAATTAAATACCAAAAATTAGAAGCATAGAAATGATTAGGACTATACAAAATAATAATTTTAAAAAATCAATTATTGAAAAAAAATTTCAGATTTTGAAAAAGCATTAGAATGAAATATTAAAAAAATAAATAATAAACTCTTCAACAACTATACAAAAATGTAGATATAGACATTTAATGTACACAATTACTTAACCTCTAGGTATAAATTAACCCAAGATGGGTTGACATGCCATTAAAATCAATCAATAATGTCAGCATAATGCATACTAACTCATTTAATTGTTTAAACATTTTCTCTTTCCTGTTAAATATCTATTGTCATCATTTTCTGTCTTAAAAAAAAAAAATCCCAAAAAAACAGCCCCCACCCCCCCCGGAACAACCCCCCATCTTTTGATTTTCATATTTGTAAATTTATATAAAAGATTTCTATTTTGTCTTTTTAAAATCTTTAAGAAAATTTTTTTAATGAATTTCTTTTGAAATTCTAAATTGACTTTAAAAGCCAGAAAGAAAAAAATGCCCTCCTCGACAAATTTGTTGGTTAACAGAAAACAACAGAATTTAACAATTTCATGAAGAAAAAGTAATAAACTCAGCAGAGTGGACTATTGTCAGTACCAGCCAAACATCGAGGGAGTCTATCTTCTTTTCACTAGCGCTAGACCAAGGAGATTGTTTGTGCATTTGAGCTGGAGCGCCACAACTACTATCAGCTTCCCACTTTAAGACACAGATCTAAGCTGTGCTACTCAGAGGCTGAGCCCCACCTAAGCAACAAACAATCTCCCTGGTCTAGCACTAGCGAAAAGGGAATAGACTCCCTCACTGTTTTTGGCTGATATAGACAATAAGCCACTCTGTAGACTTTATGGAGAAAAAAAAAAGTTAAATCTTCACAAACATTAGTGAAACGTTTTGTGATTGAATTTATGAACCGGTTTTCTGGCATTTAATGAAAAGAAATTATTTTCTTGGGTGATTAACAATCAAGTGGAAAAATAATCAGATGCAAAAACACACACAATGTTGAATGCCAGATACATTCACACACAGAAAGAGAGGGGGGGAGTCAAAAGAAACAAAAGTTTTGGGGTCTCTTACTCTCTCTCTCTCTCTCATTTCTCATCCTCTCTCATTTCTATTTCATCCTCTCTCTCTCTCTCTCTTATTTCTTATTCTATCCCACAATGCATCTCATTCTCTCACCTTGGAGAGAGAGAGAGAGAAAGGAACTCAAAAGAAACAAAAGTTTTCTTTTGCTCTCTCTCTCTCTCTCTCTTCTCTCTCTCATTCTCTCACCCTGGAAATCACTGAATTAGAGAGAGAGAGAAAGAGAGAGAGAGAGGGGGGGAGATCTCAAAAGAAACAAAGATTTTCTTTAGCACCCCCCCCTTATCTCTCTCTCCAATCTCATTCTCTCACCCCGGAAATCACTGAATAAATTTATATGAATGAACCCATTTTCTAATCAATCAAATATATAGTAAAAACCTCTTCACACACACACACACACACACACACACACACACACACACACACACACACACCCAAGACTTTTGTATTAGACATTTTTGTTTTTTGTTCATAAAGAAATATCGTTTATTGTTCTAGTAGATTTTTACCAGCAGTAAAGCTAGATGAAATGGACATTTTCTTTTTAACATGTTATTAGGGGGGAGGGGGTTTTTGTTTAGAGAATTCCTTGTTTTCCTTCCCGTTTCCAAATGATAACCATTCCATGAGCATCACATGAAGCCAATAAACTTTCATCATAATTGAAGCAAACATCCAAAACTGGCGCCGAGTGTCCAAGAAGTTTGTTCACACAAGATTTCGTTTCTTTGGCAATATCAAAAAAATACACACACATATCTTCACTGCCCGAAACTGAAATAGAAAGAACAAAAAAGAAAAGTTTTTAAAAAGTGAGAAAATGAGAAAAATTATAAAATGCAACATTTATCAATTTTATTTCCTTAAAAAGATATTTTCAGAAACAGACAGTGGCAAGTTGGAGGTGACGTGGGTAATGGTTAGAGTCGTAGGAAATGGACTTGTCGACCAGAGTTCAAATCCTGGACGAAGCTACAGTTCACATAGTGCTAATACCCTTGGGAAAGGTTTGAATCGTAAATAGTAGGGCAGATTGGGCTCTTTAACCTTGTTTAGGCAACCAGTCTAGGAGAAGGAAATCTCTGAATTCAGACCTGTTAAGCACCGCTTGGCATGGTCACTATTAGAATAGGCTCAGTCCTAATTAGAGATCTATTTCACTAATTTTATTCTAATTTTAATTTTTCTATATATTAATATTCAGTATTCCTAAAACTTCCATCCATTATCATCTTGCAACACCCTCTGATTAAAAATGAGACTGTCCAAGATGAAATGAAATAAAACTGTTCATGTTCCTGACACTAATACATTATTCTATGTTCTAGACATGAGACTTTGATGAGTTGTGGTGCACCTGAGCACTGTACACAATAAATTTCATTATTTAAAAAAAAAAAAAAAAATGCAAAATCTAAATACTAATTATCCGATGTTGCTTATCTGCCGAATTGTTATTTCTTATGAGTGTCATAATCTCAGCTAATTAATGGACCGTTCCTTTTTTATTATAAAAAAGGGAAATAAAAAGACATGCTACACAGAAAAAATATAAAAAAGGAAAGACAGAAAAAAGAGAGAGAGAGAGAGAGAGAGAAAATTAAATCAAGATTATTATATTTTTACATATTGAACTATTTGCAGTAGCTCTTAAATAAACATATCAAACATTGTAATAATTAGATTATCATACTGTAGTATATCCATAGATCCTGCTAGTCTATATATTAATACATTAGTACCTACCTATGTGTGTCACACTTTAACCACCCCCACCCCAATCCGGAGAAGCTTCACAGTTGTGTACTGGATTGATCTAAACAGATATCTTAAACATTTTTGAAGTGAACTTGACAAATCTTTCATTCCTTATGGTGATAACTGTTACGCTAAGTACACCTCAATAAAATTGTCTGAATGAAAAAATAGTTGTGTTTCTCTTAACATCCTAAGTCCGGAGCCCAATTCCTATGAGGATTTATCAAAAAATGGCTAAAAATGCCTTTTCATTTAAAGTTACCTGTTATTTCCCATAAATCAAAGACTTCTGAATATGTTTAATATTACATTTAAACAAAGTCCAGAGCCCCATTCCTATAAGGATTTATCAATAAATGTCTAAAAATGGTCTTTTCATTTAAAGTTACCTGTTATTTCCCATAAATCAAAGACTTCTGAATATGTTTAATATTACATTTAAACAAAGTCCAGAGCCCCATTCCTATAAGGATTTATCAATAAATGTCTAAAAATGGTCTTTTCATTTAAAGTTACCTGTTATTTCCCATAAATCAAAGACTTCTGAATATGTTTAATATTACATTTAAACAAAGTCCAGAGCCCCATTCCTATAAGGACTTCTGAATATGTTTAATATTACATTTAAACAAAGACTTTCATTTCAGGTAGATAAGGAAAATGAATGTGACTTCCGGTCGGGTGGAATGAAGTGATATAGGACATTAAGAGTTAAAAAGAGAAGAGAGAGAGAGAAAGAGAAAAGAAAGTTATACTCACTGACACAGGCTCCTTGTCTAAAGGACATAAGTGGACAGAATGTACTTTTTACATGAGCTGTTCTGTGCTTTATAGGAAACTTTCTCTTCAATTGAAGACCACCATCTTCAGAAACTATGCTGAAATTTACAAAAAAAATATATATATTAAAAAATTTGTGAAGATTTTTTTGTAAAATCTATAAATTAATAGGCTTATTATCATCTTGCCAAACCCTCTGGTTAAAAATGAGACCATCCAAATCGTCCAAGATGAAATGAAAAAAAATGTAAATCCTGAATATCTGGTATTGCTTATCAAGAATATTGTTAAGATAGTTAAATCAAGATTGTGTTTTTGTTTTTTACACATTGTTCTATATATATATATATATGTGCTCTTAAGTAAATATATCAAACATTGTAATAATTAGATTATCATAATGTGGTATATCCACAGGTCCTGCTAGTTAATAATAAAATTTCATGAAATAAAAGTTATTTTCCATTTAAATCACTGGTTCTGAACCGGGGTCAACATCAACCCCGGAGATCCATGTAACATTATTGGAGGTCCACACAAACAAAACAAAAATACTGAATTGGGGGTGCACAATGATATTTTAGTGGTCCATAAAACAATTCTACTTCAGAGCAATTATTACTGAGAATTAAATTGTTGAATCAAATATTGGTTTTCACTTATTATCAAAACGGTTTGTATTAGACTGATATTGTGAAATATAGCATAATTATTTACTATTTCTTTAATTTTTGATACAATTCCTTTAAGTTTTTATTAGTAAAAGATATATATATATATATATATATATATATATATGGCAAGGTCAGTTTTACTTCTCATTTATCATATGTCTATATTTAAAAAAAAAAATGATTAATTAAATACAATAATCAAACCAAATAAATAATTCAATTGAGAGTAAAAAACATTTGATGGAAAATAAAATTGCAACAGGTAAATGCTGATTTTGATAAAGTTTGTGAATGGGACATGAATACTATAAATACACACCCCTTCTTTTGATTGGTTGTTTTATTTTATGGCATATCAACCCTTTTTAGGTCATTTAATGCTGAATCAAATCATTTTGATAAACAAAGGACTTAGGTTGCTTTCAGTAGAATATTATTGATACTCCTTCTTTTGGAACCAAACAGTATTAATCTGTATATAGAACTATACAGACTATATTACATTATATAGAACCATGGAAATTTAATCTTAGTAAATTGAAATACATATTCAAAGTGTTGCAATTCTATTTTCTGTAGTTTAAATTTAATAAAATATGAAAAAGTTCAAATTCCCAGTAAATGTAAAAAAATATTAATCAATAATTAATAACATCTTATTTACTAAAATGAAATATCTTGGGTTATACTGCATTTAGTGATGAAGTTCCAATTCTGGAACTCTGGGGAATGTGAAATACCCTTTTATCGCCATTATTCCCAGGTCCACCCTGACCCGAACTGGTAATACCTGTTAGGGGTCCATCTATGGGTTAAAAAAAATGAGTATTCAAAAATATGCTTAAAAAAAAGTGAGTTTTGAAAAAAGAATTGTATACCCAACAAGAATGAATAAAACAAAATGACTTTGGCATAAAATAACCCAACAAGGGTTGACATGCCGTAAAATCCAACCAACTAGCTAGAATTTAAAACTAATTACTAAAAACCTCAGTTTGATGATTAAAAATCCAATTCCTAAAGATAAAGGTTGCTTCAGTCGGTAGAGCGTTCGGCTAGAAACCACAAGGTTCCTAGTTTGATACCGGCCCTTGCCAACTCAGCGTATGAGTAGCACAGGATCTGTGCGGTAAAGTAAGGAGCTGATGGTTGGTGTGGCGCTCCACCTCAGACGCAAAAACAATCTCCTTGGTCTAGCGCTAGTGAAAAGGGGATAGACTCCCTCGCTGATTGGCTGATACCGACTTTAGGCCACACAGACAACTTTACTTTTTACTTACTTACATAGTACCTGCTGTTGCTTAAGTGGTCACCCCTTCTTTTGGAACCAAATTAATCTGTATCTAGAACCATATGTACAATATTACCATGGAAATTCAATCTGGAGTAAAATGAAATACATATTCAAAGTGTTGCAATTTCATATTCAATTAAGTTTAAATTTAACAAAATGTGAAAAAGTTCATATTCCCAATGAATGATAGTAAAAAAATGATTAATTAATAATTGATAACATCTTATTTACTAAGATTAAAAATAATTAGTAAAAACTTCAATTTTAATAGAGAAGCAAATTACCTGAATAAGAATAGGTAATTTACTGCACAATTCACAAGTAAAGATGGATCTCTGGCCTCTCGGTTGATCCAGCTTCTGGCTGATATACATGTCACAGTTCGATTTTCACACACTGTGATTCTGAAAAACAAAACAAAACAACATATATATATATACACCTTCATATTTCTTAAACTGTGAACACTATACTGAACAAAGATTATATATACTAGCAAATATATGCACCCTCTGGGTGCAAGTGTTTAAGTTTTAATGTAATAAAATATATCAAATTAAAAAGGCTAATAAAACTAAATAAGAATGCAGATAAAAAGATAGGTGCTATAATCAGAAAATAAGACAACTGAAACTTACTCTTCTATCACTCCTGTCTTTTATTGCTAAATTTTCCTGATTTAACTGTTTGGTTAAATTAGGAAGTAAAGAATAAAATTACAGTTATTTCTTCTTGTTAATGGATTTCTTTTAAGATTTATCCCTGAGATTTTTGCTCATATTCATTAAGATAAAAGCAAACAATTAGAAATCAATAATACTAAGCATATATTTATTAAAATCAATTTTTTAATATCAATTTCCCGTTCACACTGTAAACTGCTATTTTGTTGTATATATAAATACAATTGCAGGTTATTAGTATGTAGATATGGCCAACTGTATTAATAAAGAAAAACAATTTTATTAATAATTGAAGTTTAAATAAAAATCAAATCATGGAGAATGTGACATAAATAACTAAGGGAATTGTGACTTGAGTAGTAATGTAGTTTTGGTTACAGACAAACACACAATCTCCATTATAATAAAAAATAATATATATATATATATATATATATATATATAAATATGCTGGTAGTTAGGATCTTTCGATGTGTGGTTTAACCGTAGTGAGAGCTCAATGTGCCTAGTGCCAGTGAGTGGACGGATAGAACAAAATATTCAATAAAAGAAGGAAAAAACTTAAATTTAAAGAATATTTTAATTGTTTTTTTTATATAAAATCAATCATAGAATTAATTTTGATTTGTTGGAGAATAAAACAATAATATTAGAGATTAATAACACCGAGCAATTATTAAATTCAGTTTTTAAAACCAGTATGCAAATTAACCACACCATATATTATGTAAACCTTTATTTCTTAGTGATATATAAGACACATTACAGGATTTTAAACACATTAATAACATGAGCTTTTTGAGGCAAATCTAACTGAGATTTTCATAGTGACATTGGTAATAAATAAGACTTATTCTATGCATGAATTATTTTGACTATAAATTAGATACTCATTGATAAACTTACACAATTCCTGAGGGTATTGTGATGTAAGCAGTGACACTGAATCTCCATTATAATAAGACGTGATGTTTAAAAAGAGGAACTCTAAAAAAAACATTGAAAATTGGCAAGAGAGAAAAATCTGTTTTCAAGAAACTTGACAAACCTTCTTCCTTTGACTAATTTTCCAGTTGCTAAGTCAAAAAGAAAAGAGAAAATAAATCCCTTGTCATCACCCGACCACAAAATACGTCCATTTGAGTCAAACGCCATAGTCAATACTCGACCAGCTGCTTTTCCTGTACCTCCCTGCAAAAATAATAATAATGATATATAGATGATAGAAACGAGGTATGAGTATATGAGGCAATTGAAAGAGATAATATTAATTCTTTGGAAATATTTCATTAAAATACAAAGAATGTAATCAAAAATCTAATAATAAAAGATTGTTTATTTTTACATTTCTGAAGAAAAAAAAAATCAGTTTGAGTATTTTTGTCAACTTTTAACATTTTTCACACAAAACCAACATAAACTGACAATGTTAGAAATCTTTTGTTTATGTAACTTCTTCTCTTTTCTTCTTCTTCTTCTTTGAAGTCCGTCGCAGACGACGATGACGTCACTCCATGTCTTCAACAGTTGTGGACCCTCTGGTGGCTCATTAGTCCAATTCTGGACTTGCAGATGCAGTCACACCATTGCAGAGGAAATTCCCATCTACATTTGGTTGTTCATGACAACGAAGACGTCACCGCTCTGCATCCTGTTTATCTAATTTTTGAGCTGCTTAGCTTCGGTCCGGCAGGTGTCTCGCCAACTCTGTCTACTGTTGGAGGCCAGAAATTCGACACTTGAAGGTGTGATGTTACATTTCTTCAGCATATGTAACATGTGGGGCATATATAATAGTGCGCTGTGAATGTGTTTATTTTTTCTACTTTCCCAGTGAAGAAAATCCTGAGCAAATGTTTAAAAAATTATTTATAACTAGCTTAAAAGCTGCTCTGTTGGGCGGTAATTAAGCTCGCTCCAGCTGAGGGATCTTAATTGGGGCTTTAGTCTAGAAATTACACTTCATGCATTGACTACATAATTAAATTTGATTAAACATAAACAATATTTTTCAAATATTTAACAGTTTTAATATTTAACTCTTTGCCTACCAAATTTCCCCCCATGGTTGTACAAATTATTCTTTCAACTGGTCCCCTATTGCAAAAGGATCAAGCACCAGTCTCAGGGGTTGGTTCACAGATAAAACAAAAGATGGTGGGGGTGTTCACATAGTGATTTTTCAGTGTAAAAGTTAAATGTGTGAGAGCCACTGCCAGCAACTTACGGTAGGATCACAGTGGTAGGAGAGCGCTATGAGTGGCTTAAAGCAGGCAAAGAGTTTAAGCTTACCTTTTAAAGTTCAATGATAATTCTTCTGCTGCCACTTGATTTAAAGATAATTTGATGAACGCAGGTCATTTCTTTCATACAAAAAATCATTTCTATTTCATAGATGACTTTTGCTGGATTTCGAAACTAATTTTGATTATTGCCAAATTTATTTTCAAGTTATAAAAATTATCACACAAAAAGTTCTTCTAAAATAAAATTACTAAAAATTGCATAAACAAGACTTTGAGGAATACGAAATTTCAACATTAGGGTCCGGATTCAGCTGAGAATGTTTTTAATTTGTTCATGGAGTCAGCTTACTTCCAAAATTGTATGATATGTTGGGCTACGGCCTCTAGGAGTAAATTTGAAAAATGTGACACACTGACATTCACATTTATTATTAGAGATTAGAATGCATTTTTTTTAAAAATCATTACAAAACTAAAAGTTAATTTGATATCCTAAAAAAAAAAAGAAATAAAAACTAGAAACTAATTTTTGGAGGCTTTCATCTCAGAATCAGAAACCCTCCTGAAAAAGGCTGGAGGGTTCATCAGCCAAAACATTGTGTATATGACAATAAAGAAGAGGAAAACAGTTGGAAATATTTAAATACAAATTATCAAGCCTAATGTGAAAAATTCAGACAAATAATTGATGATGTCGTGGGTATACTGTCCTCGGACCAGCTGGCATCTCTCTTCCACAAGTCCTTTCGTGACTTTCGGAAACATTTTTTCACGCTCAGAATTGTGGAGACATGGAATAAACTGCCCACGTCTGTTGTAGGCTGCCGAAGCACTGAATCTTTCAAAGCCTGTAGTCCGCCGACACTATACCTGATGCCACTCTCCACATACATATGCACACACGTGCACACATACATGCATATTACTACTGTAAACTGTTCATGTTCCTGACACAAATACATTATTATGTGTACTTGACATGAGACTTTGATGAGTTGTGGTGCACCTGAGCACTGTACACAATAAATTTCATTATTATATATTTATGAATTATTTACCTTACAACATTGACCAGTTGATACATTCATCACTTGAACGTGTCCTTTGTTGCTACCAGTCTGGATTTAAGTTAAGGAATTAAGAAATACATTTATAAAAATGAAAATATGTCAATTTAGTCCACATCAAATTCAAAACTGATTCTGACATAACAGAGATAAATTCACTTACAGGTAAGGAATACACCAACTGCACCTCTGCAGAGGGGTAAAATCCCCCCAATGCAGCCCCCTGTTGGCTATGGGTGGTGATCATGATGCTTAAGGATATAATCCTGGTGACATGCAACACTCCACTTTGGCCTTTATTTCGTCAAGATGGCTGGTCACATCAAGCCCTAGCACCTATATGATTGTCCCAACCCTATTGCTCTTATAGCACCCTCAACTCTTTTTATCATATATGTGTTAGAAGGAGGCTGGTGTTCTTAATATCCTGGGTATGACATCAAACTGCATCTAATAGTGAAGTTCCAATTTTGGAGCTCTGGGGAATGTGGAGTACCCCTTTCATCCCCCTAACTCCCAGGTCCACTCAGTGGTAGTACCTATTAGGATCCCATCTATAGGTTAAATAGAAAAAAATTTTTTTTTTTTAATTTGAGTCTAAAAAAAAAATTGAATACCCATCAAGAATGAATAAAACAAAATGTCTTTGGTATAAAATAACCCAACAAGAGTTGACATGCCATAAAATCCAACCAACAGGTAAGGAAAATGTTAATTGAAATTTCTACCTATTGTCATACCTTGATAGTCAGCAAAGGCACCCCCATTGTAATGTAATGGTTAACAAGCTATTCTTGCAGACCCATTACTACTGACTTCTGAATAGTGAATTTGATCCTCACTGGATGCCTTATACTTGAAACCGTGGGTAATCTGAACATTAGCTACATAAATAAGAGTAACCCCCCTTGTTTATTTCACTTTGAGGAAGACGTGTGTTTTGTTTTGTAAAAACACAGATTTTTCGACAAATTGGGTATAACTATACTTTTCTAATATACAGGTACTCTCATAGAAATATTAACATCTTTCTTTTTAAATTGATTTAAAAATGTTAACATAGGAATACGTTTAATATATTTTCAAACATTCTCCATATGTTCACCATCCCTGTCAACATATGCTTAGAATCCCCCACAGGTGATTTAAAAAAAGATGTTAATATTTCTATGAGAGTACCTGTATATTAGAAAAGTATAGGTATACCCAATTTGTCAAAAAATCTGTGTTTCAATTTTTCATTGCTTGTTTTTTTTTGGGGGGAGGGGGGTGTCAATGCTGAGAGTCGAATGAAATCAGTCTAATTTTAATAATTATATAAATAGCAGAAATTAATACTGGAAATCATTTCTCAAATACAAAAGATTAAATAAACTTTGTTGAAATGCAATGGACATTCCGAGGAAGAATTGGATTCATGCCTTTTCCACAAGATTATTAGTGCTATGTAAAACGCAAACAGTCTTGTCCAGGATTTGAACTAGAGTCACCTTGTCTATTTGCTACAAAAGTAACCATTATACCACCTTAAGACAGATTTAAATCAGAAATATTCTATGAAGACATTCAAATTTTACAAAGCCAAAACAAACCATTAAAAAAAAAAATCAATTTTCTATGTATTTACCCAACCCTTCCACCATGGGCAGGATGTGACACAAGGTCAATTTTTAAGTGGAGTACAGTTGTTTCAATTCAGAGTTTTCTTTCTACTAGGTTGGTTGCCTAACCAAATTTAAAGAACCCAATCTACCAAATACTTTAACCATAGCTGAGGAATAACAGAGGGTTTATACCTTTAAGAGTGTTAGTGTGAAGTGAAACACAAACAGCCTCATCCAGGATTTCAATTCCATTTTCTACAACACGCTTCCACATTTGTCTTGTTACTTGATATGCAAAAACTGACAATGCAATAATTCATTTCTATTTTTACAAAAGTTAAACATTAAAATTTAAGTTTATTTAGTGTAAATATAGGGGCCGGGTTAGCTCAGTCGGTAGAGCGTTCGGCTAGAAACCACAAGGTTCATAGTTTGATACCGGCCCTCGCCAACTCAGCGTTATGAGTAGCACAGGGATATGTGCGGTAAAGTAAGGAGCTGATGGTAGATGTGGCGCACCACATCAGATGCAAAACAATCTCCTGGGTCTAGCGCTAGTGAAAAGGGGATAGACTCCCTCGCTGATTGGCTGATACCGACATTAGGCCGCCCCGACAACTTTACTTACTTATGTAAATATATTCAACAAGAATCATTTTAAAAAATTAAATAAGGGATGTAACTGCTAAAAGCAAGAATAAATTGTCGATAGTTTCGTACTCAATTTTAGAGTTATTTCCCTTACATCAGAAAGTACAGCAGTTTTTATTGTGATATATAATTGGTTAGTTGACTAATCTGGAAAAACATTCCTAATGAAGTAAACTGGTTCTTTATTGAGAATCACACAATTCCGAGTTTAGTAATTACCTATATTCAAAGCTTATGTAAAATCTTCTCAGTTCAAAGCTGATATCATGGATGTAGAAAAAATAAAAATAAAATAAGGTATTCCAAAAATTTATTTCAGATGGTAAAGTCAACATTAAAATATTTTGTTTTTTAAATCTTCATCGGGACATCAGGATGAATAAAGTGATGTCTAAACAGTGATGAAAATCTTTATTGCTCCTAATTTCCTGATGAAAGTTTTAAAAAACCGAAACCGAAATCGACTTAACCATCTGAAATTAATCTATCTTTTTGGAATACTTTGTTTTTTCTTATTTTCTACATACCGTCAGATTTATTTACATATCTTACCACCCATATATATATATATATATATATATATATATATATATATATATTTTTCAAAGAAAGAAAAACTTAACAAACCATCATTTGGCTATTATAAATTCATGAGTCCCATCAGATAGCCTATTACATAAAGACCTTTATGTAATAAGCCATCTGATGAGACTAGGCTTATACTGAGTGCTGGTCGAAATAAATTTATAATAGCCAAATGACAATTTGTTAAATTTTTCTTTCTTTGAAAGTGTATATATATATATTATATGAATAAGCGGTAGTAATCCAATGTAGTGTTATTAGAAGAGTGCTCAATATCTGTGATAGAGCGTTAATAGATAAATAAATAAATAAAAGTTTTAGTTTATATTTATTATCATTGGAACAATTTTGCTACCATTGGTTTCTTGCTGTGTAGCAGTCATCAGGCAACAAAAGTGAATACTTTCATTGCCTGAAGACTGCCACAGAGCAAGAAACCAATGGTAGCAAAATTGTTCCAATGATAATAAATATAAACTAAAACTTTTATTTTATATATATATATATATATATATATATATATTAGTCTTCATCAAATTTCCTAATATCTTTATTATTTAAAATGATTAAAAACCCATACTATTATTGTCTGCTTGTATGCATGACTATGACGCTTTTCTATCTAAGAATAGTGAAGTATCTGTCCAATCTCTTCTTAGTTAAACTTTCTGACCAAAAGAATAAAGAAAAAGGTACAAGGAGGAGGAGGTAGAAAATAATTGTGAGGGAAGAAGATAAACTAAGAAAGTCAGAGAGAAAAACAGAGTGAAAATCCAATTATTTACAAAGAGAATCATAAAATATAATGTAAAAGAAAAGAAAAATAAGAACTTGAAAAAGGATACAACAAACATGTTGTTGTTCAAAGGCTGAAAAAGGCAACATAAGAGTTCAGCTCCACTGCCATCTTCAATAACACGGATACAATTTCCTGCAGCGACATCCCAAAGTCGAGCTGTTCCATCCAATGATACAGACAAAATGATATCATTTGAAGAGGACCAAGAGAAATCTAAAAAAAAAAAGAAAAAAATATAAAAGGAATAAGAAATTCAAGTAAGAAATAAACAATTTCATTATCTGATCAATGTTTAATGAATACAAAAATTAGAGCAAGTTCATTTTATTCTAACATAAATTTCAACACTTAATTTAACATTTAAATTGCACCGGCATAAACAGCATGTTCTCCATTCTCTGGAGAGGCACCCTCGCTGGCTTGGGCATGTCAGGAGAATGGAAAATGACCGCATCCCAAAAGATCTTTTGTACGGCAAATTAGTAAAAGGCTCCCAATCGGTTGATAGACCATGCCTACGATTTAAACATATCTGCAGGAGAGTCATGAGGATATGCCATATTGATACAAACATGTGGGAGGTAGATGCAAAAAATAGAGTGGCCTGGTGCCTTAACATTAAGCAAAGCACAAAGAGGGGTGAAGCGGAGAGGAGAGAAACCTCGACAGCAAAGAGGGAGAAAAGACAGCAGCCCCAGAAAGCATCAGTTTGTGTGCATTCAGTGCACCAAAGACACTCAAGAACCTTGAGCACCTTTTTGATCTCCATGCTTCTAACACACATGGGCATACCTACAAAGTCAGAAAACAGCATAGCTCACATGACTTTTGGAAACATTTTTTCATGCTCAGAGTTGCCGAGGCATGGAATAAGCTGCCCACGTCCGTTGTGGGCTGCTGAAACACTGCATCTTTCAAAGCCTCCATGCTTCCTGTAGTTCACCAACACTATACCTGATACCCCTCTCTGCACGCATGCGCACACATACATGTATATTATTACTGTACACTGTTCATGTTCCTGATATAAATACATTATTCTGTGTACTAGACATGAGACTTTGAGGAGTTGTGGTGCACCTGAGCACTGTACACAATAAATTTCATTATTAGCATTATTATTATTATTAAGAATTGGCCTGCAGAGTCACTTGCTCAGATGCTGATAGTTTTTTTTTTTGACACTACATCATTGTCCTTAGTGTATGGAAAAAGGCCAACAAATTTCAACTAAGCTCTTATTTCCAGATGACCCAAGAAGATCAAATAAAAATCAAATACTTAGAGTCATGTGGTGTAATGGTCACCATTGAAATAGATTTGACAACCAGAGTTTGAATCCTGGACAAGGCTATTTGCATTTCACATAGTGTTAATATCTTCAGGAAAGATACCAATCCCACTATTGGTAAATAGTAGGGAAAACTGGACTCTTTAACCTAGGTATGGCAACCTTTCTAGGAGAAGGAAAATTCTGAAGTCAAACCAAACGGGCTCTTTTTCTCATTAGTCAAAACTAATTTGAGAGCTCCTCCTCCCCATCCTCTTTCCACTTTCCTAAAAATTATTGGAAAGTTTAAAAAAGGAGGGTTCATATTAGAATCATCCAGAAAAATCTTGTTAGGTCTTATTTTCGGGAAAATACAGTATATGACAATTAGGCAAGAGGAGATTAAAAATAATAATGAAATTTATTGTGTCCAGTGCTCAGGTGCACCACAACTCATCAAAGTCTCATGTCAAGTACACAGAATAATGTATTTGTGTCAGGAACATGAACAGTTTACAGTAGTAATATGCATGTATGTGTGCGTGTGTGTGCATATGTATGTGGAGAGTGGCATCAGGTATAGTGTTGGCGGACAACAGGAAGCATGGCGGCTTTGAAAGATTCAGTGCTTCGGCAGCCTACAACAGATGCGGGCAGTTTATTCCATGTCTCTGCAACTCTGAGCGTGAAAAAATGTTTCTGAAAGTCACGTGAGTAGTGCTGATTAAATATACATTTTTTTTCTATTGTTAGACTTTGAGAAGAAACAATGAATTTGAGAATTGCAATCATAAGAGGAGTCACCCTTAACAAGAATTCTTTGTTTTGATCTGAGTCTCATCAGAGGATTACCACAGGAAGAAAAACTATGATAGATAACATAATGAATTGAAGCTGAATAATTTAAGAGAAAGAAAAGATGTTGGAGTACTCACCAGTAACACCACTGCCATGACCTCTTAACATGCATATAACCGTAGCAGGTGGAGGAATCACTTGACATATAGATAAGGTACCATCAGTTGATGAACAGGCAACTCGTGACTTATCATCATTTGCAAATCTAACACTTGTGACTGGAATAAAAAAAAACAAATGGAAAAAGAAATTAACAAAAATAGGTTAGAACAAATTTTCAAAGTTTGAATTCAAATCAGTTCAATTCTTATGTTTAAATTTGGTTATTTCCTATTAGTCCAACATAAACAAAGGGAAACCACTCTTGACTGATAAATTATTTATTTATTTATTGATCTACTAGGAAAAAAGAAGACGAGATTAGGGTTAGGGTTTAGGGTTAGTTTAATGAGAAAATAAATAAATAATTTATCAGTCAAGAGTGGTTCTCCTTTGTTTATGTTGGAGTTATAGGAAACAACCTTAAATTCTATACTTTTGACAACAATATTTAAAAAGATGTAATATGATAAAATAAGTAAAGTTGGCAGAGTGGCCTATTGTCATTATCAGTCGGAAAGCAAGGGTGTCTCTCCCCTTTTCGCAAGCGCTAGACCAGGGAACTTGCACCTTGATTTTCTATTAAAACATAGTAAAGTAGAAAAAAAATTTGGTGGTCTGAGGTAGAGCGTCACACCTACCACCAGCTCCCCAATTTACTGCACAGATCAGATTACCCAATCTGTGCTACTCATGCTACTGAGTTGGCAGGGACCAACATCGAACCAGGAACCTTGAAATTCCTGGTTGGTTGCTCTATCAACTGAGCTAAACAAACCCCTA
Organism: Doryteuthis pealeii; assembly: GCA_023376005.1. NCBI lineage: Eukaryota > Metazoa > Mollusca > Cephalopoda > Myopsida > Loliginidae > Doryteuthis > Doryteuthis pealeii. The sequence continues at coordinate 132,818,504 of CM042142.1, read as the reverse complement.
ATAATAATGAGATTATTGTGTTTAATGCTCAGGTGCACCACAACTCATCAAAGGCTCACATATAGTACATTGAATAATGTACTAACTAGCAAGACCTGTGGATACACCACAGTATGATAATTTGATTATTACAACATTTGATATGTTTACTTAAGAGCTATTACAAATACTTCAATATGTAAAAAACATAAAGAGCTATTGCCAAATAGTTCAATATGTAAAAAACATAAAGAGCTATTGCCAAATAGTTCAATATGTAAAAAACATAATAATCTTGACTTAACTCACTCTCACTCTTTTTTCTTTCTTTCCTTCATTTCATTTTTTCATTATGTTCAATTGAAGCAGATTAACGTTATCGCTTCTGTGCACTCAACCCCTCTCTCTATCTTTCCTCTACTCTTTCTTTTTTTCTTTCTTTCTTATATTTTTCTGTGTAGCATGTCCTCTTTCTTCCCTTTCTTTATAATAAAAACAGAATAGTCCATTATTTAGCTGAGTGGATGATACTCATAAGAAATAAGAATTCGGCAGATAATCAACACCAGACAATCAGGATTTACATTTTTGCATTTCCTCTTAGTTGATTTGGACAGTCTCATTTTTAACCAGATGGTGTTGCAAGATGATAACAGTCATACAAATAAGGAACATGAGTATCAATATATAGATATTGGCTGTTCTCTTAGCAATATATAGATGTCAGGAAAATGAATAGCGTACAGTCAAAATATGTGTCCATGCGTGTGTGTATGAAGGGGAGGGGGATATCAGATATAGTGTTATTGAATTACAGGAAGCATGGAGGTTTTGAAAGATGCAGTGTTTCAGCAGCCAACAACTGATGCAGGCAGTTCGTTCCATGCCTCAGCAACTCTGAGCGTAAAATGAATTATATGATTGTTTTTCTAGGATAAACAAAGTCACAATTTTTAGAAAAAAAATGTTATATCCTAAAGTATTTTGAAAGTATCATGATAATTGGTAGTTTTGTTTTACGGTATATTAACACTCTTATGGGTCATTTACTGCTGAATTAAGTCATTTTTGATAAACAAAGAACTCAAGTTGCTTATGAAAATATTTATGAGTTATCAAAATTAAAAAAAAAAAAGAACTACAAAAATTCATTTTTGCAAAATATCTTTTGACAACAGTATTCAAAAGAGGTAATATGAATTACTTGATTATTTTTCCTGGGTAACAAATTACGGTCAAGTCATGTTAAAAGCACCAGTTCCCACTAGATTACCTAAGTTAAGCAGCAATAAACCTGTTCAATACTTAATTGGGTGACCACTTAAGCAATGGCAGGTACTGTAAATAACTTGAGTCCTTTATTTATCAAAATGACTTGATTCAGCATTAGATGGTCAAGTCATGCTGAAAGCACCGGTCTCCACTAGATCACCAAAGATAAGCAGCAATAAGCCGGTTCAATACTTAATTGGGTGACCACTTAAGCAATAGCAGGTACTGTAAACAACCTGAGTACTTAGAATAATAAATGACTTGATTTAGCATTAAATGACCCAAAAGAGTGTTGGTATGTCATAAAACAAAACCAGCCAACCAACCATTTTAGTCAGTTTAATGCTTAATTTGGTGACTACTTATGCAACAGCAGGTACTGTAAGCAACCTGAGTTTTTTTTTTTTTGTTTGTTTGATTTTTGTACACAATCCTACTGAATACATTAAGCTTAAGTCATGCAGAAAGCACCAGTTCCTGCTAGATCACCGAAGTTAAGCAGTAATGAGCCTATTCAACACTTAATTGGATGGGCACTTAAGCAAGAATGGGTACTGTAATCAACCCTAGTTCTTTGTTTATCAAAATGATTTGATTTGGCATTAAATGACCCAAAAATGGTTGTAAAACAAAACAACCAACTAACCAGCCTGAATAACAAAACCACAACTTAAACAAAATGTTTTGAGGAGAAATTTATATCCTAAAGAATTCTGAAAATAACATGAGTTATCAAAATTGTTAAAAAAGCTAGGAAACTTAATTTTTTCAAAATGTCTTCCCTTTTGGGTGACACATTTAGCAAAAAAATTGATAGCTGGAATGCATAAAAGGAAAAAAGTCAGCAACCCAGAGATGACCCTTGACCTTATAAGACTCAGAGTGATTTTCTGGGGTATTTTTTTTTTTGGGGGGGATAGGTGTGTCTTATAAGCAATAAAATCCCAATGAGCATTTTTCAAAAATCTTATTTTCGGTTGAATTATTTACATTCAAAGTAAAAAAGAAATTCTAACTGTATATTCCAAGTTTCCAAGATGTATTCAATATACAAATATGAAAATCATTCTTGATTTGAAAACTTCTACGAATGAGTTACCTCCCCTGCGTTAATAAAATTTGAAATCAATAATGGAGTGATGATTTATGTGCAAAATTTACAATCTAAAGTGGAAATTTTATTAATTTTATAAAGAAATACAATAAATTGTTTACGTTACAGACATAGTGTGGTATAATAGTTATCATTGTAAGAAATGGACTCGGCTACTCGAGTTCAAATCCTGTACGATGCTATTTGCATTGCACATAGTGCTAATACCATTCAAAAAGGTATGCATCCAACTATTCTCCCTCCAGCTATGGATAAATAGTAGGGCAGACTGGGCTCTTTAACCTTGGGATAGGTAACCAGTCTAGGAGAAGGAAAACTCTGAATTTAAACCTGTTAAAATCCGTTTAAGAAATTGACCATGTGTCACATCCTGTTCGTGTAGAGGGGTTGGTAAATATATATTTATGTTACACACAATGTATTTTATCATTCAAAATCAAATATGATCAGTAATCAGTAATCTTTTGAATTAGTAAATGCGCATGAAACTGAATAAAAAAAATAAAATAAAATGGTTGATATGTCGTCAAACAACAACCAAACCTTTTATGATTTTATTTTGGTCAAGTTCCGGCTAGGAATCACAAGGTTCTTGGTTTGATACGGGCCCTCACCAACTCAGCATATGAGTAGCACAGGGATCTGTGCAGTAAAGTAAGGATCTGGTGGTAGGTGTGGCGCTCCACCTCAGATGCAAAAAAACAATCTCCTTGGTCTAGCGCTAGTGAAAAGGGGATAGACTCCCTCGCTGTCTGGCTGATACCGACTTTAGGCCACCCCGACGACCGCTAGATCACCGAAGTTAAGCAGTAATGAGCCTGTTCAATAATTAATTGGGTGACTACTGAAGCATCAGCAGATAGTGTAAGCAATCTGAGTCCTTTGTTTATCAAAATGACTTGATTTGGCATTAAATAACCCGAAATGGATTAATATGCCATAAAACAAAGCAACCAAGCTCTCTTATCCTTTGTAAAATATTTGGTGCATTCAAAAAGTATTGAGACTGACTCTATTTGTTTTAATGACACCCACATTCGTTAAACCCTTTACCCTGGAGATGAATTTCTAATTTAGGAAAGAAGAAAAAGTTGCAGGGCGCTATAAGTCTGGTGTGGGTGGAGGGGATTTTTATGGTAGGATCACTGTGATGGAAGAGCCACAGTGAGTGGTTTAAAGTAGGCAAATAGTTCAAGTAGACGTGTTTGTTATTTGTAACTATAAAATCATAAAGCTAAGACATAAAACTGCTTAAAATAAAATTTATCAAAGGTCAAATAAAAATAGGTTAAAGATATAATTTTGACATTGACTTATCAGATGCTTAGTTAGTGGGATTTTATGGCATGTCAACCCTTGGGGGTTATTTTATGCCAAAAACGTTTTTGTTTTATTCATTCTTGTTGAGTATCCAATTTTTTTTTCAAACACATTTTATAAACTGATTTTTTAATCTATTTAACCCATAGATGAGACCCTAATAGGTACTACCACTCTGGGTCAAAGTGGAACTGGGAGTCATGACAATGAAGGGGCACTCCACATTTCCCAGAGTTCCAGAAATTAGAACTTCACAACAAGACGCAGTTTAATGTCATATCCAGGATACTAAGACCCTTAGCCACTCCCTTCTAGCACATATATGATAAAAAGAGTTAGGAGGGTCATAAGAACAATTGAGGAATACAGTTGGAACAATCATATAGTCGCTGGGGCTTGACACGATCAGCCTAACGATTGGCCTCTCCGACTGCCCGTCCAACCCAAGTGAGATTCAAAGTTGAGTGTTACAAGTCATAAACTGCTCAGCTACCAGGATTCTGTCCTTAAGGATCAAAGGTCGCCACCCACAACCAACAGGTGCTCTCATTGGGTGACTTGTTAGAGTAGTGAGTATTATTTTCTTAATATTGAAGCAACATTGTTATTTCTATCAATGATGACTAACAGGACCTGTGGATATACCACAGTATGATAATTCAATTATTACGACATTTGATATGTTTACTTAAGAGCTATTACACATACTTCAATATGTAAAAAGTATAATAATCTTGATTTAATTCTCTCTGACTCTTATTTTTTTTCTTTCCTTCTTTTCATCTTTTTATTATGTTCAATTGAAACAGATTAGTGTTATCGCTTCCACATGCTCCCCCCTTCTCTCTATCTTTCACCTACCCTTTCTTTTTTTCTTATATTTTTCTGTATAGCATGTCCTTTTTCATCCCTTACTTTCATTATAATAAAAACAGAAAGGTCCGTTATTTAACTGAGGTGACAACACTCATAAAAAATAAGAATTTGGTGGATAAGCAACTCCAGATAATAAGGATTTACATTTTTGCATTCCATCTTGGATGATTTGGACATTCTCATTTTTAACCAGAGGGTGTTGCAAGATGATAACAGTTGTACAATTAAGGAACATGAGTATTAATATAAAGAAGAAGAAGAAGAAGAATATTCAATTTGTAAACAAAATCTACAAATTAGATATATGGTTATTTCCTATAACTCCAACATAAACAAAGGGGAACCACTCTTGACTGAAAAATTATCTATTTATTTATTGATCTACTAGGAAAATGTTTTCTAAATATTTTTTGAGAACAAATACTTAAGATCCTACCTTGTTTATGGATACATCCTACCTTTGTATATTGATATATAAACAAGGTAGGATCTTAAGCATTTGTTCTCAAAAAAATATTTAGAAAAAAAATAAATAAATAAATTAAAAAAATTACAGTTATTCGCCCATTTCATTCATAACATAAAGAAGGAGGAAGGGAGGAGAAAGGAGAAAAAGAAGAAGAGGAAAAAAAAGAAAAAGAAAAAAAAGAAAGTATCACCAGCAAAAAAAAACAAACTTAAGCACGTCCATTTCTGATTTTCGTCTCTGATGATAAAGTGTTCTTTGAAATCGATAAGACAAAAAAACAACATCTTTTTGTTTTTATTTTTTATACGCATTGTAATTGCCTTCAAATTACTAATATATCATAATATATATATATATTCTATAGATATCAGATTTTACAAGCACTAATCTTAGTTGTCGAGAAGAGGATAAATTGTTCTGGATACAAACTGGATTTTTTTTTAAAAGAATTAATTCCGTACTAATCTTGAGACATCATTATTCAAATCTTATCATTAAATTATCGAGACAAGTGTTCCACTTGACAAATCTTAAGCCGACATTAAAGAGAGAAGAAATCAATTTTGTTGAACAGAAATCATTTCAACATGATTATTGTTTGGGAAGAAAAAATACAAATTCTTTTAACATCTTTATTGTTTGATAATTTAGGATAAATAAAAGTTAAAGTCAAACCATTGCTTCATTGTGTATCTAGATATTTACTAAAGCTGGTTGGTTGGATTTTACGACATTTCAACCCTTGTTGGGTTATTTTATGTCGAACGTCTGTTTTATTCATTCTTGTTGAGTATTCAATTTTAAAAATTCATTTTTAATCTATTTAACCATGGATAGGGTTATTTGGATTTTACGGCATGTAAACTCTTGTTGGATTATTTTATGCCAAAGACATTTTGTTTTATTCATTCTTGATGGTACTTTTTTTTAAATACACCTTCTTCTATTTAACCCATAGATGGGACCCTAACAGGTACTACCACTCCGGGTTTGAGTGGACCTGGGAGTAATAGTGATGATGGGATACTCCAAATTCCCCAGAGCTACAGAATTGGAACTTCACCATCAGATAGAGTTTAATGTCATACCTAGGACATTAAGACCATCAGCCACTGCTTTCTAGCACATATATGATAAAAAGGGTTGAGGCTTGCCATAAGGGCAATAGGGTTGGGATTATAACATACGTGCTAGGTCTTAACATGACCAGCAAATTGATTGGAGTGGGTCTCTCTAGCCCTATAGATGGGACCCTAACAGATACTACCATTCCAGGTCAAAGTGAAGCTGGGAGTAATGGTGATAAAGGGTTACTCCACACTCCTCAGAGCTTTAGATTTGGAACCTCACCACTAAATACTTAGTCTGGCACTTGGTGGGGATCAAGCTCACTTGACTGTAATAATGGTTTACTAGAATAGTTCATAATGAAATGGTCTATTAATTTCAGAAGCTTGCCATCTAATGTGTAGTTCCCGTCTAGTCTTTTCTTCAAGTGTTTCGTTAGTTCAAGTGGTGCAGCCATACAGTAGGACTTACATGGCTACAACTGGGAAGAATTCTCACTTTATCTTATTAGAGAGATTAGATTTCCATATGATCTATAATCTCTCTATATGGGTTATACTAACGTCACTTTCAACATGACTGCAGTCTGTAAATAAAGATAACACTTTAAAAAATGCTAATTCTTTTGAGATTTTCATTGTCCACCATCCACCTTATTCAGATGTATCATCAACATCAGGTTACACAGACAGTATGGATTCCTAAGACTCTCTCTTGCTACCCATCCCTATTGGTCATCGCCACCAGGCAAGTCTTCTGCACAAGCTCTGCACGGAGCTGATTGATGTAGGTCTTTGCTGGTAGGCCCATATTGGTGTGTCCATGTGCAGGCTTCTACAGGAGAACATCACTTATGAGTTCATCCTTGTTTCTCCAGCAGTGACCAGTATATCTTGTTCATCTTACTTGGATGATTTGTGGGATAGGAGGTAAGTGGCCAGACAGCTGCTTTCTTGTGGGGTACTGTCTACAAGATTTGTTCAAGACAGCACGCAACATCCTTGTATAGTTCATATTTAGCTTTTTCTCCAGGCATTTTGATGTAATGAAATATATTAAATTAGAAAGACTAACAAAATTAAATAAGAACGCATATAAAAAGATTACACTTATTTCAATTATATTCTAATTGGTTTCTATATAAAATCATTCATAGGATTGATTTTAATACGTTGGAGAATAAAACAATAATATTAGACATCAATAACACCAAGTAATCATTTATTAAACCTGGTTTTGTTAAAACCAGTATGAAAATTAACCACACCATATTTTATGTAACCTTTTATTTCTTAGTGATATATAAGACACATTGCAGGATTTTAAATGCACTAATAACATAGGCCTTTCGGGGCCTGTGTCTATTAATGAAATTAACAGCGTTGATCCCAGGGGGCTATCCCCCCAGGCAACACCTGCCCCCTCAATTTAAAGGGGCAGGGTTGTGTTTATTGCCCAGCACCTGAGGCGCCCCCCTTGAGGGAGAATGCCGACTGGATCAACGCATTTTTTGTGTCTACCACCCATGAGGCTTGTGGGTGGGCCCACATAAAAATGTCCTTGTGTCACACCCTCATAAGTGGGGTGAGAGACAAATACCCTAATAACATGGGCTATTTTGAGGCAAACCTAACTCGGATAACTCACAACGTTAATAAATAAGATTTATTCAATGTGTTAATGATTTTGACTTTAAAATACTCATTGATAAATTTACACATTCCCTGAGGGTATTGTGATGTAAGCAGTGATGTAGTTTCAGTTACAGACAGACACCAAGTCTCCAATATAATAAGATTAATAATTCTGACATTATGTTCAGTTAATTCATAAAGGTGCACCTGAGCACATTGTCAGTGGTGTTATCCCAAGATCATTAGGTGTTTCAGATATTTCAACATCATACACCTGGGTAACCCAGTTGGTGCTGATCAGATACCAGCTCATGGTCAGGGGACAAGATCTCAACATCAAAGATAATTTTATTAATTAATAATTCTGATGTTATGTTCAGTTTATTTATAAACCAGTTTAGCTGCTAGCGTTGAATCAGATGGGTGATGCACTAGGAGGTGATCGTTCCTAGTGGGGTCTAAATGGTGAGGGGATATTATGTTGAAAGATCCAAAATCCCCCAATGAACCAGTAATAACATAACTGGTGATGCTACTCAGCGCTGTTCAGGCGTATTTCAAATATTTTAATTAATAATTCTGATGATATATTCAGTTTATTAAGTTGGCAAAACTCTATATAAAACAGTTTAGCTGCTAGTGTTGAATCAGATGGGTGACGCACTAGAGGGTGATCGTCCCTAGTGGGGTCTAATGGGTGAGGCGGGTATTATGTTGAAAGAACCGAAATCCCCCAATGAACCAGTAATAACATAACTGATGATGTCACTCAGTGCTGTTTAATAGTACAGGCATATCTTAAATACTTTAATTAATAATTCTGATGTCATGTTCAGTTTATTAAGTAAATAAAAAGTAAATTTTTGTTCTTTATTTCAAAACATTTGTGAAAGGGAAATGTTTAAAATCTGGTTTGATTAAAACTCTGAATATCAACGTGTTTTCCACCCAATTTCTGTCTTTCTATTCCTTCTTCTCTTTAACCAACATATTTACACTCTATTGCACATAACAATCTGCTATTTACAATCAATTTCATAATATTCCTTAGAATAACAAAAATTCAAAATAATCATTGGTTGGTGTGAAATTTTCATTCCTTGTATTATTATCAACATCATCATTTTTTATAGTTAGAGACGTTACATTTCTTTGAAAGATACGCAGAGAAATTCTAAAGAGGAAAAGAAAATCCAGAATTAATGGAACCGACATTTAAAAGAGTTGAAGGAGAAGAGAAAATGAAGTAGGGAGGAGGGGGTGGGGCTGGAACAGTGAAATACACATTGATTGATTTTAATGGCATGACAAACTGTCTAGGGTTATTTTAAACCTAGAAGTTAGGGAATTGTATACATTGTACATTTATATTTACAATTTTTTATCATTTTAGGATATGGTTATATGATATCAAGTATTCCTGTCTAAAACAAATAATTTGTGGGAGGGTGTCACCATGGCTAACCTGCTGAACAGCAACATCATAGTAAGCGAGTTCAAACTCCAGTCACACTATTATCTTCACTTTTGGACTAATACCCTTAGAAAAACTACTGACCCAGCCTTCGGGTCGGGGGTCCGGCGCGGCCACTGGATCGGGGTGTTAAATTAATAGTGTCGATCCCAGGGGGCTATCCCCCCAGGCAACACCTGCTCCCTTGACTTAAAGGGGCAGGGCAGGGTTTATTGTCCAGCGCCTGAGGTGCCCCCCTTGAGGGGGAATGCCAAAGGGAACAACGCAATTTTTGTTCTTTCCCACCCATGAGCTTCGGCTTGTGGGTGGGTCCATGTTAAAACGAGGCCTTGTGCCCAGCCCATACAAGTGGGGTATGAGGCAAATACGCCCCCCCTTAGGAAAGGTATGAATTCCTCATCCCCACAGCTATGGGTTAAATAGTACAACTACTGTTGTGTTGTTTTGGGCCAGTTTAGCTCAGTCGGTAAAGCATCGGCCTAGGAACCACAAAGTTCCAGGTTCAATACTGGCCCTTGCTAACTCAGCGCATGAATAACATGGCTTGGATATATGTGGTAAAGTGAGGAGCTGATGGTAGGTGTGGAACTCCACCTTATATGCAAAAACAATCTCCCTGGTCTAGCATGAGTGAAAAGGGGATAGACTCCCTTACTGTCTGGCTGATACTGACAATAGGCCACTCTGCCGACTTTATTTTTTCCTTTTTTTATGTATGTATGTATGTATACATATATGGATGGGTGGGTTATATATTGTGTCTGTGCATATATATATATATATATATATATTATATATATGTTTTTTTAAGTTGGGCGTTATTACGAAGCATCTAAAAATAAATGAATGAACTCGATGTTATGGAGTATTGGATTCACTTATTTTTTTATTATTATTTTTTATCATAAATTTTCGGGTTCATTAGATACCCTTTGTCAAATGAATGTTGTTCCTGTTCAACGGATCTTTTGTCTCTATTGTTATTGACAGTGGCAGCGGCTGTAAAAAATTTATAATAATGGAGTATTCCGATGTCAGTGTTCAGTCCCCTCACGTGAGTTTGTAATTTTAGAATCTATTTAGTTTCTGCTTGTTTTCGAGATTGCGTTGTTGGAAATGCATGTTCTATTAGAATGCATTTGAGGTGTGTAAGGTTGTGCGGTAGGGTGTTAAAGTGAAGCGCTATTGTACTATGCGGGGATTTGAGTTTTATTGTGGATTTGTGGTTATTTAATCTTAGTCTAAAAGGTGTTGATGTTTCTCTCACATATCCGCTATTTGTGCATTGTGTGCAGTATATGTAATATATGATGTTAGCGCTATCGCATGTTAAAGTCAACTATTCATATATATATATATATATATATGAATAGTTGACTTTACTAGTTTTTACTACTATTGTTCCTCTACAATAATGATTTTGGCATTAAATAACCCACAAAGGTTGATATGACATTAAATAACCCAAAGAGGTTGACATGACATTAAACAAAGAAAGCAAACCAAATAATTTATAAACAGACCTTTGACCTTTGACATAAAGATAGGACCCTAAAAGGTATTATCACTCTGGGTCAGAGTGGAACTGGGAGTAATGGCAATGACAAGGATTGAAACTAGATCTGAAATATCCTATATAAGTAAAAGTTGTCGGGGCGGCCTAAAGTCGGTATCAGCCTGTCAGCGAGGGAGTCTATCCCCTTTTCAATAGCGCTAGACCAAGGAGATTGTTTTAGCATCTGAGGTGGAGCGCTACACCTACCATCAGCTCCTTACTTACTTTTACTTTACAAGGTTCCTAGTTCGATACCGGTCCTCGCCAACTCAGCGTATGAGTAGCACAGGGATCTGTGCGGTAAAGTAAGGAGCTGATGGTAGGTGTGGCGCTCCACCTCAGATGCTAAAAACAATCTCCTTGGTCTAGCGCTATTGAAAAGGGGATAGACTCCCTCGCTGACTGGCTGATACCGACTTTAGGCCGCCCCGACAACTTTACTTATCCTATATAAATGTAAGTGTAAATTGGTTTAACACTTGCTGTGTTCAAGTATAACTTTAGGCTATTTCCTTGCTAAATATGACTTTATATTTAATAAATATATAAGTATATTTGAACGTTATCATAGTAAAATTGTCTTATATTATACAAAATGTATGAAACTAATTGATTTGGATTGGCCAATAACTTATCAGCAATTCTAATCTTTCAAATTGAAATGGTTATTAGGGCAACAGTTGTAGAATTGCTTTATGTCTATAACATCTAAAAAATTAATGTTACAAATAAATCTGGTTAAATGCTTCAGTAAATTGATCATTCAGATGAGATATTAGAATTTAGAACAAGATTATACATTAATAATTCAGTTACTTTAATGGATTCAAAGAACAAAAATTAGACATAATGATATGTACACACACACACACATATATATATTTTTTATATAGATAATATCGGTGCTATATTTATAAGTAAACAGAGCTCAATATGGAGAGAGTATTTATATGAAAGTTAAGTTAATGTCGCTTGGTTACTGACAGTTTCTCAACTATGCAATCTTCAGATAAAAATTCTTCCAAGCTGTAGCTATGTCTACTGTAACTTATATATATATATATATATATATATATATATATATATATATATATATAATGTATGTATGTATAGATAAAAGGGTATGAAAAACATATTTTGTTGTTAAAATGAATATATTTTTATATCTTTTTCATTGCTGATATTGACAAAAAAAAGTGAGGTGTTGCATGTCATGGACTTCTCAACCACTAGGATTCCGTCCTTAAGCATCACAGGTCACCACCCACAGCCAGCAGGTGGCCCCATTGGGGAAAGCGTCTTATCCCATTGCAGAGGGGCAGACAGTATATTCTACAGCCCCAGTCGACTGAACGGAGAAAAATTAGAAGAAACTTCTTTTTTTCAAAAAAAAGTCTTTTCATACGGAAATGCATTTAACTTTTAGTTTTGATGTTTGGGTTTATTTAAAAGATGATCTATGTTTTTCAATTTCAGGTCTTGATTTTCCCCCTAAAAGTGTGAATACGTTTATTGTGGCTGCTTATCTATCCTTTTAGTTGAAATAGAGAAGACTGTTTTTTGTACTAAAGACAAAATGGTGTCTGCAATCACTACCACATGTAGGAATTGGTAAGCAAACATTGGACTGTAAAAAAAAAATAAACAGTTTTAAAAAGTGGACATTATACATACGCATAAGTAGAAAGAAGTATTTATAGAAATGGACTTATCCTTTAGAATTATAGATACGTTTTTGACCACTGTGAACAGTGGTTTCAGTTTGTTTTTTTTGTTTTTTTAGTAAAATCTAATCTAAGTAAAAGTATGGTTTGAGCTAAATATGTTGGTAATACATATTGCTAGTTTGAAATATTCAGAATATTTTATAGAGTTATTTAGGTATTTATATTCAATGCTAGAATTATATATATATATATATATATATATATATATATATATATATATATATATATCTTGAGAGAATATAAGTAAAATTAAAACCCAGTCTGGTTCTAATTAAGTCATCTATTTATGAATTTCTCAAAGGTATTCTAAGAAATTGTTGCAGAAACCTTTGAATTTACTATATATATATATATATATATATATATTGTATATGTATAGGAAGGTGCAAAAATGATTTACTACTTTAGAAATTGAATAACTTACAAATTGATAGGATCTATAGGATCTATTTTTAATTAATATTACCAATATAGAAAAGGTAAAAAAGATATAGAATTTTATATTGTTAAGGGAGACAACTCACAACAAACTACATGAAAATAAAAATAAACAAATATTAAGAATGATACGAGTTATGTCATTTTCCTTGAAGCCTGGAAAATTTTAGCAAACAACAAATCCATCCCAATGAAAAGTAACAGTGGTAATGGTAGGAAACAGTGATGGGATAGCCGCTGTGAGCGGTTTAAAGTAGGCAAAGAGTTAAATTCAAATGACTAATTTTTTAAACTAGTACCAATAACCAAAGTAACCGTGAATATTCTGGTTGGTTGAATTTTATGGCATGTCAACCCTAGTTGGGTTATTTTAGAGCAAAGGTGTTTTTGTTTTATTCATTCTTAATGGGTACCTCATTTTTTCTATTTAACCCATAGATAGAACCCTAACATATACTACCCCTCAGGGTCAAAGTGGACCTGGGAGTAATGGCAATGGAGGGGTACTCCACACTCCCCAGAGTTCACCATTAGATGCAGTTTAATGTCATACTCAGGATACTAATACCCCCAGCTACTGCAGATATATAACAAAAAGGGTTAAGGGTTTACCATAAGAGCAATAGGGTTTGGGATAATCAAATAGGTGCTATGGATAGATGTGACCAGCCGACTGATCAGAGGGGGCTTCTTCAATTACCCATCTAACCCAAGTAAAGGCCAAAGTGGAGTGTTGCATGTCATGAACAGCTCAGCTACCAGCATTCCGTACTTAAGCATTATGCATTGCTACCCACTGCTAACAGGTGGCCCCATTAGGGGAGGGGGGATTTTTAGCCCTCTGCAGAGGTGCAGTTGGCATATTCTATACCCCCCAGCCAACAGGGTGGCCTGAGTATTGTGGGCAACTTCTAGCTCTTCAACTGATATATACAATCTCAATATGAGATTTATCTCACTGTTGACACAGGCGACCAATTCTTTTATTGACATAACTCTACATTGTTTTTCTGATGTGATAAAAGTTATTCTATTCCCAAATGGGAAGTGCATATCCCATTTCTTTGGGTGATGTCATAAGCGATTGCATGGTATTTCCTAGTGTCATCCAAACTTTCCCAAAAATTATTCAGTAAATGATATCACACACACACACACACACACACACTGCTGCAAATCAAACAACAGTTGTGTACCCCAACAAAGTTTTTCATCTGATAATGATGCTGAATTTAAGAATTGTTTCAGTGCCAATACACAAATTGTTAGATTTGTTTTATTTATTTATTTTATTTTTTTGCTATCATAAAAATAATAAACATCTGTAAAGTACACATATGACCCATATAGCATTGATGTGTCGTTAAACAAATACAACAAAAAAAATCTCGACATTGTTGTGGAACTTTTATTTTTGTTTTTGAGATTTATTTAGAAATACTCATGTTGGATTATTCCCCTTGTCATAAATGATAAATAAAATATTCTGGTTTGATATCTATATAGCAATTTGGCATTGAAATTTTGGGAAAATATATATTCTAATTACTATAGAATACCTAATCTATGTCACCTATTTATATATATATATATATAAAAGTCATCGGGATGGCCTAAAGTTGGTATCAGCCAATCAGCAAGGAACTCTATCCCCTTTTCACTAGCGCTAGACCAAGGAGATTATTTTAGCGTCTGAGGTGGAGCGCCACACCTACCATCAGCTACTTTCTTTATATATATATATATATATATATATTATATATATATATATATATATATATATGCAAACACAAATATATATACCCACACAGACACAATATATAATCCTCACACACACACACACACACACACACATATATATATATATATATACATATATATATATTTTGGAGAATATGTGCTTAATTAGAGTCGTACCTAATTTTGAAAATTAATTAATTAATAATGAATTAGGCGGGAATGCCTATTTAAATGTATGGCTAAACAAATCGAGAAAAATCAATCTCTGTATGTACATTTTTCTCGATTTGTTTAGCCATACATTTAAATAGGCATTCCCGCCTAATTCATTATTAATTAATTAATTTTCAAAATTAGGTACGACTCTAATTAAGCACATATTCTCCAAAAAAATTGTCGGCAAAAAAGCCATTCCAAACATACCTTGTTTACAACTTATCATATATATATATATATATATATATATACATACACACACAAACAAAAAGAAAAAAGTCGGCAGTGAGGCCTATTGTTTGTATTCACCAGACAATGAGGGAGTCCATGCCCTTTTTACTAGCGCTAAACTAGGGAGATTTTTTTGCATCTGAGGTGGAGCACTACACCTACCATCAGTTCTCCACTTTACTACACAGATCCAAGCTGTGCTACTCATGCACTGAGTTGGTGAGGGCCAGCATTAAATCTGGAACCTTGTGGTTCCTAGGCAGATGCTCTACCGACTGAGCTAAACAGGCCCCTATATATACATACATGTGTGTGTGTGTGTGTATATATATATATAAACATATATAAACATTTATATACATACACACACCCACACATATTTGGAAAGGTCATTGGAAAATTACATCTTTCAAGTAAATTGCAATAATTACCTCACCCAAAAATGAAAAGTAAAAAACTAGTTAAGAGAGTCGATTGCTCCAGATATTTTTGTGGTATTAATCAGCAGATATGACTGTGCTGGTAATAGAAAAAAAAAAGGTTTTTCCCAGTTTATATCCATTAATAACATAACAAAAAATCCAAAATGCCTTCCTGGTTGTAAAGCAGGAAGGTCTTTACCTTGAACAAGTTTCACTATTCAATAGAATATTCATTTGTTAACATTAACAAAAGATTCACTGGTCCATATTGTGGGAACAAATAAAAGACCTAATGGGACTTAAATCAAAAGAGTAAAAGAAGGGAGGGAAGCAAAAGAGTCTTGTGAAACAAAGTCCAATTTTGGAGACAGGCCTGGGTCATCTACAGGTCACCCATTAAAGAAGATGATTGTATTTTACATACCAGTCAAATTTCTCTCTTTCTGACCCAAATAGTAAAATTACTCATGTCAATTTGAAAGAATTTATTTGTGACTTGTAATAATACTACAATGTAAGTATCCCTCTTCCTCTTCCTCTTTATTAAACAAGGAGAGAGGAGGAGGATGAGGAGGAGGGGAGAGAGGAGGGAGGGAGGAGGGGGGAGGTCTCATTCAGAATGGGTGTGGTTGATAATTCTGGCATCAATGCCTCCAATTGAAAAAAAAAAAAAAAAAACTCTTGGGTATTTTGTTTCAAGTTGAGCACTACATGACACACAATAAAAATTTGTCAAGAAATCTTACAAATGGATGGTTGGTTGGTTGGATTTTATGGCATGTCAACCCTTGTTGGATTATTTTATGCCAAAGACATTTTTATTTTATTGATTCTTGGGTATTCAAAGTTTTTTTTCAAGGCATTTTTTTCAACTCAATTTTTGATCTATTTAACCCATAGATGACACCCTAACATGTACTACCACTCCAGAGGTCAGAGTGGACATGAGAGTAATGAAAATGAAGGGGTACTCCATACTCTCTAGATCTCCAGAATTGGAACATCCCCACTGGTTGCAATTTAACATCATACCAAGGACACAGAGACCCTCAGCCACCGCTTTCTAGCACATATGGGTTGAGAGTTTGCCATAAGAGTAATAGGGTTGGGACAATCATATTGGTGCTAGGGTTGACATGACCAGTCAATTAAGTGGAGAGGTCCTCTCTGACTGAGGCTAACAGGTGGCCCCATTCGAAGGGGGTGTCTTACCCCACTACAGAGGTGCAGTTCATATTCTACAGCCCCTGCCAACTGGACGGAGAAAATTTGGAGGAACATCTTTTTTTCCCAAAAATCTTTTCATACAGAAATGCATTTAACTTTTAGTTTTGATGTTTGGGTCTATCTAAAAGATGATCTATGTTTTTTCAATTTCAGATCTTGATTTTCCCCCCAAAAGTGTGAATACGTTTATTGTGGCTGCTTATCTCTCCTTTTAGTTGAAATAGAGAAGATGGTGTCTGCAATCACTACCACATGTAGGAATTGGTAAGCAAACAAGCTTTTTTATGTTCATTTCATGTTACTTCAGAATGATTGCTGTTCCCGACAGAAAATCAATACTTCAATGATTTGAAAATTCTATGGGAACGGCATCATTCCAACATCACATAAAATGAGATATCTCTGGAGATTACCACTTGCCTAAATTCACTTGCACCACACAGGTGACATTTTATTATGTAAGAGATATTTCTAACACACTCTGAACATATATATGTAAAGAAAAAAGCTTAAAAACCGGGTATATAGTGATTATGGTCCATTTCCACCCATGGGTATCTGAGAACCTACAAATTTCTTCAGATCACTTTTTTTTATTCAAACTGGCATACAATCAAATTCAGCTTACATTTTACATCTTTCTAAGCTGAATTTGATTGTTTGCCAGTTTGAATAAAAAAAAGTGATCTGAAAAAACTTGTGGGCTCTCAGATACCCACGGGTGGAAATGGACCATAATCGCTATATACCGGTCTTTAAGCTTTTTTTCTTTACAAATAACTTTGCTCTGTTTATAAAAATTAAACATTGAGCTCTCAAACGTGACCTGAATTTTGCAGCATCCAACTGTTGGAGGAAAGGACCAGTTTAGAATCATCCTAATACCAAAAAACTTGGTACCCCACCAAAGAATATATATATATATATATATATATATATATATATGTAAGTGCTGGTGTAATGCTTACAATGCAAGTCAATAATTTTGTTATAAACGGACTTTTCTTTCCAAAAATTAAGACATTAACACTCATTCTTTTTGCCAATTTTTATACAGATTCTATTAATAAATCTGTATTCAAAATTAATTAAATACTAACTGAATATATATATATATGTATGTATGTATATTGATAGAGAGATAAGTTGGAAATGATTCTATTTGGGGTCATCCATATCCTCCATAGATCTAAAATACATACCCATGCACACCTATAGATTTATACAAGAATTGTTTCAAGTCCTTGAGAGAACTCAATGTATGATAATTAATAAATTAATTATGTACAGAGCAATAAATATAGCACCCATATATATATATATATATATATATATATATGTAAGTGCTGGTGTAATGCTTACGATCACTGGAAATGGACATGACAATCTAAGTTCATATTCTGAACAAGTCTGTTTCCCATAGTTCTAATGCCCTTAGGAAAGGTATGTATCCAATTATTCTCCCTCCAACTAAATTCAAACCAGTTGTAGATTTGGAGAGGAAGAGGCTCTGCCAAGCTATTTCTGCCAAAGACATGCTACATTAGTAACACCCCCATGGCCAAACCAGGCCATAGGAGCAGTGAGACATATATATATATATATATATATATATATATATATATTATATATATATATATATTGATCTCAGAATAAAACTATGAGGAAGTAGAAACAGAATCTACAAAAAAAATTGAGCACATATTTTTGTGAATGAATATAAATGTATAAGTAAAATCCCATCTGAAGATTGTGAGTAATGGAAATATAGTATCCATAATTTTATGAATTTATACCTGCTCTACTATGATAGCATTGAGCACTAGTTAGCTGACTATATATATATATATATATATATATGAAGGTAAAACTATCCAACTGACTAGTATGTAGGGGATACTTCTATTTGGGATCATCAATATTTCCTGTACATCCACAATGCATGCTCATATTGATGCAAAATTATAGATTTATACAAGGATTTTTACAAATCCCTAAGAGAGCTCAATGTTAATAAACTAATAAATTAATTATATACAGAACAATATTATATATATATATATATATATATATATATATATATATATATATATTATGACTTTTTGTGGGTGCCAACAAAAGTTCAGAAATCCCCCAAGGTATCTTCCTTGAAATTGACATATTTTTATAAAAATGTGTCTGGAATTTACAATTTTAAAATAATATCAAACTGAAATAGGAAGGAAGTATCTTTATACTGACTCTCTATTTCATTGAGTAGAAAATAAAAGTAATATGCTGTTTTTAAAAAAAAACCAAATATGATGGATGGATGCTATAACTATATACATTAAATTGCATTTTAATACAATCATCTCATTAATGATATGTCTCTGTGTAGATCCTGGATGCCATCAAGAGGACTAGCCAAGAGTGATGACCAATAGGGATAGATGGTGAGAGTGTCAAGGGAAACTGTGCTGCTTGCAGCCATGGTGAGGATGATTATTCCATTGCTAGGAGTCAAAGTCAACTCACTGACTGCATCCCTTGCAGAGGGGTAAGTCCCACCTAAAAAACGGGTGTCCTAGGTATGACACTAAGCTGCATCTGATGGTGAGGCTCATATTCTGGAAATCTGGAGAGTATGATGTCACCACTATATTGCCATTACTCCCAAGTCCACTCTGACCTGGAGTGGTAGTACCTGTTAGGGTTCCTTCTATGGCTCAAATACATCTGTGTAATTCATATTCAATAGGTTTATCAGTAGGGATGGATGACATGAGAGAATCATGGGAATCTGTGCTGTTTACAGCCATGATGATGATTATTATTTTATTGCTATGAGTTATAGGAATTGTAAAGTAAAATCCTTATATTTGGAAAGTAGATGAATATTTTTATTCTCAATGTTATCTTTTTCCAGATTTGATACTAACACAGGTCCTGGTGTGTGTGTGTGTGTGTATTTGAATATGTGGATGTTTATACAGGTGGAAGAATTGACTTTACTTGCCTTTTCCCTAATGGCCATTGTATAAAATATAATTCCAGTGATTGGTTGGGATATTTTAAATTACATTAACAGCTTTATTGACATTGTTGCTTTGAAAATTATTTACATTCCCAAATGTGAATTCTTAATATACATTAAGTTATATAAATTACTTTTCAGGACAAAGATGGCTGCTCTTTTATTAGAGTCATCCCCGGATTTCTGCCTGAATATACACTGGCCATTTTATTGTTTTCTTTGCTGGGAATTGATGAAAAAAAGAAAGAAGAAGCATCTCCTTAGATATTCACCATGCGCTCTTTCTAGCTTTTTATCAAAAAATATTTTTTTTTTTAGTTTTTATTTAGAATGCCCCCCACCCCCCATAAAATTTGAATAAGAAATGAAACAATCTTTTTTCAATTGAATTTTTACAATATATTTTTACAAAAAACAAACAAGCTGCAGAGTTAGGGTTGCAGCTAACCCTAACCCTAAAAAAACAAGTTTAAATTAACAAATTGACCTTGCATTACATCCTGTTTGTAGCAAGGGGTAGGTTTGTTGGTTGGTTGAATTTTATGGTATGTCAACCCTTGTTGGGTTATTTTATGCCAAAGACGTTTTTGTTTTATTCATTCTTGATGGGTATTAAATTTTCTTCTTTTTTTTTTTTATTTAAGTCCAATTATTTTTTAAACAATTTTTTAAAACTTATTTTTTCTATTTAACCATTGATGGAACCCTAACAGGTACTACCACTTCAGGTCAAAGTGGACCTAGGAGTAATGGCAATTAAGGGGTACTTACACTTCCCAGGGCTCCACAATTGGAACTTCACCATTAGATGCAGTTTAATGTCATACCCAGGACACAGACGGGTAGTAAATACATACAAGGTGTGTCATAAAATTATGGAGATTGAATCTGTATTTACCAAGATAGAAATGTACAATGAATGGAACGTTAATATTTTTCAGAATACAAGGTGTGTCATAAAAGTGCCGAATTTGAATCTGTATTTACTAAGATAGAAATGAACAATGAATGGATCGTTTTTTCAGAATACAAAGTGTGTCAAAAAGTCCAAAAAATCTTGATACTTTTTTGATACACCTTGTATATCTAGAGACTGTCTCATTAAAATAGTTTTCAAATTTATTTTGATATAAAACAATTTTTTTTCCTAACTTTGAAAAGCAATATAACTTACTTTTCAGAACAAAACTGTATAATATTGCTATGTGTTTGGATTAAGTATAAATTATGAATGATGAAATGAATATTAGAATATACATCACTTTTATTCACTTATTTGCTTAATACCACTTTTGATAATAATGTAACATTTTCTTCTTTTTTTCTTTATTAGAATTTAAGGTGAATCATAATAAACATTAACAACAACACTGAGATGTTTCCCGTATGATTTTGAGTTAATAATTAATACAACATTATTGAAAACAAATATATGGATACTTTTATATTTAATAAATTTATAGGGCTAATGATAATAAATGATACATATGCATATGAAACAAATTTGGGTGATATATATTAGAATTAAATCTACATTTA
Organism: Doryteuthis pealeii; assembly: GCA_023376005.1. NCBI lineage: Eukaryota > Metazoa > Mollusca > Cephalopoda > Myopsida > Loliginidae > Doryteuthis > Doryteuthis pealeii. Next base: position 132,797,187 of record CM042142.1, on the reverse strand, counting down.
ATTTTTTATACATTAAAGTATTAAAATTATATTTCACGAATGTTACAATATATTAAATTACAACAAATCGAAAGTATTATATTTACTATCAATTTTTACATTAAAAATATCAAAATTAAAACAAAGAACGATGAAATTATGTTAAAAAAAAACTGTTAAAAAATAGGTTACAAAAATGTGTTTTACAGAGCTTCTATGGCTCAACTAGATCTGTTTGGATTAAGAAAGATGAAGAAATGGAATGCAGAGAAATTCTAGGTGTGAGAATATTCAACACATTATTGACGGAAGGAAAATTATTTGTGGTAGAGACCTTTTTAGAAAATATTAGCAACCCCCCCAAAAAAACATAGACAAATAACAGAATTAACCTCTGATCATTATTTGGGGGGGGGGACACACACGAAAATAAAGGTGGCAAAAGGGAGATGAGCTTTGGGTGGGGTCTGTTGATTAAAAACATTCCCATCATTTTGTGGTTGATTGTAAAAACAATCATTAAGAGCAACTCAGTTGGAGAAGGAAAGAAAAAAATTGTTATATAAATATATAATTTTCACCTTTATTCATATTATTTATAAAATAAATACATTATTCTAATGATCCAATGGCCACGGATTGTTTCAAAGACAAACATCACCTTTATACACTGGATCCTATTACCTAGCTGAAAACCTGCCCTATAGGTAGGATTTTAAGCTAGTAGTTATCCTTCAAACCTGTTTGTGTTTGGGACACAAAGTTGCAAGTACTAGAATAGAATAAATCGTCTTTTTCTTTCAAAGAAAAAACGTTTCTAAATATATATATATATATGTATGAAAAATCAGTCAGGTTTCAGTCCCAGCTGGAAGTACTCTGTTAAGTCTAGCCACACTTATGAAACGTTGAAACACAGTGTCTGTGGATGACTATAAATTATATATATATATATATATATATATATATATATATATAATATATATATGAATGCTTTTAGCAGGAAACCATTGGTAGTAATATTGTTCCCAAATAAATGAATAAAAGCTAAAACTTTTATTTGTCACTTCATTCAACTATATATATATATATATATATATATATATATATATATATATTATATATATAGATATATAGATAGATAGTTGAATGAAGTGACAAATAAAAGTTTTAGCTTTTATTCATTTATTTGGGAACAATATTACTACCAATGGTTTCCTGTTAAAAGCATTCATCAGGTAAACGAAATAGTTTTTTTTTAAAATGATAGAAATGGTGTAAATGGTCAATTGACCATTTACACCATTTTACCTGATGAATGCTTTTAGCAGGAAACCATTGGTAGTAATATCGTTCCCAAATAAATGAATAAAAGCTAAAACTTTTATTTGTCACTTCTGATTCAACTATCAACGCTCTATCACAGATATTGAGCACTCTTCTAATAACACTGTACGTTGAATTACTATTACTTTTTCTAGTATACTAGTGCCAACCATACACATTAATATATATATATATATATATATATATATAGATAGATAGATAGATAGATAGATAGATAATATGGGTGCTATATTTATTGCTCTGTACATAATTAATTTATTAATTATCATACATTGAGTTCTCTCAAGGACTTGAAACAATCCTTGTAAATCTATAGATGTGCAAGGGTATGTATTTTAGGTCTATGGAGGATATGGATGACCCCAAATAGAATCATCTCCAACTTATCTCTCTATCAATATACATACATACATACATATATATATATATATATATATATATATATATATATATATCAGTTAGTATTTAATTAACTTTGAATAAGATTTATTAATAGAATCTGTATAAAAATTGGCAAAAAAAATGAGTGTTAATGTCTTAATTTTTGGAAAGAAAAGTCCGTTTATAACAAAATTATTGACTTGCATTGCCAGATCCTATTTATAATTAATATGACTAAACTATTTCAGATTTGCTTAAATGAACGCAATGGTGTCCAACTTACTTCCACAATAGATCAAGTTGAAAATAAAGAAATCATTAATAAATTGATGTTTCTAGTTTATAGGAAACAGGTAAAAATACCAATGATATCATGATGAGGTTTTAGAAACACATTGTAAAAGTGATACCACAGGTTATGATTCAGAGGAGATCTAACACACCTGTAGAATTAAGGGTGTGGCTTGGCAACTTATTCTATAAATTGTTAATGAATTCAGCAGGTGAGTTACACAAAGTTTTGAGCTCAGATAAAAATAAGTATGTTAACTATTAATATTATCCCACTCAATCGTCCCATAACCTGGTTTGGTCATAAGGATACAACTTATATATATATTTACCAACCCCTCCGTGGAGCAGGATGTGACACAAGGTCAATTTATTAAGCGAGTTCAACAGGTTTGAATTCAGAGTTTTCCTTTTCCTAGACCGGTTGGCTAACCAAGGTTAAAGAGCCCAGTCTACCCTACTATTTATCCATAGCTGGAGGAGAGTAGGATTCATACCTTTCCCAAGGGTATTAGCGCTATGTGAAATGCAATTAGCATGTCCAGGATTTGAACAAATGATACAACTTATATAGCATATCTTCAGTAGGAATAGCCTGGAAGAGCCCATCCTTCTCCAGGTCAACAACTGGTTTAAATTCAGTTTTCCTTCTCTTAGACTAGTAGCCATATCAAGATTAAAGATCCCAATCTGACTTACTATTTACCCATATCTGGAGGGAGAATAGTTGAATTCATACCTTTCCCAAAGGTATTAGTGCTATAAGAAATGTAAACAACCTTGCCAGCATTTGAACCCATGTTCAGTCCATTTTCTTTGATGGTAACCATTACAGCATACACCTCCACATATCTAGATATATGTATAATTCAGATTTTGTGGACTGTTGTCCTCATCTTTATTGTTATATACAAAAGATTTCAGCTGATGTGCCCTCCAGTCTCCTTCTGGTGTTTCTCGTTGAACTCAGGATGTTCTTGTTGAACTTGGGAGCTTTCATGGAACTTTGAACTGAACTTTTAATTCATTGGGTTAGATTGTTCTCATTCTGTTAACATATCTTAACACAGGGTTAATGGAATGAACCTTTCTCAAGGCACTATGTAAAAGGCAAACAGCTTCATTCAGGATTTGAACTTCAGTATTCAAGTCAATTGTTATAATGATAGCGGTTAAGTTACAAGTGCCTTAATATTATATATATATAAAGTAAGTAAAGTTGTCAGGGTGGCTTAAAGTCAGTATCAGCCAGACAGTGAGGAATTCTATCCTCTTTTCACTAGCACTAGACCAAGGAGATTGTTTTGGCATCTGAGGTGGAGCGCCACACCTACCATCAGCTCCTCACTTTACCGCACAAATCCCTGTGCTATTTATATGCTGACTTGGCTTAAGAAATTGACTTTGTGTCACATCCTGCTTGTGCGGAGGGGTTGGTAAATACATACTGACTGAGCTAAACCGGCCCTAAATATATATATATATTCATATACACACACACAATTGTAGAAAATGGACATGGTAACATAAGTTCAATCCTGGACAAGACTAGTTACATTTCACATAGCACTAATACCCTTGGGAAAGGTATGAATCCAACTATTCTCCCTTCAGCTATGGGTAAATAGTAGGGCAGGCTGGACTCTTTAACCCTGGTTAGGCAACCAGTCTAGGAGAAAAAAACTAAATGCAAACCTGTTAAACCCTAAAGAAATTGACCTTGTTTTCCCATCCTATTTCTACTGTAGAGGGGTTGGTCAATATATATATGGTTGGTTGGCAACCTTCCATCTACGAGAACGATGGAGTAGTGTCAAGTTTTTTTTTAGGTTTTTTTAAAACTTGAACTACATAGCCTGGGTGGAGGATGAGCAGAGCAAATCCCCTCTCCACATTGCCGCTCTAATCCAAAGGAAAGGTAAGGGACCAATGCAGTTTGGCAATGGTAGTGTCGCAGGAGTTAAAGGGTAGCACTGGATTTCAGCATAATACTACCTTAGGGACTCCAGCTCCTCATTTATTTTCAGGGTTTACTCCCCTAGCCTTCCCTTGAAAGGCAGCGGAGGTTTTGTGTCGGACTTTTACTTGACTAAGATGGGTTGCCGACCAAGGCTAAGGAACACCTTCAAACCTATTTGGGGAATTATGCGAGTAGTAAGTACCCCAATCCTACTACTATCGGTGTTCCTGAAAAAGAAATGAGATTTGGGATACGGTATATTTTGCATTTGTGTATCAGATAAGCAACAGTACCTTCAGGTACTATATATATATATATATATATATATATTAATATATGCTCCCATAAATTTGGTATGAGCTCTCAAATTGGTAAATTAAATTAACTCTCACTACTAGCATATAAATAATGATCGTTTCCCCGGAAACTTGATCTCTCAGTGACCATAAAATACATAAACAAACCTATGTATTTAATAGTTTAAAAACACATCCCACTACAGCTGTCAGTGGATGAGGGCATAAGATATCAGGCAGGCAGCCAGTCTGAGTTCGACCCTAGCCAAGGAAGTTGTGTCTAGTGACACTGAAGAGGTGTGAAACGCCGAAACACATGTCTGTGGATGACTTATTAATATATATATATATATATTAATAGAAAGGAAATGAATCCGACGGTATGAGTATAGATAAAAGGATATGAAAACAACACAATATGCTGTTAAAGTGAAAAGATTTTATATCATATTCATAGCTAATATTGAACAATATTTCGATTTAAAAATACAAAAATAAAAATTATTTTCTAAAAATCCGTTGCAGGCCTACCGTCAACGGGTTAATACTGATCCTGTTTGAAAAAGAGAATTTGTCTATCGTCAAGTTTGGAATATGTCTTCTTTTTTCAAAAACTGTTACAATAAGAGATACATGACTGTCGCTGACCGAGAAAAGCGTTGGCGAATGTGCTTATATTTGAAACTATCGGATAACTTTTTTGCAACATCAATGTTTTCGTTTTGAATTCATATTATTTTTGTCTCCGCTATTGATAAGTCCGGAGTATAAACAAGCTCTGAAGATGATTTTTATAAATCGAAATATCGTTCAATATTAGCTATGAATATGATATAAAATGTTTTCACTTTAACAGCATATTGTGTTGTTTTCATATCCTTTTATCTATACTCATATATATATATATATATATATATATGAATTTAACATTAAAAAAAAAAAAAAGATGTTATTAGTTTGCTGGCAGAATCTGTTTCGACCTTTTAATAGAGCGGTCTTCATCAAGAGCAACATATGAAGGAAAGACGGAATAAATAACCGTTAGATAGGAGGGGTACAAATGAACGCTGGTGCTGTGGACTTTTAACTTATTTTTTGTAGCTGCATTACATCATGAACATTTTTGATATTTTTTATACACTTTTTTTATATATTTTTACATCAAACTCCTTTGAGTTTTTATATTACAATGCTTCTGATTTTTTAAAATAAAATTTATTTTATTTTTAACATAGAATACGCATTTTTTAAAAATACCAGCATGAACACCAGCGTTCGTTTGTACCTCCTATCTCTAACGGTTATTTATTCCGTCTTTCCTTCATATGTTGCTCTTGATGAAGACCGCTCTATTAAAAGGTCGAAACAGATTCTGTCAGCAAACTAATAACATCTTTTGTTTTTTCTAAAAATGTTAAATTCATACTGTCGGATTAACTTCCATACTTCACCTGTCAGCTTGACAGTCGAGATTTCGAGTCACACACGGAGCAGTCTCCCATGTCTATAACCTTGCTGATGAGATCTAATAGGTCGAAATGTACATTCAGGGATTGACATTTTCTCAATTTGTTTAGCCTTACATTTGAACATATATGCCCACCTAAATTCATTAATTATTAACTAATTAATTTTCAAAATTAGGTATGACTTCAATTAAGCACATATCCTCCAAAAATCGTCCACTTAAAGCCATATAAAAAAATAAACACATTTGTTTGTTTACTTAACCTCATACTGTCGTGTAGCAAGTCAATAAAAAGTGGAATATAAATAAGTTTCAAAACAAACGAAGAATGTGGGAATGGCAAGCTAGTGTAATAGTTAGAGACTTTGCCTGTCAGCTTGACAGTCGAGGTTTTGAGTCACACACGGAGCAAATCCCATGTCTATAACCTTGCTGATGAGACCTAATAGGTTGAAATGTACATATATATATATATATATATATATATATATATATATAGTCACAAACACACACCCAAATTCCTGTATCTTGAGATAGGTTGTCTTATAGAGCAAAAGAAGAAGCCAGAGGTCATCCAGTTGTGTGGGTGGTCAACTATTGACCATAATTGTTCCAGTATTTGTGCAGGTGGCAGCTGGACTGTCAAAGCCCATGTAATTGTTAATGGTTAATTTAACTTTGGTAATTGAATATGCCAGGCCGACTTGTAGTGCTTTCTCTGTTGGAATAATCAAAGATTCTATGTCCAAACTGCTAACACATGTCTCTCATGCATACACACATTGAGGGATATATACCATAATTATTCATGTATAATACACAACTTTTTTTTTTCAAATTTTTTAAGCCTAAAAGCTAGGGGTGTATATTATATATGAGAACTAAATATTAACTTGGTGGGGTGGGGGGAATGTGTATCACAATATTTGGGACAGTGTTCTGCCTTCATCAAAGGAAACCTCCCCCCCCCACATACATATTGTCTCCTTTTAGCTCATCCCCTGTCCTGCCTTCATTGAAATGTAACCCCTCACCTCCCAAGTCTGAACTCTGACTCAAGCTCCATACCTACGGACACACATATACACACATACCTACATACATAAGAAAATCCTTAAAACTCCTAACTCAAAACGAAGTACACCAACAGATTTTGTTGCTTAATTTTAGACACTTCTTTAGTTCCTTCTGAGTTTGCTACTCAACCCAGACACATCTACACTACTCTCCAGACATTCCACATTCTCTTAATCTCTTTTTACCCAAGGTTGGTTGAAAGACAGATATAACTTTTCTATACCCTTTTATGTTATTTCTTCTTAAATGTATGTATTTGTTAGTAATACATAACCATTATGCTAATACCCTTGGAAAAGGTACGAATTAAACTATTCTCCCTCTAGCTATGGGTAAGTAGTAGGGCAGACTGGGTTCTCTAACCTTGGTATGGCAACCAGTCTAGGAGAAGAAAAACTGAATTCAAACCAAAGGGGCTCTCTTCTTGTTAGTCAAAACTACTATAAGAGGCTCACTCTTCTCTTTCTTCGATACTAACTAAAGTATCAAGAACTGCTCACCCCACCTCCTAGTTTCCTGGGTATGATGTTAAACTGTATCTAATCATAAAGTTCTGGTTCTGGAGCTCTGAGGAGTGTGGAGTACCCTTTCATTGTCCTCACTCCCAGGCCCACTCTGACCCAGAATGGTAGTATCTCTTAGGGTCCCATCTATGGGTTAAATAGGAAAAATGAGTTTAAAAAAGTGTTTGAAAAAAATGTTCAATACCCATCACGCATGACTAAAACAAAATGTCTTTGTCATAAAATAATCCAACAAGGGTTGACATGCCGTAAAATCCAACCAACCAACTCAACCCATCCTCCTAGGTACCTGAAGTCTTCAATTGCTTTCAGCTATTCGCTGCTCTCAGCTCAATATTTTGACTCATTTTTTTTTTACCTCTATTTGCAGCCTAATCTTAGCAGCTATAATGTCATGTTTAAGCAACTTTTGTGCTTGTTGAATTATTTAATCAACATCATGGCATTGTCATCAGAACAATTTAATTTAATTCTTACATCATTAAATTAACATTTAATTTCTGACTGATGGTTGGTTGGTTGGATTTTACAGCATGTCAACCCTTGTTGGGTTATTTTATGCTGAAGACATTTTGATTTTTTCAATATACTTCTTGGGTATTCAAATTCTTTTTTTTTTTTAAAATACTTTTTTAAACACACCTTTTCAAAATTCATTTTTGTTCTATTTAACCAATAGATAGTACCCTATCAGGTACTACCACTCTGGATCAGAGTAAAGACGTATTTCACACTCCTCAGAGTTCTACAATTGATCCCTAGATGAAGTTTAACCCAGTCATACCCAGGACACTAAGACCCTCAGCCAACACCTTCTAGCACATATATGATAAAAAAGGTTGGGGAGGTTGCCATACGGGTAAAAGGGTTGGGGCAATCATATAGATGCTAGGGCTTGATGTGGCCAGCCGATTGATTGAAGGGGGCCTCTCTGACCGCCCGTCTAGCCTAAATAAGGGCCAAGGTGGAGTGTTGCATGTCATGGACTGCTCAGCTACCAGGATTCCATCCCAAGCATCACTTGTCGCCACCCACAGGCAATAGGTAGTCCCATTGAGGGGATCTTACTCCTCTGTCGTGGTGCAGTCAGCATATTCTACAGCCCCAGCCAAATGAAATTGAAAAGATTTGCCCAACCATCTTTTATGTTGATAAAGTAGTATGTTGTAAAAGTAAAGTTGGCGGAGTGGCCTATTGTCAGTATCAGCCAGACACTCGAGGGAGTCTATCCCCTTTTCACAAGCACTAGACCAGGGAGATAATTTTTTGTTGAGATGGAGTGCCACACTTCCCATCAGCTCTCCACTTTACCGCCCAGATCAGATTAATCTATCTGTGCTACTCATGCGCTGAGTTAGCGGGGACCAGCATCGAATCTGGAACCTTGCGATTCTGAGGCAGGTGCTCTACCAACTGAGCTAAACTGGCAACTACAAAATACATAAATTGACCAATTTCAAATAAAATGAGATTGAAACGATTTGTCTAACACCAAGGATACTCAATCATAGCCAAACATTTTCATGTTGACCAGCAAGACCAGTGGATATACCACAGTATGATAATTTAATTATTACAACATTTGATATATTTACTTAAGAGCTATTACATACTTCAATATGTAAAAAGTATAATATATATCTTGATTTAACTCTCTCTCAATATTTTTTTCTCTTTCTTTTCATCTTTTCATGATATTCGATTGAAACAGATTAGCGTTATTGCTTCCGCGATCACCCCCTCTCTCTATCTTTCCCCTATTCACTTTCTTTCTTACTTATTATATTTCTTTGTGTAGCATGTTCTTTTTCTTCCCTTTCTTTCTTTATAATAAAGACAGAATAGTCCTTTATTTAGCTGAGGTGATGACACTCATAAGAAATAAGAATTTGGTAGATAAGCAACACCAGATAATCAGGATTTACATTTTTGTATTTCATTTTGGGCAATTTGCACAGTCTCATTTTTAACCAGAGGATGTTGCAAAATGGTTTGTTTTGTGTTGTCTTACGGCATATCAATCTCAGTGGTTCATTTAATGCCGATTAAGTTTTGAAATAAATCAATTCTTAATGGATACACAATTTTTTTTTATAAATACATTTTTCTATTTAACCCATAGATGGGACCCCAACAGGTACTACCACTCCGGGTCAGAGTGGACCAGGGAGCAATGGTGATGAAGGGGTGCTCCACATTCCCCAAACCTCCAAAACTGGAACCTCACCATCAGATAGAGTTTAACATCATTCCCAGGACATGTAGACCCTCAGCCACTGCCTTCTAGCACCCATATGATAAAAAGGGTTGGGGCTTGCTATAAGAGCAATAGGGTTGGGACAATCATATAGGTGCTAGGGCTTGATGTGGCCAGCCGATTGATCGGAGGGGGCCTCTTCGACCGCCCGTCTAGCCTAAGTAAGGGTCTAAGTGGAGTGTTGCAGATCATGGACTGCTCATCCACCAAGACTCCGTCCTTAAGCAGTCACAAAATGATAATGGTTATACAATTAAGGAACACAAGTATTGGTTATTTCCTAGTTGAGTAACATGATATTACAGAGTGACCCAGAAAAAACTGAACCCAAATTATTCATTTTCCCATTAAACTAACCCTAACCCTAAACCCTAACCTTAAACTCTAACACCCCCCCCAGTTGAGTAACATGATATTACAGGGTGACCCAGAAAAAACAGAACCACAAATTTTGTAATAAAACTGTTAATTTTAATTTTAATTTTTTTAAAAGGTTAAGTCCAACAAGGGTTAGGGTTAGGGTTGGGGTTTAGGGTTAGTTTAATGGGAAAATAAATAAATAATTTGGGTTCTGTTTTTTCTGGGTCACCCTGTGTAATATCATGTTACTCAACTCGGAAATAACCCAAGTATTAATGTATAGATATGACAAGTGAATCCATTGTGTTTAATAATTTTCCTAATCTTATTTGCAATTATTTAAGCATGTTATAAAGTGTACACTTGCTGTTTGCTTGGAAAATCAATTTTGTTTTTAGCAACAATTTCTATTTCTATAGGATTTTTGGATGTGTGCCTTGCACATATAAACATGTGCAAATGATTGCTTGGATCTAACTATGGAAACACAGCTTGGAAATTAATAACTAATCAATGAGAAATGATCCTGACATTTCTAAAAGAGCAATATACACAACCCAAGCACGCTACCAAAAAAAAAAAAGGAGACATATAAATAGGCATTCATAGTTTACTTTGAATTCTTTTTTCTTTTTATCATCTACTGTTTGTAATTAAGTTATAAATGACGATCTAAAAACAGAAATAGAATCATCTTCCACCAATATCTATATATTAATACTTATGTTTCTTAATTGTACAACCGTTATCATCTCTGGTTAAAAATGAGACCCTCCAAATTGTCCAAGATGAAATGCAAAAATGTAAATCCTGGTTATCTGGTGTTGCTTATCCGCCAAATTCTTATAAGTGTCATTACCTCAGCTAAATAAAGGACCATTCTGTTTTTATTATAAAGAAAGGAAAGAAAAAGGACATGCTGCATAGAAAAAAATATAATAAGACAGATACAAGTATATCGATGGGAATTATTTTTATAAGAATTATTTTCATCCTAAATGAAAATTGTGGTGAGTGTTATCACCTCAGCTGAATGAAGGACCATTCCGTTTTTATTATAAAGAAAAGAAAGAAAAAGGACATGTTACATAGAAAAAATATAATAAGACAGATACAAGTATATCAATGAGAATTATTTTCATCCTAAATGTTTGAAAATTGTCTGATAGACACGGTTTTTTTTTTTTAGAATATCAAAAGAAACAAACAAATTTCTAGATATTTTTAATAGTTGACTTTAATTCAAATGTTTAGATAGAAATATTTTTTTTATGATTTGAGAAAACATCTCTTCAATTACAAACAAGAAATAATAACTTTCCTCCTCCTCCTCTCCACTCCTCCCACCTAATAAGATTTCTTAGTAATTGGATCTTACAAATTATTCACTATTTATAACTGACTTATTTATAACTGATTTCCTATTTGATTTTGTTTTCTTACATAAAAAAAAAACCTTTTTATTCTAAAGTAAATAACAAATACTTTAAACCAGTGCTTCTCAACATTTTTCGGCTTATGGACCATTTTTTATTCAAAAAATTCCCATGGACCAATCCTACTTTTACTTTTAAGCTAGCACATGTGTTAAAGTAAGACAAGACAATTCATTTTCCGCCGATCATCGACGTGCGCTTAAATAGAGATTTTCAACTGGGGAGGGTCATTATAAGAAGCGCTAAATTAGTTAAATTTTTGTGAAATGGCTAAAACATTTTTGTGGCTTCGAATGTTCTGTGGACCACTAGAAATGTTCTGTGGACCACTAGAAATGTTCTGTGGACCACAGATGGTCCCAGTGGACCACGTTGAGAATCACTGGTTTAAACTATATTGTAAAAGAGGAAATAAACAATTATTACAGACATTCTAATAATTCAAAAGTCAAAATTAAATATAAGAATATATACAAAAATACGAGGGTGAGTCAAAAAATAATGCCATTTTGTTTAAGACAGGTATAATTACCAACACAGGAACATGTATCATAAATGGGGGCCCAATGAAAGAGGGTTTGAGAGGCAAACATTATTCCAGTGATGAGGAAGTGAAATCTGTAGTGAAGAAGTGGCTCAAAGAACAGTCAACAGAATTTTACGGGTCAGGGATACATGCTCTCATTCAAAGGTGGAACATTGCTATTGAGAGAAACAGTGACTAAGTTGAGAAGTAGGGATGTGATCCATAAAAGACAAGCTTCATTTTGATGTATGATACATGTTTCTGTGTTGGTAATTATACCTGTTCTTAACAAAATGGCATTACTTTTTGATTCACCCTCACATATTTCCATTTGATTTGAAGATTGCATAGGCAAGAATGACATTTATCAAGCACCAGTTGACCCTATGTCTGCGCTATCCTGACTTAGATACATATGATCTATTACTTATATTGTCTGGTGTATTCAATAGAACCATGGTATACATTTATTTTATTTTTTGAGTCACGTGGATGATATAAGTCTCCTGATATTGTTTTATATATATATATATATATATATATATATATATATAGTGTGAGAAGGTCACTGTTTCAGCTTTTGCTGGAATGGTGTACCAAAGGCAGTATTATTGCTAGAGTGCACAATATAAAATAGAACTGTTATATAATATAATAAAATAAATATATAAAGGTTTTACATATCTATTTATTTGGTGACAAAGGAACATTCACGACCATATTGGTTTCATGCGATGCAATCATCAGGTGAAGATGTTTCAAATGCAAGGAAAATCGAAAAAATTTCAGAAAATTCAATAGACATGGGATATGTATGATTGGATAAAATGATGTGCGTATGAGAGTGTTTATGGACAGCATAAAGGTTGTGTATGCGGGGTAACTGGTCACACACATAATACATTGTTCTGTGAATGTGTGACATTTGATCAATGTTTACGTGCAAGTGTTTGTGTTTGTGTGTGTATGTTTTGTTTTTTTTGCATGTCTGGAATGGACGTGAATGTTCCTTTGTCACTTAATAAATAGATATGTAAAACCTTTATATATTTATTTTATTATATATATATATATATATACATTATATATATATATATATATATATATATATATATATAAAACTTTTAAAGAAAGAAAAACTTAACAAACCGTCATTTGACTATAATAAATTTATTTCGACCAGAGACTCAATATGAGTCTACTCTCATCAGATAGCATTTACATAAAGACTGAGAAAATAGAAAAAAATATATTCCCAATGAAAATTCTCTTTTCTCATATGCCCGCATAAAAATACCTTCTTTATGATATTTCAACAATTCAAATATTAAATATATGGTGTTTATTTATTTATCCTTTCAACATATCGTCAGATTCATTTCCAACTTACATATATTATTAATTATAAAAGATGTAAGACTAAAGAAAATGATCTTACATATGGCAATTAATAAAAAGTTTTAGATGTAAAAGTTTCTATTTTTTTAATTATGTTTAACAGCCACTTTTTAAAAAAGTTATATATGGGTAAGATTAATTTCAGTTTCATCCATCTTTGATTTTTTTTTTTTTTTTTTAATCCAGGCAATGTCAAGTAAACCTACCCCGTTGCAAAAAAAATATTCAGAGAAATTACAAATAAAAGTGAATGAGGTCATAGCAGATTTAGATAGATATGTTATTATAAATAACATTTGATGGATGGGACCCCCCCCTACCCATGGGACCCCCCCCCCAAAAAAAAAAAACCCTCCCAGATTTGTTGCCTGTGATATTCAGTGAGCATTTCTGTGATTTTATGAATAAGTGTGGAAGATAACAACTGAACATTGATTTCTCAGTAAAGAAAAAAAAGTGTTATCAATATGGGATTTTTTTTTTTTAAACAAAAAAAAAGAAAAAAAAAAAAAAGAAAAAGAAGAAGCAAGAGATTGTAAAGAATGATTATTCCAATAACTGATTGTTTCTATGAGGAGGAGAATACAAACCTAAAGAGATGCGCATCTAAAAAGTCAGTTCGATCCTTCAGCTTTTTGGCCCTCAAATGGATTATTAATATTAGCTCAGTCGGTAGAGCACTTGCCTACAAATCACAAGGTTCGATACCGGTCTCCGTCAACTCAGCGCATGAGTAGCACAGATTGGGTAATCTGATCTGTGCGGTAAAGTAGGTGTGGCGCTTCACCTCGGAAAAATCAATTTCCCTGGTCACTAGTGAAAAGGGGATAGACTCCTTTGCTGTCCGGCTGATACCAACAATAGGTCACTTCACCAACCATTCATCTTTGGAAATAATTAATGCTTATCAAATTTTTTTTTTTTCTAACAGAACCATTTTTGCATTCAAAAGTAAAAGTAAAAATGAATAGGAAAAAAAATAGTTTATTTGGTACATAAACTCTGCCTACTTTAAGCCACTCACAGTAGATCTCACACAACTGATGGTTAGTTCATCATAATTGAGCTGAAGGACTCAGATTACAATAATAATAGGACTTTATTTGAATAGAATGGATTCTGAAGTGAATAGATAGTGAACTTTGAAATATCCCAGCATACAAGTAAAAAAAATACCAGGGAAATTTGGTGGGCAAAGAGTTAATTAATAAAAAAAAAATTCTTAAAGTTAAAATATGTCTTTGTATTGTTATTTGTACATCCCTTTATTCCAAGAATTTGCATGGGGAAGAAGGTAGCACCCTCATATTAGCAGAGAATATTCCGGAAATACTGATAGTCTATAAATATTGGTTTAAAAAAGTGCCTCATCTTCCCTTTGCGTGAATTTTTTTTCACTCATTTTATTGGGGAAACATGCATCATATTGGCTGTCAAATTTTATGCATCTTACAAATAAATATAATAAATATAAAGATCTCCTTTAACCTTGACATAAAAAATATCTCCTAAAAATATTTTCGTATTCATTAATTCACCATGTAATTAGATATGAAAAGTGACGTTTTCATATTATTTGTTGAATTTCAGCCCAGATCAATGGTGCATGAATATTAAATATGTTATTACTATTCTAGATATTCAAACAACTATAATATAATTTGGTTTTAAACACTAATATATATATATATATATACATATTATATATATACTTATTATATGCTTCCAAAATCCGGTAGAGCTCTCTAGGGGTGACTTAAATTAACTTTCACTGCCAGCATAAAGCAATGATCGTCTGTTTACAGACTGGATCTCTCTGGTGATCATAAAATATATAAGTAAGTAAAGTAAAGTTGTCGGGGCAGCCTAATGTCGGTACCAGCCAATCGGCGAGGGAGTCTATCCCCTTTTCACTTGCGCTAGACTAAGGAGATTGTTTTTGCGTTTGAGGTGGAGCGCCACACCTTTACCACACAGATCACTGTGCTACTCATACGCTGAGTTGGCGAGGGCGGGTATCGAACTAGAAACCTTGTGGTTTCTAGCCGAACGCTCTACCGACTGAGCTAACCCGGCCCTTAAACAAATGTATGTATTTAATGTTAGTTACTGACTTAGAGCCAAGGTTAGAAACTGAAGAGTTTAAATTGTTATTACTCCAGAGAGATTTATTTGTGGATAGAGATGTAATCTTTCTTTGATAATTTATGAGGAAGTGCGTCCCGGTCTCCTGCCTCAAAAATTGCTACCCGGTGACTATTAAAATAACGTCCGGCGGTTTTACTTGAAAGAAAACAACCAACTTAGGGCGTTAAATGTATTTTAGAGGGGGGGGGCTTCTCTTTATGAATAAATGGAGATGGGTGGATAGATATATATATAAACAAAGTAAAAAATCAACAAATTGAGATAGATAGATAGATAGATAGATATCCATCTTCATATCTAAAGAAGAATTACGACAAATTTCTATAAATAAACAAGAATTACGACAAATTTCTATAAATAAATTTCTAAACAAATTACGATAAATAAATAAGAATTATGACAAAAAATACATTTAACGCCCTAAGTTGGTGGTTTTCTTTCAAGTAACACCACCGAGATGACATAGCTGGGGACATTATTTTAATAGTCACCGGGTAGCAATTTCTGAGGCAGGAGACCGAGATGCACTTCCTCATAAATTACCCTTTTTTTTTAGAGATCAAAAGAGAATAGAAGAGAACTCAGTGCCTGGCGCTCCATGAAAAACATGTGTCTATAAGCACACGAAGGAAAGAAAGAAATAAGTACTCTGCTTGAAATTGATCTTGTGTCACTTTGCTAATATTCTAGAGAAAGGTAAAAATCCATCTGTTCTCCCCCCAGCTATGGGTAAATAGATCAGACATGTTTTTTAGTCTTAGTAATGCAACTAACTTAGAAGAAGAAAAACTGAATTTAAACCAGCAATACTCTGCTTAACAAATTGACTTTGTGACAAATCCTGCCTGTGGTGGAGGGGTTGGGTAAATATATACTTAAAAGTCATCCTGATTGACTTTTTACTAACATTTTAAATTCAATTAGAAAGCAAAAAGTATGAGTCCTCATATAAAACCAAAAGAAAATTAAGAATTTCAAACACAAAATTACTTAGCAATCATTTCAGTTGATAACAATTGTAGATTTAAACTGATTTTGCTTTAGTATTATTTGTATTATTCAGACTATTGTCCTCATCTTCATTGTTATCTGTACAACATTTTGATCGATAAAGGAGTTAGGTTAAGACAGTTCTAAGTGACAGTTATCTCTAGACTGCAGGTTCAATTCTAGTCAGGGCAACAGTAACATAGAATAATAATTAACACAGCTTAATGCCTCTACCACAGCTATGGTTAGCGGATTGAGAACAGGATACCCCCATGGACTGAATAAAGGGTTAGGTTCAAAGTTCCATGATGGCTCCCGATTATGACAAGAAGGTTCCTGATTACGACAAGAAATACCTTAAGAAGGCCGGAGGGCACATCGGCCGAAACGTTGTACAGATAACAATGAAGATGAGGACAATAGTACAAATAATCCAAATAATACTAATCATCAAGCCTCATCTAAAAAATTCAGAGGAATGATTTTGTTTTATATCTCGTTATTATTGCTGTGCATAATAAAGAAATATTTTAAAATGGAACTAAAAACATTCAATGAAGTAAACATGATTTCTCAATGAATGAAAAAAAAAAAAAGAGGGGGGGTGAATAAAGATATATATTATGAATCATTGCTATTATTATCTTGTTACTGTCAATCCACTCTCCTATTTCTCATGATGCATCATCATCATCATCATGATGAAAAAAAAGAAAAGAAGAAAAATAAAAATTGTGAAAGAGCAAGTGATCTTAAGTTTGCCAGGGTTCAAAGATCCCTCGTCACAATTTGCTAAAAATACTTCTTCATCATGCAATAGGGCATGAAAAAGAAAAGAGAGAATAATTAGACATGGTTAAATCAATGAAGCAGTGGCTCTCAATACGAAATTGTTGCAGCACAAGTGCCTTTATCATGACACACAAGGATCTTCTTTTTTTTTTTCTCTCTCTCTCAATTGCTTGCCTGCTTATTTAACTCAGAAGAAGAAGAAGAAGAGAAAAGTCAGAGAAGAACCAGACCATTTGGTCCAAAGAATTACTCGAACTTAACCTTCAAAAAAAAGAAATTCAAAAAACCTTCATTGAGAAAAAGGCAAGTTGTTCTTTCACCATGAAATAATCAACAGAAAAAAAAAAAAAAAAAAATGAATCATGAAGTTAAGAAAAAAAAATTACAGTTTCAAATTCCTGTTTTCTATTAGAAACCATTAAAAATTATAGTAAGGCAGTCGGTGTTTAAAAGGTTTAGTGCAAGTAATTAAAACTCACTCCTGCAATAATGTAAAGACTTTCAACAGGTTGCAAAATGTTCTTAATGCAATGTATAACACTTGTAATTAGATTGATTGATGTTAATGGCATATCAACCCGTCTAGGGTTATTTTATGACTAAAGGTTAAGGAATCATGTACTCAGCTTAAAATTGACATTGGGTCACTTTATACTAATACTCTTGGAAAAGGTAAGAATCCCTGTGTTCTTTAGTCTTAGTAGGGCAACTAATTTGGGAGAAGGAAAACTCTGAATTTAAACCGGCAGGCACTCTGCTTAAAATTAACCTTGTGTCACTTTATGATAATACTCATTGGAAAGGTAAGAATTAATCAGTTCTCTCTCTAGCTATGTTGAAATGGAAACGGAATCAGTGAACTGGGTTCAAATCTTGGATAAGGCTGATTGCATTTCATTTCACGCTAATACCCTTGGGGGAAGGCACAAATCTACCTGAGTTGGTAAGTCAACCAGTCTAAGATAATGAAACCTCTGAATTCAAAGCAGCTGTAATCCAATTAATAGTGGAGGGGTTGGGTAAATATCATACTTTGAATAGATGTTTATATATTATTGAAGTCAGTAATTCTACTGTTGGTTTGAATAACAGCAGCTAACTAAGTACAACTTAAGCAGTTGGTATATATAGAAATCAAGAATGATCCATTCATGAATTTGGGTGATTTGGGTGATTCCATTCCTTGAGTTCTGATTGGCTGCTTGATTTGAATGATACTGTGTAGTTTTATAAATACCCTGTCATTCTGCAGTAGACTTTGTGACTATTCAGGTTTGTATTAAGTTACAACCGTTTGTTGCATTGTCTTCTCAGTTCGACGGTAACTGGAACTTTAATTATTCTTCATATATTTGCTAACCCCTCTGCATGAACAGGATGTGACACAAGGTTAATTTCTTAAGCAGAGTTTAACAAGTTTGAATTCAGTTTTCCTTCTCCTAACTGGTTGCCTAACCAAGATTAAAAAGCCCAGTCTGTCCTACTATTTACTCATAACTTGAGGGAGAATAGTTGGATTCATACCTTTCCCAAGGGTATTAGTGCTATGTGAAATGCAAACAGTCTCATCCAGGATTTGAACTCGTCTTGTCATGTCCATTTCTTATGACAGTAACCATTACACTATGTGCCTCCATAAATAGAAGGGATGTATGAGTTTTATAAAAATGTTATCCTAGTGGGCCCCCCAAATGGGTTAACCTTTCAATCAATCAGGAGTTCAAAAAACTCTTCTATTTCTTCATAGCTCTGGTTCTGTCTTGTTGCCGTAAAGAGCCGCTCTAAAGCCTCACCTTTTAACAATGATAAGAAATGAGAAAGTTTTCTTTCATTTTGAGCACTTTGATATGATTAGCATAGAACATTGTAAATTTGAATCAATCAACTTGAAAGAGGAAAAGTCAAAAGACACACACACAGATAAAACAAAGATTTATTTGAATCAGTCATCCAAGAATTGAAAGCAAAACAACTGACAGATTTATAGAAGTGGAATGAGAACGACTCGAATTAGAAATAGAGCAAGTATCAACTGTATCGAATTGAAGAGATTTTGATTTGTGAATATTTTTGATATAAGGCTTCCTTCTTTGCAGAAAAACAAACAACAAAATTAAGCTCTATATGTACATATTGAAACCACACATACACACACGCATATATATATATATATATATATATAATCCAAACGTCCAGAGAAGAAATCTTCCTTATGACATAGGATTTTTTTTTTAAAAACCTGTCGCAGTTTGCAGAGCTCAATGTGTGCTCTTATTGTTAGAGTCAAAGAGCAAATTTATAAGTAAAAGATTTGTGAACATTTTTTATATAAAGCTTCCTTCTTTGCAGAAAAAGAAAAAGAAACAACAAAATTAAGCTCTATATGTACATATTGAAACTATATATATATATATATATATATATATATATATATGTAGTATATTAAGAAAATTGTATAAACACAGGTTTAAATAAATTGAGTGGTAAGTTTATTAGCCGACGCTGCAGTGTTTCGATCTATTAATTAGATCTTCTTCAGGGCATTTGTTGATATAAGAAAAGGTAATAAAAATTTTTTTTTTATCACAGAACAACAAGAAAAACTGCGATAGTCCTTCTTTATCAGTCTGTTCAAAATTTGAAGTTTGAAGAAAGAAATGCTGGAAAGGTGAACGGTTTGAAATATGACGTCAAATATTCTCCTTTATGGTGTGATAAGACATTGTGCATTTTTTTTTTAAGGTGTTTTGTGTGTGTGGTTAAATTTATTTAAACCTGTGTTTTTTCAATTTTCTTAATATACAACATACCGCTGGATTCACTTCCATCTCTTCACACACACACACACATATATATATATGTATAAATATTTGGTTTGGTTTGGTTTTTGTTTTACAGCATATCAACCTCAGTGGGTCATTTAATGCCGATAAATTTTTGAAATAAATTCATTCTTAATGGATACTCTATTCTTTTATAAACATATTTTTCTATTTAACCCATAGATGGGACCCTAACAGGTACTACCACTCTGGATCAGAATAGACCAGGGAGCAATGGTGATGAAGGGGTGCTTCATATTCCACAGACCTCCAGAAGTGGAACCTCACCATCTGATAGAATTTAATGTCATTCCCAGAACATAAAGACCTCAGCCACCGTCTTCTAGCACCCATATGATAAAACGGGTTAGAGGTTATCATGTAGGAAATAGTGTTGGGACAATCATATGTGTACTAAGGATTGATGTGACTAGCCGAGTGATTGGAGTGGGCCTTTCTGACTGCCCATCTAGCCTAAGTAATGGTCTAAGTGGAGTGTTGCATGTCATGGACTGCTCATCCATCAGGATTCCGTACTTAAGCATTACAGGTTGCCACACATGGCCAACAGGTGACCCCATTGGGGTGGGTTTTACCCCTCTGCAGAGGTGCAATCGGTGTATTCTAAAGCCCCAGTGGATAGGGCTCCACATATATATATATATATATATATATATATTTATATATTTACCAATCGCTCCGCATGAGCAGGATGTGACACAAGGTCAATTTCTTACGTGGAGTTTAACAGGTTTGAATTCACTCGTAGACTAGTTAACTAGCCAAGGTTAAAGAGCCCAGTCGGCCTTGCTATTCACCCATAGCTGGAAGGAGAATTGGATTCATACTTTTCCCAGGAATTGAACTCAGGTCGACAAGTCCATTTCCTACGACACTAACCATTACGCCACACACCCTCCACATTATATATATGCATATGAACTTGAAAAAAAAATTACAAAAAAAGTTTATAAGAACATAAATTTATATCATATAAACTTGTGTATAAGTTTATCTTATGATTGGTTGTAAAAATGAGTTATTTTACAGCATGTCAACTCTTGTTGGGTTATTTAATGCTAAAGTCAATTTTTATTCAAGGGGTCAGTTTAGCTCTAACAGTAGAGCATCCACAGAGAAATTGCAAGATTCTGGGTTCAATATCAGTCCCAGCCAACTCACCGCATGAGTAGCACAGATTGGGTAATCTGATCTGCAACTATCAAATTTTACACACATTTTTGTTAAAGTCGGGAGCTGACAGTAGGTGTAGCGCTCCACCTCAACAAAAACAATCTCCCTGGTCTAGCGCAAGTGAAAAGGGGATAGACTTCCTTGTTGTTCAGCAGATACTGTCAATAGACCACTCTGCCAATTTTATATGACTTGGAGGGGGCCGGTTTAGCCTAGTTAGCAGAGCATCTGCTCCATACTTGTTGACCTTGTGTCAATTCCTACCTGTAGGGTATATATTTTTTTGTTGTTGCTGCAAAAAGACATGTTGTAAAATCAATACATCTATTAATAATGGAGATTTGCTTCCGATTTTTGTCTGTAACAAAAACTACGTCACTGCTTACGTCACACTGCCTAAAATCGTCATAAATAGAATACACTCAAAATTTGAGCATGCAATGTTAGACAGTCCTCATTTTTTTTAAAAACAAGTTTTAATAAATACATACCTGGTATTATCTATCTATATATAGTTTGTTTTATTTTAATATATATTTAAAGTTATCAGAACTAAGTTTCCATTTCAATTTTTTTATTTTTTACTCCTTTAATAAATTCATTTTATTTTTTACTCCTTTAATAAATTTGATGATTTTACTTTACTTATGATACAAACTCTTTGATACTGAATTTTCAACTCCCATCCCCTCAGGCAATATTTATTTTACGTTGCCCAGAGGGCGTTTTTTATTTTGCTAGTAAGTATTAGTAAGGGCCAGTTTAGCTCAGTCAGTAGAGCATCCAACTCGTAAGCACAAGGTTCTGCGTTTGATACCGACACTTGCCAACTCAGCGCATGAATAGCACAGCTTGGATCTGAGTAGTAAAATGAGGAACTGATGATAAGTGTGGCACTCCATCGCGGGCACAAAAACAATATCTCTGTTCTAGCACTAGTGAAAAAGAGATAAACTCCCTCACTGTCTGACTGATACTGACACTAGGCCACTGTCAACTTTTATATTGTTTCAAGTAACTATTCCTGTTAAATAATAGCCATCTGCAAACTCTTATAGCTTCAAGAAACTATTCTTAATACAAATAATTTGCATGCAGTTATATAGTTTCAAGTAATTATTCAGATTTAATGACAATTTGCTAACAATTATCTATCTTCAATTAACTAATCCTATTTAATACTGATAAAGTTTTATATGGCTTTGAGCAATTATTCCTACATAATTATATGGTTTTAAACATTCCTATCTAATTTGCAATTACTTTCTTTCAAACTGATTAACCCTTTGCCCACTGCCATCTAACACTTATATACAATATGGAGGCATGTAGTCTAATGGTTAGAGTCATAGGAAATAGACTCGTCAACCAGAGTTCAATTCCTGGACGAAGCTGTTTGAATTTCACATAGTGCTAATAACCCTTAGGAAAGATATGAATCCAATTCTCCTTGCAGCTACAGGTAAATAGCAGGGCCGACTGGGTGCTTTAACCTTAGTTAGGTAACCAGTCTAGGAGAAGGAACACTCTGAATTCAAACCTGTAAAACTCTGCTTAAGAAATTGACCTTGTGTCACATCCTGCTCCTACGGAGGGGTTGGTGATTATATATATATATATATATATATATGCAATACAAGTTTGGATGTTGATAACTATGGTATTTGGATAGATAATGGGAATGACCAGGTAATTTTTAGTAACAGAGACAGTAATCATCATGATGGTTAGTTGGTTGGATTTTATGGCATATCAAATCTTGTTGGGTTATTTTATGCTATTTAAAGATGTTTTGTTTAATTTATTCTTGTTGGATATTCAATTTTTTAAAGTCATCTTTTTAAAACTTATTTTTTGAGCCATCTAATCTGTAGATGGGACTCTAACAGATAATACCACTCTGGGTTTGAGTGGTCCTTAGAGTAATGGCAATGAAGGGTACTCCACACTCCCCAGAGCTCCAGAATTGGAACCTCACCACTAGATGCAGTTTAATGTCATAGCCAGGACACTAAGACCCTCAGCCATCACTTCTACCACATATTTGATAAAAAGGGTTGAGTGTTTGCCATGAGAGCAATACAGTTTGGACAATCATATTGGTACTAGGGCTTGACGTGACCAGCAAATTATCCACCCGTCTAGCCCAAGTAAGGGCTAAAGTGGACTGTTGCATCTCCTAGACTGCTCAGACACCAGGATGCCATCCTTAAGCATCACAGGTTGTCACCCACAATTATTATTATGAATAGTTGTTTAAGATTAATCAGAAATTGAGTGATCAAGTGAAATTAAAATGAAATGAAACTTTGTTGTGATGTTTAATGCCAAATTAAAAACTAGCAGAAATTCTTTAATGAATATCTTTGTTAGTTTTTGAAATACATCATTGCAATGTGAGAAGAAAGCATGGTATCATATTTTCAAATATATTTCTTTAACTCTTTGCTTACTTTAAACCACTCACAGCGTCTCACCCAAGCAAAGTACAAAAACTGATGGTTAATTCATTATAACTGAGTAGAAAGATTCAGAATACAATAATAACAGGACTTTATTTGAATAGAATAAGTTCTGAAACTATTTTGACTTTTTTCAATTTTTTTGGACTTTTTTCGGTTTCAAATAGTGAACTTTGAAATATCCCCATCATACAGGTAAAAAATACTGAGAACATTTGGTACCACCGAGGGGGAAATTTTGGTAGGCAAAGAGTTAAGAATTATTGTTTATTTTCTAAACCTCTAAAGGTTTTGAATTTATCTTAAGATTTTAACATGGTATTTTCTTCATATTCCATGAAATAAAAAGCAAATACTGTATGCCCAACATTTCTGACGTTTTTAATCCCCCAACCGAATTATTCAAACAAAACTTTGGAAAAAATAAATGAAACAACTATTCATAATAATAATTGTGAATGTAATTTTTGCTTTATGCTGAAGAAAAAGGATTTAATAAAATCACTTGTAAAAATTATTTGTTTTACAGTCTTTAAGATGAGAGAATTCTATAAATTCAAACTGAATCTGTCAAAATGGCACATTTTAACAGTTTTTTTTTCTCTTGAAGATGTGCTCTTTTTAACAGGATTTATTTCATTGTTATAATTAAGAAATTCATAGAAAAAAATGTATATGTATGTTTAGTCTCTGTTCTTAAGGGAAAAAAAATTAAAATAAGTGATAATTTACAATTTTGAATTTTTCATAAAAGTTTAAATCTATCAAACTGAAATTTTGGTCATACCTACAAATAATGTGTATAAAAGTAAAGATTAAATATGATTTTAAAAACTTTTGAATATTATCAAAATTCTTCTTCTTGAGTCTCATTATTTTTTCTTATTCTAAATATTTTTATGTTTTGTTGATGCGTCTTTTTTAAAAGTTGAAATCACTAATTGATTTATATGAACACATTTTCTCTGATTTCTGATAAAAGAAAAAGAAATAATTGATTCCTAATAATAATAATAATAATAATAATAATGGTTACTAATTAACTAATTACTGGATATCACTAATAAATCCTTTGCTAAAAATTTTCTCAATAATTGTAGATTGATAGTAATTTATGCCTTCACACCAAGCTTGCCTCCAGTAACATGATTGCCAGGCGTTGGAATAGTCTTATAAAACAAAAAATCAATTTACTCAGTCGCTAGAAGTTTGTAAATATATTCATTTCAAATAATATAATGGAAGAAAAATTATCACAAACATCAAAATAGCATAAAAATACTAATATCATGCATTATAATAATCTTTTAGCTCAGTCGATAGAGCATCCACCTCGGAACTGGGTTTGATACCAGCCCTCGTCAACTTAGCACATGTGTAGCACTGCTTGGATCTGTGCTGTAAAGTGTGGTAGGTGTGGTGCTCCACCTCAAACACAAAAACAATCTCCTTGGTCTAGTGCTAGTGAAAAGAGGATAGAGTCCCTCACTGTCCAGCTGATATAGACAATAGGCCACTCCACCTAGTTTACTTTATTACAACTTACATCATATTGAGAGGCATGAGTAGCACAGCTTGGTTCATCTGATCTGTGAGGTAAATCATCTGGGAGCTGACAGTAGGTGTGGCAATCCACTGCAAAAAATCTGCTTGGCCTAGTGCAAGCAAAAACGAGATTGACTCCCTCACTGTTCAGCTGATACCAACAATAGGCCATTCTGCTAATTTTACTTACTTACATCATACTTAGGGGCCAGTTTAGCTCAGTCAGTAGAGCATTCACTAAGGAATCACAAGGTTCCAGGTTCAATACTGGCCCTTGCCAATTCAGCACATGAGTAGCACAATTTGGATCTGTGTAATGAAGTGGGTAGCTGATGATAGGTGTGACAATCCATTTCAGATGCAAAAAAAAAACAATCTCCCTGGTCTAGAGCAAGTGAAAAAGGAATAGACTCCCTCACTGTTCGGTTGATACCGACAATAGGCCACTCTACCTAATCTACTTTACTATAAAGGGGCCGGGTTAGCTCAGTCGGTAGAGCGTTCGGCTAGAAACCACAAGGTTCCTAGTTTGTTTCCGGTCCTCGCCAACTCAGCGAATGAGTAGCACAGGGATCTGTGCGGTAAAGTAAGGAGCAATGGTAGGTGTGGTGCTCCACCTCAGACGCCAAAACAATCTCCTTGGTCTAGTGCTATTGAAAAGGGGATAGACTCCCTCGCTGAATGGCTGATACTGACTTTAGGCACCCCGACGACGACTTTACTTACTTACATCATACTTAGGGTATTCACCTAGAAATCACAAGGCTTCAGGTTCGATCCTGGTCCGCTCCAACTCAGCACATAAGTAGCACAGCTTGGGCAATATGATCTGTGCGGTAAAGCAGCATAGATGTGGTGCTCCACCTCAGAAAAAAAAAAAACAATCTCCTTGGTCTAGCGCAAGTGAAAAGAGAATAGACTCCCTCACTGTTTGGTTGATACTGACAATAGGTCACTCAGTAGATTTTACTACTTACTTAGATCATCTCCTATTTTCAAACATTTCTAAAAATACTTCCTTTTTTATCCCATTCAATGCAGTTGATATCCGTTATAATAAGATAATTAATTATTACTTTCAAATTATTACACAAGACTTAAACTATTGGTCAATTCATATTAGTGACATTTGCTTCAATTCTATAATTTATGATGAATTAATGTTTTATATATATACGTTGCGAACAAGTATTTAATGATATTCATGGTGTACTTACCAGCAGCAGCATGTTGGTCAAAAATGTGATGCATTCCTGCAAAAGCATAGTTCTCCGATACACTTTTACCTCCTGCCATGGCCCTACAAGAAGAAAATTACACAAAAATTGATCCTTGTACTATTTTTGCATTATCAAGGATCAGAACAGACATCAACTATTGAGATTCAGCTGTCTGAATAAATATCTGTCAAAGTAAACCATCCAATCAAGTTTTCCAATAAAACAACAATTAAAAGGAGGAGGAGGAGTAGTAGTAGTAGTAGTAGTAGTAGTGGTAGTAGTACTCCTACAACTTATCATCATCATCATCATTACCATTATTGTTGTTTTTGAATAAAATTGTTTATTAAAATTAGTATCAGTAGTAGTAGTAGTAGTACTCCTACTACTTATTATTATCATTATTATTGTTATTATTATTGTTGTTGTTGTTGTTTTTTAATAAAATTGTTGATCTTTTATTAGAGCAAAAGAAATTGGATTTTGCGGTAGAAAAGAATCCAAAATGATCCAGAATGTAAAGATGACAGATTCTCTCGGACGTTTCATTGTTTTCTTTTAAAATCCAAATTATTTCCACGATGATAATAAACATTTCAGTTGATCAGTTTACAAAATTATTGTTCATCATAATTTTTCATTTTTATTAATTACCATTCAATCTATTCGTGAAATTACAACAATAAATCAGTTGGAATTTATGCAAATATTGATGTTCTTTTATTGTTCAATCAATTTATTAGACAGAATTTGATTAATGTAATTTGATTAAAATTGACCCTCCACCCCCTAAAAAAAAACAACTTCTAGAATTATTGTATATTTGGAAGATCATTGTTACAAAATAAAACAAATTGTAAGTGAAATCTTTTTTTTTTCTTCCCATTGTAGTGTAATAGTTAACAAGCTAGTCTTGTAGTTCCATTACTTCTGAATAGTGAGTTCAATCCTTGCTGGATGCCCAATACTTGTGACCTTATGTCACATCCTACCCTTGTTGAACGGCTTGGGTAAAAAAGCATCCGATTGTAGTGTAATGGTTAGCAAGTTAGTCTTGCAGATTCATTACTATTGAATAATGAGTTTGATCCTCACAGGATGCCCCATACTTGTGACCTTGTGTCACATCTTACCCTTAGCAAACAGGTTGGGTAAAAAGCCTCCCATCATAGTGTAATGGTTAGCAAGTTAGTCTTGCAGATTCATTACTACTGAATAGTGAGTGCTATCCTCACAGGATGCCCCATACTTGTGACCTTGTGTCACATCCTACATGTGGTGAACAAGAATCTAAACAAGCAAATGCGACAAAAACTGTATATATGAAATTAAAATGATAAGCAATTTTATTTTGTAAATTAAAAAAAAAAAAAATTTGATGGCATATACATCACTTGTTTTACAAAGGAATTAGGAAGGGACAACCGCTCACTGCAATACATGGGTTCAAATCCTGGGTGAGGCTGTTTACATTTCATATAGCACTAACCTTAGTTAGGCAACCAGTCTAGGAGAAAGAAAACTGAATTCAAAATTTTTAAACTCTGCTTAAAAAAGGGAGCGGTTGGTAAAACAGTTAAAATCCCCTTTACATTTTTTTTTTGCAACATCAAGGATTTCATTTGGAATCCATATCACAGGACTATAAAATTTTAAAAAATAAAAAAAAATAAAAATCTGTTTTCAAATGCCTTTAAAGTAATAAAGAATTCATCATTCACATCTGATGAGTCGGGAGAGTTAGACAATTTGTCTAAGCTCCCTGAAATAGACTATAATGCTAAATCTCTAAGTCTTTTGTTATTTCTTTACTTTATATATATATATATATATATATATATATATATATATATATATATAGAGAGAGAGAGAGAGAGAGAGAGAGAGATATGTTGTTGCTAAAACTTTTAAAACTAAGCTGACAGTATGACATCCAATACTGAGGGAATTGGGCTCTAACCTTGGTTAGGCAATCAATCTAGCAGAAGAAAAACTCCGCTTAAGAAAATGACCATGTGTTGCATCCTGCTCTTGTGGAAGGGTTGGTAAATATATATATATATATATAATATATATATATATATATATATAAAAGTTATAAAACTCAGCTAATGAATTTATTAGCAAACCACCCAAAAATCAAAAACACCTGTTTAAAAGACTAATGTTAAAAATGAAATTCCTTTCCACTCCCACAAAAACAGGAAGAGGGAGTGAAATACTCATGTATATATATATACATGCATGTAAGAATTCATTTTCATATTATCAATCAAAGCCTGAAGAAGATACCAGAAGATCTGAAACACGTGTTGCATATGTAAAACAAAAAGAATTAAAAATTTTTTTTCTGAGAACAAAATACATTTTGCGGACCTTCTTTTTTTATAAAATATTGAATTTTCTCCCGTTGGAACCAGAACAACATTTTTTATATATATATATATACATATATGTAGATATGCTGTTGCCAAAATTTTAAAAGTAAGCTGACAATATAACATGCAATATGCAATTTAAAAATCATTGATTTCTTTTCCAGAAAATAAACGGATCAATGTACAACATGCCTGAATAGATTTACTCTTGAAAATAAAAATAAATAAATAAAATGAAATAAAAAATTGTTAAAATCAATCAACAACAAATTCTAATTAGTCTGAGTCATAAATAATCAGAATCTTTCAATGACTTCATAAAAGGAAATGCTCTACACACGTGTGTGAATCTAGCACAAAGTAATATTGGAAGAAGACTTATGGTTCCACCAAATATTGGTGAATGGATTATTATTCCCATAGAAAAGAAGAAAACCACAAGAAATAAAGAGACTCTTCTTACACAAACACATTTTAGTTTAACACTTGTAAAATTAGTGCTATCAGTTATCTAGAATTATAAAAATGGGAATATATGAATGATTTTTTAAAAATGTTATTATGGGTGCTAGATCTCCAATACATGCTAGAAAAATTAAACATCTACAACATAAATGACAATATCTGCCTGTCTGTGTATAACCATTCGACACCTACACCGGTGATCTGATCATGATGAAACTTTACACTCTCACACAAACACAGTTAGTTTAACACTTGAAAAATTAGTGCTATCAGTTATCTAGAATTATAAAGTAAGTCTCGTCATCATCGGGCGGCCTAAAGTCGGTATCAGCTAGTCAGCGAGGGAGTCTATCCCCTTTTCACTAGCGCTAGACCAAGGAGATTGTTTTTAGCATCTGAGGTGGAGCGCCACACCTACCATCAGCTCCTTACTTTACCGCACATATCCCTGTACTACTCATATGCTGAGTTGGCGAGGACTGGTATCGAACTAGGAACCTTGTGGTTTCTAGCCGAACGCTCTACCGACTGAGCTAAAATGGGAATATATGAATGCTTTTTTTAAATTTATTTACGGGTGCTAGATTTCCAATACATGATAGAAAAATTAAACATCTACAACATAAATGACAATTTCTGCCTGTCTGTGTATAACCAGTTGGCACCTACACTGGTGATCTGATCATGATGAAACTTTACACTCTCACACGAAGACTGTTTAACAGTTGTAAAATTATTAGTATCAGTTATTCAGTTGAACTCAGTTATTCATAATTATAAAAGTGTGAGTATATGAGTGGTTTTTTTAAAAAAATTTATGGGTGCTAGATCTTCATTATAGTACATGCTAGAAAAATAAAACATCTACTACATCAATGGCAATTTCTGTCTGTCTGTGTGTATAACCAGTTGGTACCTACATCAGTGATCTGATCATGATGAAACTTTACACATGCTAAGCTAATATTCAGGAACAGGACTGGCTAATTGAATTTCAATAAAAATCAATAATGAAACCCCTGTTGTAACTCAAGTTTCAGTATTAACAAAGAAATAATAGGAATGAGTATTAAGGATAAAGAAAAAGGTTTACTAAGCAAAGATACAAATTAAATGGAATAATTGGTAGGTTGAATTACCATGAGATCATGTTGTTTCTCTCTTCCGAGGTTTCATCAGACATTATTAATAGGAAAAACAGACAATTCCATTCTCATTATTTAGGTACTGTATGACGATAACCCACAGAATGATATCATTAGAAAAAATATAAAACCATTCATCCCCCCAAGCTCTGGGTTAAGCACCTCACTTTACCACACAGATCCCAGTGTTACTCATACCCTGAGTTGGCAAAGACCGGTATCAAACCAGGTACCTTGCGATTCCTAGGCAAGTGCTCTACTGACTGAGCTAAACCAGCCCTTTATAAACCATATCAAAGTCAAATATCTATAGTATCAAAAAAAAAGGTTAAAAAAATAAAAGGTAATTTATGAGGAAGTGCGTCTTGGTCTCCTGCCTCATAAATTGCTACCCGGTGACTATCAAAATAACAACCCCAGCTTGTCATAATTCTTGTTATTTATTGTAATTTGTTGTAATTCTTGTTTAGATATGAAGATGGATATATAGTTTGGAATAGACTGAGATAAATAGATAGATAGATAGATAAACGAACAAATAGAGATAGATATTTTCGACAAGTAAATGTATTTGGTGGGGGGGGTCGTTTCTTTTTTTGTCGTAATTCTTGTTTATTTAAACTAAAAACAAGACATTAAACAAACCTTAATAAAAAAAAAAAATCTTAGTATTTAAAATGATATAGATAAATATGAACAAATTGAGTCGTTAGCTGGGTCGTTATTTTAATAGTCACAGGTTAGCAATTTCTGTGAGACCGGGACGCACTTCCTCATAAATTACCAAATAAAAAAATAAGAATAAACAATGAAACATTTTTTATTGTTGTTATTCTTACAGAAGATTACTAAATGGCGTATCGTTCTTTTATCATACGAAGTATAAACCAAAAAAAAACTTAATTCTATAAAAAACATGAATAAAAAATAATCTAAATAATGTATAACAAAAAGAAACAATTATTAATCTTATTACTTATATATTATCAAAGAAAAAAAAAAGAAAAGTACTGAACACTGCTGTTATTTTTTTGTTGTTGCTATCATCCGCACAGAATATCTTACATAACATTATGAAATATAATTCTTTTTATCACATGAGGTATAAACTAAAAAACTTTATTCTAGAAAAAAGCAGGAATAAAAAAAAATCTAAATAATGAATAACAAAAATGCTAAAATAAAGAATGTCTTATTTCACCCATTTTACTGGTACTATCCTCTAAAAAGCATGGCCTACTGTCTGAAGCGTGACTGATGAGACAGAATTTGAACTGGCATTAATTGGCATTTGCTTACAACAACAAAAAAGCAAAAAAAGTAGTTTTATATTTTTTTTTTATGAGAGTTAAATCTTATAAGAGGGAATAGTAAAGTCACTTCTAATAAATATATTTTATAATACATTTTGGTACCACAAATTTTTATGAGTCAAGTCATGTTGAAAGCACCTAGATCACCAAAGTTAAAACTCTTAACATCCTATACCACCTCATTCCACCTGACTGGAAGTCACATTTGTTTTCCTAATTCGACCCAAACGATAGCCTCTGTTTAAATATAATATTCAACATATTTAGAAGTCTTTATTTTAAGGAAAATAACAGGTGACTTTAAACGAAAAGGCCATTTTTAGCATTTTTGATAGATCCTTTTAGGAATGGGACTCTGAACTTAGAAAATTCTCAACAGGATGTTAAGAGTTAAGCCTGTTCAATACTTAGATGGGTGACCATTTAAGCAACAGCAGATACTGCAAGAAACGAAATATAAAAATTATCTTGATTTGGCATTAAATGACCCAAAAAGGGTTGACATGCCAAACAACCAGCACTGGTTCCTGCTAGATCCCCAAAGTTAAGCACTGACAAGCCTGTTCAATACTTTGATGGGTGACCATTTAAGTAACAGCAGGTACTGTAAGAAACCGAATATCAAAACTATCTTGATTGGCATTAAATGACCTGAAAAGGGTTGACATGCCACTTCCTACTAGATACCCAAAGTTAAGCAGTGATGAGCCTGTTCAATACTTTGATGAGTAACCATTTAAGCTACCACAGGTACTGTAAAAAAGCGAATATCAAAATTATCTTGATTCAGCATTAAATGACCCGAAAAGGGTTGATATGCCATTAAACAAAACAACCAGCCAACCAGATTTTTATAAACAAACTTACAAGGCTTAGATCTTTTGATTGATTGATTTTAACATCATTTCAAGCCATCTAGGGTTATTTTATGCCGAGAGGTTAGGGAATTTCGTTCATTGCATATTCATATTAACATTTTTCATGTAGTTATTTCTTAGTTTTTTTTTGGGTTTTTTAGGCACTCCTATCAAATTGAAATAATTTTTAAACAGATTTATTTGACAGATAGATAAAACTCTAACAAGTACAACCACTCTGGGTTAGATGGAACCTAGTTGGGCTGATGACCAATAGGGACAGTTTGGAGAGAGAGAGTCATGGATATCTGTGCTGTCAGTAGATGATGATGATGATGATGATGATAACACATACAAATTTATTTTTTGAATGTAAGACACTTATATTAAGAATTTCCATTTGTTTAAATTGTACTGCATCTAACATTCTGTTTATGTTTTGTTATCATTGGAAGAAAACAATTTCCTATAAATCAAGTATTTGCCAAAGATAAAAAAAAAAATTCTAATTCAATTTAAATTGAAATGATTTGAAGAAAACATGTTAAACTGAATTTAAGAGAATGTTTTACAATTTGCAAGCAGAGTTCAATTATCCAGGTGCATAAATGTATATCTAGAAACAAATTATACAAAATGGGACAAAATTATCTGATACATTTGTAGGTTTAATAAAAGCATTAAAAAAATAGAATAAATAAGGACAAAAAAGTTTTCATTTTCAAAATAGACATCTAATGCCATTTTGTTTCAGATTATCCATATGGATTAAAAAAAAGTGATTCTTGCCTGTCCAATCCATCAGATCATTTTGCCCTACCCTGTATATATATATATTTAGGCAGCAGATTCTCTTGTAGGCATGTTTTATTGAAAATGATAGACAAGGATTTGGTGCTTAGCTTTTTATTCAGTTTTTCTTTTTGACAAATGTGATGTCATAACTGAGGTAGCAGGCAGTTTTAAAACTGTCCAAAGTCTCCGTTAGTGTAGTCGAAGTACAGGTACTTTTGACCATCTATGGTCATTTTCAAGGGCATAGTGGATCCGTAGTCATGTGATCCTTAGTTGCTATATCTACACTTCAAA
The DNA here is from genome assembly GCA_023376005.1 of Doryteuthis pealeii. Lineage (NCBI taxonomy): Eukaryota > Metazoa > Mollusca > Cephalopoda > Myopsida > Loliginidae > Doryteuthis > Doryteuthis pealeii. Next base: position 132,763,467 of record CM042142.1, on the reverse strand, counting down.
CCAGAACCAATTGCCAATGCATTTACTCGTGACATCATGCCTTTTAGGTTTGAGTTGTCTAACTTTGCATCAATCTGATACACAGTTGTGTCCCTTGTTTTTGGAGAGCTCTTCAGTACTCCAGCTTGAATAAAGATGGTGATTCTATAATACATGTGTTTCTCTCGTTATTACAAGTAAAACAAACTAACAACCCACTTCAAAATTCTTTGAACATAGAAACAATCCAGTACTCCACAACAGAGGAGCACCTATGGCCTTGAAAATGACTGAAGATGGTCAAAAGTACCCATACTCAGACTACACTAACAGAGTTTGTTTTTAAACAGTTGGGATATCTTGTTTATCAAAAAGAAAAATGGAATAAAAAGTTAAACACTAAATCCTTAACAAGAAAAAGAAAAAAATAAAAAAAAATATATATATATACACACACACATACACACACACACACACACACACACACTGGCACCTTGACTTACAAGGGCCCAAACATATGAGTTTTCCAAGTTACAATCTGTCACTCAGTTGATTCTTTGCTTTGTGTTGGAGGCTAAAATTTGAGATATGAGTGAGCTTCAGACACGCTTATATTAATAAGTTCACTAAAAACATTTAAGTTTACAAATTTCTTACGCCAAAGAAAAATATTATTTAAAAAAATAAACATTAAAACATATTACAACACATAATACATTACATTTTATTGTTTTTATACAATACAGTGGTATTTCTCTTATTTAAAAAACCTAACAAAAATAGGGTTTTAGAGAGTGGCTAGGATGTATTAATAACATTTCAGTTTATTTCAATGGGGAAAATTAATTTGATATACAAAGAAATTGAGTTACAAGCAGAATGAATTAAACTCGTAAGTCAAGGTACCACTTTCTCTCTCTCTCTCTCTCTCTCTTTTATATATATATATATATATATATATATATATATATATATATACAATAGAACAGATGAGTTGGGAATGTTTCTATTTAGAACCTTTTTTATCCTCGATATATCTACAATGCATACCCATACCTATACATGAATATACATATATAAACACATATATACAAATGTATATATTTCTTTTCTTGCATTTTGAGTGCCAAGTTGAGCATTTTAACATTGTAAACCAAGGCTCACAAGTTTTTGCTTGTTTCCACAAATTTCTTTTCACATGATTTATAATTATTAACCAAGTTGTGTCCTGTTGATGGTTTTATTAAAACCAAAACGTTTTAATGTCGGCTTTCTGAATGTCAATCTTTGGCTTATTTTCTTGTTTTTTCAAAAACTTTATAATTAATTGTCGGATTCTATATCCATTTTTCTTCACACACACACCCACACACAGATGCACACCCATAGATACATATGAAGATTCTTTTAAGTCCTCAGGAGAGTTTAATGTATGATAATTATATCATTTCATGCAGACCAATATTTACACTTCCATTTAAGTGAAAAACTCAACAACTAGTCATTTGGCCTTTTATAAATTAATCTATTTCAACTGGTTTCTTTATAAAAAGAGATCTATATCTCCCAATAGCCATGTGTGTGTGTGTGTGTGTGTGTGTGTGTGTGTGTGTGTGTGTGTGTGTGTGTATTTCTTACCCCAAAATGTTTCTTCATCAAAACAATTTGTAGAGATAATCAAACAGATTTAATCATTTAATAAATTTCTAAACAATAATTAGGATTTTATTACAGATCGAAAAATATAACATTTAAAAAGAAAAAGAAAAAACTATATTTCTTTTTGAATCCTAAGTGACAACAATTTTATCTTGAATATTGAAGTTCAAAGTAATTCCTGTATTAAGAAATAAATATTGTTCAAATAGAAGAATGAATTGAAAGCCATATAAAAAGGCCATTAGTGGAATTGAGAAAGAGAAAAGTGAGAAAAATGGTTGATTAAATAACTGTCAATCAAATAAAAGATTTTCTTTAAAATCCGACCAAAGATTCCTCGCTTGGAACTGCTACTATACAAGAAATAAAGAGAGTGACCATTTGTTTCATCTAGACAAAAACCAATGTGTTGTTTTTGAGCACCATGATTCTGTGAAGAAAAACTTGAAATATGATATATACAAGGTGTGTCATAAAAGTATCGAGATTGAAGCTGTATTTACCAAGATAGGAATGAATAATGAATGGAATGTTAATTTTTTTCAGAATACAAGGTGTGTCATAAAAGTATCAAGATTGAAGCTGTATTTACCAACATAGGAATGAATAATGAATGGAATGTTAATTTTTTTCAGAATACAAGGTGTGTCATAAAAGTATCAAGATTGAAGCTGTATTTACCAACATAGGAATGAATAATGAATGGAATGTTAATTTTTTTCAGAATACAAGGTGTGTCATAAAAGTATCGAGATTGAAGATAGAAATGAACAATGAATGAAACATTATTTTTTTCAGAATACAAGGTGTGTCAAAAAGTACAAAAAATCTTGATATTTTTGACACACCTTGTATACCCACACTCCCTCTCTCTCAATAAAGTCCAGCTAAACGGAACATCAGTTAAAAAGAATTTGTTTATTAGGACCAATTATGCAAAGTCAGAATGAATATTTTAAAATCAGATTGTCCTTTTTATGCAAATTTATTTTAAAGGAGTGGCTAAAAATTAGGATAGAATAACATAGTCAAAGGTACTTGGTAACTGTTCAGTTTCTATGTCTACACTTTCCTAACTTATACATGCTCCATTGCTGATATTGAGTACAATCTTTATTTATAAACATAGCAAACTATTAGCTCATTCGATAAATCATCTGCCTGGAACCATAATGTTCTGGGTTCAATACTGGCACTTTCCAACTCAGCGCATGAGTAGCACAGCTTGGATCTGTGCAGTAAAGTGGGGAACTGATAGTAGGTGTGGCACTCCACCTCAGACGCAAAAAAATCTCCCTAGTCTAGCGCTAGTGAAAAGGGCATGGACTCTCTCATTGTCTGGCAGATACCGACAATAGGCCACTCTGCCACACCTACCATCAGTTCCTTACTTTACCACACAGATCCCTGTGCTGCTCATACGCTGAGTTGGCGAGGGCCGGTATCGAACTAGGAACCTTGTGGTTTCTAGCCGAACGCTCTACCGACTGAGCTAATCCGGCCCCTTAAAAATAAAATAAAATATATTAGAAGCAAAATTCTTCAATTCTATTAAAAGGTAACTAAACCTTTACTTCTTACAAAAATAAATTGGTCTCTTTCTACTTTTATCATTTTGATTTATCAAATCAATAGTTTTTGTTTTTTATGGTAAGATGATTTCGTTGGTGCCTTACTTTTCATCTAATGATTTTACAATTGACAAAATTGAAATGAATTTCCTATTTTTAAATTAGATCAGATATCATCAACAATTATATAATTATCAAATACTACAGAAGTAGACAGATTGATTGATTGATTTTAATGACATATCAATCTGTCTACGGTTATTTTATGCCTAGAGGTTAGGGAATCACATTCATAGTATTTTCATATTTACCTTTTTTTGTGTAATTGTTCTTTAAGAGGTTTTTTTTTGCATACAAGCCCTATAGAATAAAAATAGTTTTTAAACAGATCTATTTGACTCATAGATATACAACTCCAGGTTAGAGTTGACCTGGGAGTAATGGCAATGAAAGTGTACTTCACACTCCCCAGATCTCCAGAATTGGAGCCTCACCATCAGATGCAGTTTAGTGTCATACCCAGGGCACTCCATTAAAAATGACTGCCAAGCCAAGACTGAGCATGGCAGAGAGGCAGGCACATGCACAACAAACACAACAGTGTTGTCAATAGCCACACAAACAGTTTCCCTGCATTCCTAGCACTTTGGAGACCTTACTTTTGGGATCACCCTTATATATATTTACCAACCCCTCCACACGAGCAGAATGTGACACAAGGTCAATTTATTAAGTGGAGTTTAACAGATTCGAATTCAGAGTTTTCCTTCTCCTAGACTGGTTACCTAGTCAAGGTTAAAGAGCCCAGTCTGCCCTGCTATTTACCCATAGCTGGAGGGAGAATTGGATTCATACCTTTCCCAAGGGTATTAGCGCTATGTGAAGTTCAAACAGCTTCGTCAAGGAATTGAACTCGAGACAACGAGTCCATTTCCTATGACTCTAACCATTAGACCATGTGCCTTATATATATGCTAAATATGGGTATATAGAAAAGAATCATGTTTTAAAATTCTAATCACAGTAACTGTATTCTTTCGGTAAGTTCAACATCTCACAGTCCAGTGTGGTTTCTCAACTTCATGAAAAATCCATGTTTTTTTTTTTTCAATACAATTTTGAAAAAGAATTACCAAAAATCAGAGAAATATCAGATTTTATTGAAATTTTCAGTGTTGATTTATCAATGAATGAATTTTATAATGCATTAGTTCCTTTATTTCAAAACTTTCTCATTTTTTCAGGGTCCATTAACTTTGATCCCCCTTGTTTATGGGGCGCAAAATATTGGGGATTTATATATGTGAATGATACTAATTTCTGTATAAATAAAAAGACAAAAGACCAAAGGTCTGAATAAAAGAAAAAAAGTTTTTTTTAAAGAATCTGCTCGGATAGTAAATAAGTATGAAAAATCGAAAAATAAAATAAAGATCAGAATAAAAACTAAAAAAATAATTTTGGAATTTTCTTATACTCATTTGATAATTGTTAATTATTCTATAAATGAAAAAAAAAACATATACATCAATATTTCTTCCGTTTAAAAGGGTGGGGGTGGGGGCGTTAAATTTCCAATACAGTTTTCGACCCCCAAAATATGGGTGATTGATACTAAAGTAAAATAGTTATTAAAAAAAATTTTTTTAGAATCTAATAATATGACATTTTAAACTTAAAATTTTGCTGCTCATATCTTAAATGAATTTTATATATTAATTTATCATAGCAGAAATACTTAATTAAAGTTTTGAAATAAAATAACTGATGCATTATAAAATTCATTAATTGATAAATCAATACTGAAAATTTCATTAAAATCAGATAATTCCCTGATCTTTGGTAAATTATTTTGCAATTGTGAATGTTACAATTAATTTTGTAAACAAGCCATTTTAAACAGCGTCTCAGGCTGAACGCAATCGAAATTGACCGAAAAAATCGTTTTAAATGTATTAAAAATGAATTACATGTGTAATATTATTTTGCTTTTTTTTTTTTTTTGATGCTCATTATATTACTACTTTTTGACTTAGTTAAAAATTTGACCTTAAACAATCGATTTAATTCATTTTAATTCATTTTAAAAATTCGTAGCAGCCGAATTTTTGGGTGCACCTAGGTCAACCGTTTCTTAGAAATTTTACAAAATGATTTTAATGTTTTTTTGTTTTTATGAAGGTGTGAATAGAAGAAACAAAAAAAATTTAAGAGAGATATCATGATAGAAAATAAGTACCGAAAATCGGAAAATAAATAAAACTAAAAACTAAAAAGATAATTTTTGGAGAACTTTTTTTATTACTCTTTTCAATTATTATTTAATTGGCTATTATCTTATAAAAGAAATTATACATCAATATTTGTTCTGTTTAAAAGGGGGGTTAAATTTTCAATAGAGTTTTTTTTACAAATAATATAAGATAACGATAATAAACTAAAGTAGTTATTAAATAAAATATGTTTTTAGAATATAAAAATAAGAAAATTGAATCTTAGAATTAGACGCTTCATATTTTAAATGAATTTTATATATTAATTTACCATAGCAGAAATACCTAATTAAATCAGTTTTGAAATAGAATAAAATTCATTCATTGATAAATCAACACTGAAAATTTCATTAAAATCTGATACTTCCTTGATTTTAGGTAATTTATTTACAAATGAGGGGTGATTAAATTTATTTTATAAAATACAGATTTTACGTCATCTTTGGCGGTCATACTTAAGATATATTTGAGCAAAATTGCCTGAAAAAATAGTTTAAAATGTATTAAAAATAAATAACATGTACAATATTATTTCCCTTATTTTACTGATGCTCATTATGTTACAACTTTTAGACTTAGACAAAAATTTTACCTTAAATAGTCAATTTAATTCATTTTCATTGTTTTTTAAATGAATAGCAGATGACATTTTTGCAGAACCTACTCTTTTCCATAATCCCAATTATCTAGCAAGAGCTTAATGGGTGACTCAACGGGTCACGTTTTGTCTAGTATATATATACATATGTACTAGGTTATATAGTAAAAATCAGAATACTAATCATAGTAACTGTATTATATATATATATATATATATATATATATATATATATGCTAGGTTATATAGTAAAAATGCTGTTTTAGACTACTACTAATAGTAACTATATTCTTTTGGCAATGACATTGTAGCATCAATGAAGAATTGCATCAAAGCAGCTGCAGTTGAACAAAGAGGTCATCCGTTCCTTCTAAAGTAATAGGATCCGTTTCACAGACAAATAGTATGTGTCATAATGTGGGCTTTCATATGTCTCCTGACATTTGCTACTCGGCTGTTCCAACTGGTGTTTGAGGCCACTTAACTATCTGAAAGGCTGGCCAGGTGAACAGTTCTCATACAACTGAATGGACTCGAAGAATGCAAGCAGAAAATTCTCTGCATTTGGTGTTTTAGGATGGAACTGCACACAAGGAATTAAAGAGTGGAAAGAAGTGAATTCAGGATTTCTTCAAGGTCAAACAGTCGACAGATGAAAGCCATCAATTTTGACTTGGATTGGCCTCCTGCTCAAAAACCGCTAGCCGGTGGCTGCTGAAAAAAAAACACCAGCTACAATTGAAGTCTGTAGCTGAAGCGGTGTCACTTGAAAAACAAAAACAAAAAACAACCAACTTAGGGCGTTTTTCCCGAAAACCCAACCCAACAGTTTTATTACAAAATTTGTGGGTTCTGTTTTTTCTGGGTCACCCTGTATATATTTATCTATTTTCCCATTAAACTAACCCAAAACCCCAACCCTAGTTTTTTTTCAAGTGACACTGCTTCGGCTACGAACTTCAATCTTAGCTGGTGTTCTTTTTCAGCAGCCACCGGCTAGCGGTTTTTGAGGCCGGGACGGAACTCGCGAATATACCCCATGGATTTTTTTTTAAATCTTAGTTTTTAGTTACTTTTACTTTTTTTTACTATTCACTTGGACTGTCAGTTTATAAACAAGAAAACTCTCAGCTCAGATTGGAAATGATGATAAATAAGATTTTGGTGAGATTGAAAACTCACACACACAATTCCCTTTGCCACAGAGAAGATGCTTTAAACAATTGAACCACAAAGAACGATTTGGTTTAATGGAGTCAAAATCAAACCTTTTCAACTCGTACTTTACTCTCTTGTTCTTCTTTGGTGCCATAATTTGCCATTGTTATTTTTGCATTAGTAGTATTAGTTTGGTTTGGTTTGGTTTATTATTATTACTAGTACAAAATAAAAAAACACCCTCTGGGTGATGTAAAAATAGATTTTTGAAACATATTACCCGAGGGGTGGGAGTAAAAAATTCAATGTCAGTGAGTTTGTACCCTAAGTAAGTAAAATCATCAATTCATTAAAGGATTAAAAAATAAAACAATTTGAAATGTAAACTTTAAATATGTATTAAAATAAAACAAACTATATATAGATATATAATACCAGTCATGTATTTATTAAAACTTGTTTTAAAAAACAATGAGGACTGTCTAATGTTGCATGTTCAAATATGGATATTAGCACTATGTGAAATGCAAACAGCCTCGTCCAGGATTTGAACTCGGATCAATGACTCTAACCATTACACAACATGCCTTTTTTTTTGCATATATGATTTGTAAGCTAATAGCATTAATAGTATGTTGTATTTTGATTTTTAGATGAAGCAGTTTTTTAACCATTCATTTTAACAAGTATTTGTGATTTCATCTTAATTTTTATTATATATACTAGCAAATATATGCACCCTCCGGGTGCCAGTATTTAAGTTTAAATGTAATAAAATATTAGATTAAATCAGAAAGGCTAATGAAACAAATTAAGAATTCAAATAAAAAGATTTGAAACGGAGGGGGTATAATCGGAAAATAGAACAACTGAAACTTACTCTTTCATCACTTCTGTTTTTCAATGCTAAATTTTCCTAATTTAACTATTTAGTTAGAATAGGAAGTAAAGAATAAAATTACAGTTATTTCTTCTTGTTATTGAATTTCTTTTAGGATTTATTGAAGAGATTTTTACTCATATTCATTAAGATAAAATCAAACAATTAGAAATCAATAATACCAAGCACATATTTATTAAAATCAGTTTTTTTAATATCAATATGCAAATTAGCTTTACGTTTAAACTGAAAACTGGTATTTTGTTGTATATATAAATACAATTGCATGTTATTAGTATTTAGGTAAGGCCAACAGTATTAATAATGTCAAACAGTTTTATTATTAATTGAGGTTTAAATAGAAATAGAATCCTGGAGAATGTGACGTAAATAACTAAGGGAATTGTGACTTAAGTAGTAATATAGTTTCGGTTACAGACAGAAAAACACACAATCTCCATTATAATAAGATATATATATATATATATATATATATATTATAATTCACATGGGTCATCAAATGACTCATTATTTTTACTCTGCACTGTTTTCTTGTCATGAATTGATAAAATAAGTTATTTGTGATAATGGTTGACACCGCTTCTAAAAATAAAAATAAATAAAAGATATCTTTTTTTCTTGGTTATTTTTTCTTATTGTTATAATTATTGTTGTTGTTGTCATTGTATTATTGTTGATTTTGTTGTAGTTATTATTATTAATGTTTATGTTGTTCTTTTTCTTCTTATTGCTGTTATTATGATGATGATGATGATGAAGCTATAACACAATTATCAATGTTCATCAACATTGCTTAGATTAAAATTCACTCCACAAAAAAAAACAAAAAAACTATCAACCATTGTCTATGAATTTTACCTGAACCACATTCAAACAATACAGTTCATTAAAAGTTCCCCCAAATAAAGAGGATAGTGTATGTTCATTTAGTCTTATCTAGTATTTATCTTTACATAAAATAGGCTAAGAGATAAATGAGAAATATATTCGTTTCAATTCTATATAAACAATTATTTCATTCAATATGCTGGAAATTCAGTTTTAAAATATCCAAATGTTGTTTAGTTTTGTAAAATTTCAGAATAAATGGACATTTATAGGCTGACCCCATCAGAGATGATTATATATATATATATATAAATGTGAGGTATCAAAACTGGTAGTAAGGGATGATTCTACATGGGATCTTCAAAATCTCACTGTATAATTATTGCATGTTTTAGTAGGTGCAAATACAAGGATTTTTATAAATCCCTAAAGGAGCTCAATGTATAATAATCTATTTTAGATTAAATATAGAGCAATATTTACCTTTGAAAAGAAGGAAAAACTCAATAAACAGTCATTCTGTAATAAATTTATTTCGACCAAAACTTAAAAGGCTTTTAGAAATTTAAATAAATTTAAGGAGTTTTAGAAATTGATTTAAATTTTTAAAAGCCTTTTAAGTTTTGGTTGAAATAAATTTATTACAGAATGACCGTTTATTGAGTTTTTCCTTCCTTTCAAAGGTATATATATATATATATATATATATATATATATATATATATATATATATATATATATATATATATATATATATATATAATCCAAAAGTCTAGAGAAGAAATCTTCCTTACGACACAAGAGTTTTATTTAAACAAAACCAAGTCGCAGTTAAAGTTAGTAAAGTAGTTAGAGTCACAGAGCAAATATACGAGTAAAGAAATAACAAAAGACTTAGAGATTTAGCATTATAGTCTATTTCAGGGAGCTTAGACAAATAGTCTAAATCTCCCGACTCATCAGATGTGAAAGATTCGCATCTGATGAGTCCGGAGATTTAGACTATTTGTCTAAGCTCCCTGAAATAGACTATAATGCTAAATCTCTAAGTCTTTTGTTATTTCTTTATATATATATATATATAAGCAGAGTGGAATCTCAGTTGTCTTCAAATAAATTTGACAAAGCCTCCTTACACACCAAAGCAAAATATCCTTTGAACAAAGTTGTTTTATGTTTTATCTGCATTTTCCTCAATTTTCAATCACACACACACACACACACACACACACATATAAGATTTCTCTTTTCTTGTTTTTGACATTTACAACTGATAGAGAAGTGAATGTATATTTCTAAGTTGTATTCAATAACGAATGGCCATTAGAGCAGAAATAATTGTCTAAATAGAAATTTCTATCCAATAGGGAATCAACAAACAACTGAGAATATCAATGTGTTGGTGTAGCTTGATCTTATGAGCAGACATCCACTGAGGCATGACAATAAAAACTGCCGACTGCTCTTTTCATCCAAGGCCAAAATTACTAAAAGGACATTGTCCAGTAAATGTATTGGACAAAGAACGGATAACAGTTATGGTTAATGTCATTTTAGTAAATCATATTAATTAGACATTTTTTTTCTTACTGAATGGGAAAGATGTTATTTGGTTTGAAAAAGAATTGATCACTTATTATATACATTAGAAAAATAAAAATGTGATAGGGTCTGTGTTAAATCAACATCACTTTAGAAATATGAAAATCAATGGGTGTATATATGTATGTATGTATCTTTATGGTCAGTTGCATGATGGCAAAAGGCCACAGCAGAAGCATTGGAAGAGGTATAAGGATTGCTTAAAAAGCTACCTTGTAAAAATAAAAATAAATCCTGACAACTGGGAAAAGCTGACATTGAAGAGGACTGACTGGAGAATTCTTGTGGATGATGGCTGTACCAGTTTTGAGAGTGAAAGAATTTAGCATGAAAACCTCAAGTGTCAACTTGGAAAAGGATACACCTGTCATATTGGAGAGAACACGGAGGGTTGAAAATATCAAACATGTGGTCAGATTCTGCTTTTTAAGGCTGGAGATGTCAATCATAGGAAATCTCATCAGGGACAATTCATGCAAATTCCAGGAACAAACAATGTGTCTTGTGCAACCTGTAACAAGGTTTGTAAGTCAGCATCTAGTCTTAAGAGACATATGGTGATACATAAGCAGCACATTTTCTCATCTGATCCAGTGGGAAAGACATCCTTCCTATGTCATATTTGCATCAAATTTTGTGGATCTGCAGCAGGATTGATGAGTCACTTGAGGGCTCATGAGAGGAAAGGTTCAGGTGCTGGGGTTGTAGGATTGTGAGGGACAACAGTGATTTGTAAAGATTATGCTATTGCTATGTATGTATGTATCTACCCAATTCTTCTGTGATGAACAGGATGTGAGACAAGGTCAATTTTTAAGAGGAATAAAACTGATTTCAGTTGAGTTTTCCTTCTCCTAGACTGGTTACCTAACAAAGGCTAAAGAACCCTGTCTGTCTTACTAATTATCCATAGTTGAAGAGGGGGGAGAAGAAATGGATTCATGCCTTAAAGTAAAAACATACAAGCAATATTTTACAGATAAAAAAAGAAAAAGATTTATCCTATAACTTGGCTTGGTCATGGGAGTACTACTCATGTAGCATGAGTTGGGCCCATCCCCCTCCAGGTCTGCAACTAGTTTGAATTCAGTGTTTTCTTCTCCTATACCAGTTGCCATACAAAGGCAGTTTTAAAGATCTGGAGAGTGTGGAGTCCACATCCATTGACATTATTTCCAGGTCATCTCTGATCCAGAGTGGAAGTACATGTTAGGGTTCCATCAATGGTTAGATCTATTTGAAAATTATTTGTATTTGATAGAACCGTGTGCAAAAAAAATAAAAAATAATCAAGAAACAATTGCACAAAAATGAACATGCAATAAACGCAATTCACTAACCTCAAGGCATAAAATAACCCAAGACATGTTGACACTGCGTTAAAATAAATCAATCAATCTTAATTCTAACTCAACCTGATATTTTGCAATGAAATACATAAATAATTATATTTATTAAATGGAATTTGATAATTTGTTTTTGAAGCATTGTTATGTAAAGTATATTATTATTTATATATATATATATATATATTTTTTTAAGGCAATTACAATGCGTATATCGTATAAAATTCGATAATTATTGAAAATAATCATGACAAGCAAACCCGGCAAATAAAGTGCGCCCTGTGGAACACTGTACATGCTGTCTCAACTTTGAAACAGCTGTACGGTGTTCCACGTGGCGCACTTTATTTGCCGGGTTTGCTTGTCATGATTATTTTCAATAATTATCGAATTTTATACGATATACGCATTGTAATTGCCTTAATATATATATATATATATATATATATATATATATATATAATAAATAATAATATAAATTATATCTATGTATTAACTCACCCCTCTGCATGAGCAGGATGCAGCCCAAGGTCAGTTTTTAAGCAGAGTTTAACAGATTTGAATTCAAAGTTTTGCTTCTCCTATACTGGTTGCCATACGAAAGTTAAAGAGTTCAATTTACCCTACTATTTAGCCATAGCTGGAGGAAGAATAGTTGAATAAATACATTTGCCACATATATATTAGTGCTATGTGAAATACAAACAGCCTTGTACAGGATATGAAGTCAAGTAGCTGAGGCCACTTGCTACAACGATAGACAATACACCACAAGTACATCCTATTTTCAATTAAATCATTTATATGAAAATATAAAAAAGTTGGGCAAATATATACAAGCATTATATGTTGAGGGATATATATATATATATATATATATATATATATAGTACTAATACCCTGTTTGCAATTCACATAGTGCTAATACCCTTGGGAAAGGTATGGATCCAACTATTCTTGCTCAAACTATATGTAAATAGTAGGGTGGACTATGCTCTTCAACCTTGGTACTGCAATTGGAAAATTCTGATTTCAAACCCAGTGAACTCCGCTTAAAAATTGACCTTGTGTCACATCCTGCTCATGTGGAGAAATTGGTAAATACATATACAAGCATTATGATTAAGATTGAGTTTTTTTGTTTTTTTTTAATAATTTGGTATATATTTATCAAATAATGTTACTAAATTTGTGGGTAGCCTACGAATTATGTCTGTAAGTGTATTCAAAATTCAAATAATGGGATGGTAAATGGAAAGTTACTGTTAGCCATTATAGGTGATTGACAAGGCGAGCATGAGAGGGTGACTGTTTTCAATTTTGCATTCAATATCGCTGAATTATGTCAATTCTCAAATAAACTATCTAAGCCAGGGATTCCCAACGTGGGGCCTACACCTTTCAATTCATTAATAATAGGAGGGCAATATGAAAAATATAGTAATATTAACATTTTTTTTAATCTACCCTATATAGGTAAAAATTATAAATTTATAGGGAAAAATTGTAATTACAACCTAGCTGAGCACAACAGTTTGTGAAATCTTGTCAAGTGTTCACCCACTAATGTTATTGTGCATCTGGCACCAGCTATATGCGTGGCTTCTGACTTGTTTAACTTTGCACTTCTTCATCTGTTGCCCTCCCTCGCAATTATACACATTATAAAATAGATTTTATTTGATTAAATTTGAAGTTAAACCTTTAGTTTTATTTGAAAGATACAATTTTTGATGTTATACTTCTTCAAAACTGATATTGTTATATCATACTAAACAATTAACGGGTGGGGGACATGAAGAAATTTGTGATAAAAAAAGTCGGTATGGTACTAAAATGGTTGGGAACAACTGATCTAAGCAAAAAAGTGAAAGTTAGAATAACTTTATACAATTATTTTAATTAAATCATCTATCAAAAAAAAGTTTGGGCAAATATATACAAGCATTTTGCTTAAAATTGATTCTTTTTTTCTTTTTATTAATCTAGCATGTTTTAAATAATTCTTGATGGATCAGAAATAAAAAAAAAATACTTTTATTTTAGCTTTGCATCCAAGATGGCTAAATTATGTCAATTCTCAAATAAAACATCTAAGTGAAGAAGTGAAAGGTTAGAATAACTTTATACAATTAAAGCCAATGTCTAGTCCAAAGCTTTTGAAAAGTATTTTTTTGGCACAAGTGATCCTGCTTGAAAGGTGGAAAGGAAACAGTGAAAAATAATTGTAGTGCAGAAAACAATGTGTGTCTGTGTGTGTGTGGTGAAGAAAAAGGGGGGGGTGAATGAAGAAACAGGAAAGAGAAAGAGAGAGAGAGAGAGAGAGAGAGAGAGAGAGAAGTGTTACTGGAGAAAGGAAGAAGGAAGAAAAAAAATGGTTGAAGGAAGGAAGAGCAGGAAATGAAAAAGAGTAAGAAGATATTCAGCAAAAGGAAAAATGTTTGTAGAGTGTGAAAAAAAAAAAAAAGAAGAAAGAGGAAACTTTCAGATGTTGAATGAGAAAATTAGATAATACAATTGTAAGTCAAGAGAAACAAAATGTACCAAGTGACTGAGTGAAAAGTACAGTGTAAATCTAAAAGAAAAAGAATCATTTACCCAACCCTTTCACCACTGGTAGGATTTGACACAAAGTCATAAATATGGGGTTAATAGTAATAGATCTGCGAGACTAGCTTGCTAACCATTACACCATGTGTTCTTGGTATAACATTAAACTGCATCTAATGGTGAAGTTCTAATCTTGGAGCTCTGGGAGGAGTGTTGAGTATCCCTTCATTGCCATTACTCCCAGGTCCACTCTGACCTGGAGTTGTAGTACTTGTTAGGGTCCCATCTATGGGTTAAGTAGAAAAAAATTAATTTAAAAAAAGATTTTGAAAAAAATTGAATATCTAACAATGAATAAAACTAAAACATCTTTGGCATAAAATAACCCATAAGAGTTGACATGCCGTAATATCAACCAGCCAACCAACCATTACACCATAATAATACACCATCTGTGAGAGTTTATTGGTTAGGTTTCTTGGGAAATGTGAAGGAGAGAGAGTTAAAAGGAGCATCAACAAATTTAATTCATACATTTTCATTAATAAAACTTAATGTGTGAGTAAGTCCATATATGAATTATTTAAGATACAGAGCTTAGAATATGCTGACTGTATAAGACCCACTGTTTCACTTTAAATTCTGGTTTAAAGTGAATCAGGGAGTAATGGTAAGGAAGAAGTACCCCACACTTCCTAGATTTCTAAAATCCAAGACACCCTTTCTGGTGTGGGGGTGGGGGTCATAGAATACAGTGATGCTGATAGCTTTTTAATTTAGTGCAACCTGGGACTCACATATTTGATTTGAATGAGTTCCCAGGAAATTTGATGGCTCCCAACCAAAGTTTCTTAATAAATTGTAGAGTTTTTATCTATGAACAACTAAAGCTGTCTAACCCCTACCTTGTACCCCATAGTATGTAATTCATTTCCAAGAAAATATTGAAATGTATTTACAGTAAGCTGGAAATGGTGGGGGAAGAAAAAAAACCCACTGGGACACATGGATACGATTTTTCTGGATCCTTTTAGATTTTTATGCGTCAGTGACACAAGACACATACCTATTAGCATCTCTGAGCATAAACAGACTGTATCCCCCTCTGCAGGGGATACAGTTTGCATATTCTATGCCCCTACCAACAGTGTGGATTATAGAAATACATTGACATTTTAACTCAATGATTTCTACATGTATTTCATCAGTAAAGTGAAAACAGTCAGTTGTAGATAAATTTATTTATTTTCTGAATTCTAAGGATTTTTATTGATATTAAGAAAACAATTAATAAATGTACAAATTACAGACATTTCATTTTTCAATAACTAAATACATTTCATTATACATAATATTTGTAATTTATTATCCTTTGATAATAATAATAAAAAATAATATCTGAAAGGTGAACATTTGAGAAATGTACTTCACTTTTAATGGAAAATTAATGAGGAAAAATTAATTGAAAAAAAAAAAAAAGATGCTTCACTCCTTCACTCCACTCGAAGGAGTGCTTTAAAGTACAAATTGGGTAAAATAATTAATTTTCAATGCATAAAATTGAAACCTCTTTTCTTTCATTTATCTGCTTTGGACCTTAGTTAAAAATCAATATTGAATCAGCTAACGACTGGGAATTTCTTTCACGTTTATGTAACGTTAAAAGTTTTATTTTAGCTTTTATTTTATCAAACATAGAAAACAATGAATAACAGGGGATTTTAATCTTATTTATTTGAATAAATTAAAAGCCAATACCTTCATGCTATATAACATGAGAAACAAAATAAGAATTTTTTAGAAATATTTTTTCTGAGATTTTCATCTAATCTTATTTGATCTATAGAATGTTTAATCAACAGACAAGATTTATAAGTGAAAATACAATGATTACACTTATATATATATATATTGGAGGATATGTGCTTAATTGAAATCATACCTAATTTTGAAAATTAACTAGTTAATGATTAATGAATTTAGGCGGGCACATATGTTCAAATGTAAGGCTAAACAAATCGAGAAAATGTCAATCCCTGAATGTACATTTCAACCTATTAGGTCTCATCAGCAAGGTTATAGACATGGGAGACTGCTCCATGTGTGACTCGAAACCTGTCAGCTTGGCAGTCGAGGTTTTGAGTCACACACGGAGCAGTCTCCCATGTCTATAACCTTGCTGATGAGACCTAATGGGTCGAAATGTATATTCAGGGATTGACATTTTCTCGATTTGTTTAGCCTTACATTTGAACATATATGCCCACCTAAATTCATTAATCATTAACTAATTAATTTTCAAAAATTAGGCATGACTTCAATTAAGCACATATCCTCCAAAATATATATATATATATTGTACTGTATTTCTAAAGTGATTTTTCCCTTGACAAGTTAAAATAAAATGTATGACATTGCCATACTCCAAAAAAAGTTACAGCAACATTGAAATTCATTGCAATATTTTAGTTATCATTAAATAACACAAAATATTCAATTCTGCAAAACACAATGAATCATCAAATCAAAACAGAAACAGAAAATCTTGAATAGCAAAAAGAAAAGTCTCCTAAACAAAGGATGGTATTTGACAGCATTTGTAGCCCAACTAAGTTAAGTAAAGTAACTATAAAAACTAAGTTAAGAAAGCACTAAATCAAAGTGCTGAAAACTATCACCAAGAGTTTTTGTTTGGGAGCAGAAAGTAAGAAAAACAAAAACCAACAATAATGAAACCCATTTCTAAATAAACACCTGTTTGTCATAAATTAAAGAAAATAGAATGTCAAAGAAGAATATACAAAAATGAAAGGAGTAATGATTCTGTGGCAGCTGTATTGAGTGAAAAGTTGGTTGGTTGGTCTTTTACGGCATGTCAACCCTTGTTGGGTTATTTTATGCCAAAGTCATCTTGTTCTATTCATTCTTGTTAGGAATTCAATTTGGTTTTTAAATACATTTTTTTAAAATTCATTTAAAAAAAATCTATTTAACCCATAGATGGGACCCTAACAGGTACTACCACTCTGGGTCTGAGTGGACCTGGGATTTATAAAAGAGTACTCCACACTCCCCAGAGCTCCAGAATTGAAACCTCACCACTAGATGCAGTTTAGTGTCATACCCAGAACACTAAGACCCTTAACCACTACCTTCTAACACATAAGATAAAAAAGGGTTGGAGATTTGCTATAAGAGCAATTTGGTTGGGACAATCATATAGGTGCTAGAGCTTGACATGACCAGCTGATTGATTGGAGGCACCTCTCTGACCACCCGTCTAGTCAAAAGTAAAAGCCAAAGTGGAGTGTTGCAAGTCATGGACAACTCAACCACCAGGATTCTGTCCTTAAGCATCATGGGTTACCACCAATGGTCAACACGTGGCCTCATTGGGGGAAAAAGTATTACCACTCTGCAAAGGTGCAGTTTGTGTATTCTACAGCCACAGTCGAGAGGGCGAAGAGGGGGAAGTTTTTCTTCTTTCAATAGTTAAAGGAAACGTCAAAAAACTGAAAGTGTTACATATTATGTAGTGTCATGGATTGTTGACAAGACCCTGTAGTTAGTTTGAAATAGGTTCATTGAAGTGTAGGCGGGTAGATATACGTTGGATGACCCCAACTGACCCCTAGAGAGGCACGAATCTCGCATGCCATGAGAAAAACGAAACTAGTTAGATTTAGTTTCAACATGAGATTGACGCCACTGCGAGGTTGATTCTCCTACATGGTGAATAAGAATGGGTTAAATAAATCTTGATCAAGGAAAAAAGTCTTGTGGTTTGATTAATTGCATGACTAAAAGAGTCAATCCTTAGAGGAAGCAGTTAGAAGACTAGACAACATGACAGCCAGGGAAGAAGTTGAGGAAACAGCCAGAGAAGAAGTTAGCAGAAGAAGTAAAGAAGAAATAAAGTAACAAGTAAATCTCAATCTCTGTCTCTCTATCACCTGAGTTTACTCTCTCATTTAAATACCTGATGTATGATGCACAATGTTCAACTTATGATGTTATAAGGGTTATACAACAAAAGAACTTGGTATTAGAAGAAATTCATCACATTGAGAAAAGATCAATTGTCTCCCTACAACTGTTAGATATTCGAAAGAAGAACGAACTGAGTAAAAAAAATTTTTAAAATTTCAAAGATGTTGTTACATAATTGATGGGTTGCCTATCAATTATGTACAGTAGTGTAGTTAAAATTAAAATAATGGTTTCATGGAAAAGTACACAGTTGATTGATAAGATTTTAACCTTTTGCTCACCTCGGCTCTGGTTGGACAGAGCCAACATGAGAAACTTAATTTAGAAAATCAGATTTGGCTGGGTGCTGAACAGGATGGAAGTAAGATGGATGTCTCCCATTGAGGCCAAATTCTCAGCATGTGTTTGTCTTGAGCTTCAATTATGACAATAAAATATAAGAGCTCTAAAGAAAAACAACATCGTCTTGTGTTCGTTAAAAAAAAAAAAAAAACTAGCAATAGACACAGACATCAAGAAGAAATCCCAAGATAAGAAATCTCAGCCCAAACCAAAATAACAAAGACTGACATAGGCAGATCCAGCAACCCAGCGCAGATCCAAGAATTGACAGAAACAGCTAAGAAAATAGAGTAACAGAATCAAAGGATCCAGATTACAGAGAGAGGGGAGAGGAGAGAGAAGAGAGAGGAGAGAGAGAGAGAGAGAGAGAGAGAGAGAGAGAGAGAGAGAGAGAGCTTAGAATCAGTCTAAGACAAGAAGAATAATATCATAACAGAAGATGAGTATCTGATGTAACAATGTGACATATCAAACAGATTCATCTAAATGGAATAAGTTTACTAACCATTCCAATTTAACTTCAAATTGTCAAAATTGATCAAATTTGATAAATGCTATGCACATGCGAAGATTGCTAACATAAAGCAAATCTTCATTGGTTGTAAATATTCTCTAAAATTCTCCGCAACAAACCATTAAAAAGATCCTTATCTTTGCAAAGTCAGCAAAAACTTTTGCAAAGCTGCCAACAGAATTTAAATTATCATATCAGAAAAAATAAATTTTGTGAAGAAAAGAGAAATTTGTGTCCATAGGAGTTTATCCTTGCTTTTCCAGCTGTGTCCAGTCTTACTTGGATTGTTTTCGAGATGGGGGTAAGTGACTGTACATTTGCTATTTTGTAGGGAGCTGCTTTCAGGATTTGTTTAAAACAGCATACAGTATCCTTGTGTAATTCTCATTTAGATTTTTCTTTAAGTGGTGCAACCATACTGTAGTAATGACATGGCTACAACTTGGAAGAATTCTAGTTTTATTTTATTGGAAAGATCAGATTTGCATGAGGTCAATAACCAGTCAATAACCAGTCCATGCTTTACAACAAAAACTAAAAAATAGTATTCAGCTGTATTGCAAATTGAATCTGATCTGACCATCAGTGTGTTGGTAGGTGGTGTATATACAGGTTTGGGTTGTTCCACCATGTACTTTGGCCAAGCTCATTCCCTGGATTCTGACTGGCTGCTGGTTTTCAGTATAGACACACTTGGTTCCATAAATACCCAACAAATGGCTATGTTCTGGGAGTTAGTACAGGGTCTGTATTTGGTTACAGCCTGTCCCCCTTTGTCTGGTAACTGGACACTAGTTACAGCCTTCTTATGAAAGTGAGTATATGTTGATTCTACGTTAATAAGAAGATTTTTAAACAAGAAAATCTACAAAGATGAATGATGAACAAATTCATCTGTATTTATGAGATGAAGCTTGACATGAATAATTTTGATATTTCTGACTGTTGTCCTCATCTTTATTGTGGTATGTATAAACAAAATGTTCAGGCCACTGTAACCTTAGACTCTGTTTATTAATTAAATTGTAATTAAAAAAAACACCTAAAAGTGCCCGAGGTTACAGTGGCCTGAACATTTTATTTATACATACCACAATAAAGATGAGGACAACAGTCTGAAATAACAAAATTATTCATGAACAAATCTATTAATAATGGAGATTCTGTCTCAATTTGTAACGGAAACTATTTCCCTGCTTATGTCACATTACCTAAAATCATCAATACATAGAATAAAGAACAACCTTGTTTGAATTAATTTGAATTTAACTGTGAGAAACTTGATTTTATTAGAAAGAAAACATAATTATTTGGATTTTGACAGGAAAATGATTTTTTATTAAAAAAACATTAGATTTCAAATATCTGTTTACATTTTTTTATGAAAGAGTGTGGCAAAAATTCCTTTATATGTGTTTTTGGACATTGATAAAATCGAGATAAGACTGTTTAAAAAAACATTTTTTTTACTATAAAATTAAAATATTGTTAAATTTTATTAAAATTTTGTAGAATTACGTATGAGTGTATTTAAAAAAACAAAATTTTTGTCTATCGTAAAACAAAAAAAAGCCCCACCCCCTTAGACATATCATAAAAACTAATATTTACACCGCCCGGTGGGCAATTTTTTTTTTGCTATTTCTTTATAAAAAAAAACAAATGATTATCCAAGAAACAAGTTTATTTTATTTCCTTTTATCCAAGCTAATTGTTTTTAATTTTTGAATTTAAATAAAAATATATAAATTTCTATGCCTTTTTTTCAATGCTACTCATAAGAGCAATGATATCATTGCAGAATTGAAAATATGGTTTCCTTAAAGAATCAAATCAAGCAGTCAGCCAAAAGTCTCATTTAAAAGGTCAAAGGTCATCTTTTATACAAGTCCATCAAATCACTAATAATTGCAGCAAAGATATTAATAAACCTGGCAAAGACACAACAATATCTAATGGGGAGTTTTTTTGTTTTGTTTTTTGGTAATTGCATTGGTTTTTAGTGTTAGACAGAATTAATAACAGAATTAAATCTGTGGCAATAATCATCGACTTAAGATTGTATTTCACAGATGAGTGACTTCAGTTATTATGGAACTTGTTGATGTGTATAATACATTTAATATTTAAATCTTTATCATTTTCTATTACAAAAGTAAAATCTGTGAGTCTGTTGGTAATCAGGATGATCCAAACCAGATATAAAGTAAGTAAAGTCGTCATTAGCCAAACAGCGAGGGATACTATCCCCTTTACACTAGCGCTAGACCAAGGAGATTATTTTAGCATCTAAGGTGGAGCGCCACACCTACCATCAGCTCCTTACTTTAACGCACAGATCCCTGTGCTACTCATACGCTGAGTTGGCGAGGACCGGTATAGAACTAGGAACCTTGTGGTTTCTAGCCGAACGCTATGAGCTAAACCGGCCCCTTATATATATATATATATATATAATATATATATATATATATATCCAATAGACCAGATGGGTTGTGAACATTTCAATTTAGGACCTTCTTTATCCTCCACATACCCACAATGCATATATATATATATATATATATATATATGCAGCTTTCAAAAATTCATCATGTATATAAAAAAAGCAAAAACAATCAAGTGAATTTAACCAGAAAATGGTTTTCCCTGAACAAATGGACTTGTCCTTTTTACCAGTAATTTTTCCGCCCTATTTTTTGTGGCTTGTCAAGACTTTCTAAAAACAATTTCTTTCACGAGAAATTTTCTCCTGTAGAGAACAATTCAAAAATAAATAACATAAAAGAAATATTCCTGCTTGTCTTATCACTTTTTGTTCATCATATGTATATGTATATATGTGTGGGCGTGTACATATATATATATATATATATAAATATATATATATTGTGTAAAATTAGTCAAACTGTAAATATTTCAGTAAGAAACATTTTCTGAAAAAAATTAGGAGAAAAAAAGAATCTGTTAAATGTTTTCTCAAATATAATAAAATGGTTTTATATTTTCTTGTCTTATTTTTTGAAAGAAAAAAAAATGTTATCTCAGTTGATTTAACATTGATATTCTTAATATACATTGGTTCTTTTTTTCCTCTCAGAGAATAAAAAAAATATCTTATCCAGAGAAGCTATTTTGGTTGGTTAGCAAAATTGTTGTGCAAGATTCCAAACAAGTAGTGTATGTCCATAACAACCAGAATATGATTGGTTGAGAGCAATGGATTAATCAACTACCAAAGAATTGCCGCTTCCCAATTGGCATTATTTAGATAATCTCTTCAAGATTGGCTAGACTATTTTTTTTGGGGGGGGGGTAGGAACAAACTAAAAAATACTCATTTTTTGTTCATCTACAAAAAAAAAAAAAAAAAAAAATTTGTATAATTATTTTTTGTCTGTAATACCAAAAACAATTTAAGTTTCAGGGCCAGGTTAGTTCAGTCGGTAGAGCGTTCAGCTAGAAACCAATCTATATCTATCAATCTATATATATCTTGATAATAAAGTTTGTTATATTTATAGATAAAGAATTCTCAATATATATATATATACATATATATATGCTCTAAGTTAAGATAACAGAGATTTAGATTCAGAGTGACTTGGTAACTGTCAGTTTCTTGCCTATAGGATTATCAGACTGTATCTGATAAACCAAGCACCATTGACTATGTCTACACTATCTTAATTTCCTATCCTCCAGGCACAGAAAACCTGCTTAAGATGTATGTAGACCCTGTGTTGCCTAAGTGACAGGACCCCACTCAGCCTCACTCTGTGTGATCCAAAGGAATGGGGTGAACCAATACGTTTGATGTCAGTTTGGCTGTAGACTTGCTAGACAGTGCTTTTACACACCGAACTGCCTAATGGAACCCAAGCCATGTTTTCTGTCAGGGTTTTTTCCATTTTTCCTTTTTCTCTCCAGAATATACCAGAGGGGAGGGGAGGTTTAGTTGGATTCATACCTTTCCCAAGGGCATCAGTACTATGTAAAATGCAAACAGCCTTGTCCAGGATTTGAACTTGTCTTGTCATGGCCATTTCCTAAGACTCTAACCATTACACCAAACGCTTCCAACATACATAGATGTATTAATTGGATACACTATCCAAACTTTCATATATATAGTTATTTACTTAGGATAGTGTATACAATTAACACACACACACACACACACATATATATATATACTGCACGCATACATACACACATACACACACACACACACACACATATGTGTGTAAGGGTAGTGTATACATACACATATGTAGTAGAGATATGAGGAACACAAGGACAGTCTAAAAAGACTGATGGTGCTCAAAGCTCTAGCGAAATATATCCTACACACTCTTGTCTGAGTTCTGTCCTTGTGTTCCTCATATCTCTACTACATATGTGTATGTATACACTACCCTTACACACATGTGTGTGTGTGTGTATGTATGTATGTGTGCAGTATATATATATATATATATATGTGTGTGTGTGTGTGTATTAATTGTATACACTATCCTAATTTATATATATATATATATGTGTGTGTGTGTGTGTTAATTGTATACACTATCTTAACTTTTTAATATATATGTGTGTGTATTAACTGTATACATTATCCTAACATATATATATGTGTGTGTGTGTGTGTGTGTGTGTGCATGTGTTAATTGTATATACTATCTTAAGTTTTTAATATATATATATGTATGTGTGTGTGTGTGTGTGTGTGTGTGTATGTGTGTATTAACTGTATACATTATCCTAACATATATATATGTGTGTGTGTGTGCATGTGTGTATTAACTGTATACACTATCCTTACATATATGTATGAGTGTGTGTATTGTATATGCTATCCTAACATATATTAATTGTATTAAAATAAGATATCTCTCTCAGCCAATTTATGTAGCACATGTGATATCAAAGAATGCAGACATTCTTGAGACACCATTAAAATTAAAGATTAAATCCTTTGGGATGAATAGTAGGATTAAATCATTTTTATTTATTTTTTTATATCTGATGATCAACAAAGGTTTTTTTGTTTTAAGTTTTGTTAATATAAAATCCTTTTCCAAAAATGAACATAAAAATCCATTATTTAATGAATGCAATTGAACAGACAATTTCAAGATTAAGTGGATTCATTAATCAATATAACAGATTTTCAATAACAAAAGTTGTTTTTTTTTATCTAATATGATAACATTTATTTTCTAAAGGAAAATTTGCCTTCAACATTTTTATGTTTTGTATTCAAAGAATTTCTAACAGTAACGTAAAAGGGAGAAAAGAAAAGTAAAGGTTTGTAAGGATTTTCTTTCTTTCTTTTTTTTTTTTTTACATAGAACAATTGTTTTAGAATTTAGAAAATTTGTTAAAAAGAAAAGTAAATAGTTTATATACTGGACTGTCAAAATTAATAGATGAATGGAATAAAAATTTATAGATTAAAATTTTCAAATAAATTGAGGATGAAATGATAAAATTCCAGATAAAAATATTAAATAATTAGAGGCTCAGAGTGTAATGGTTATACCGTTGTAAGAAATGGTCACGGCAAGATGAGTTCAAATCCTGGATGCGGCTGTTTGCATTTTACATATCGTTAATACCCTTGGAAAATGTACAAATCCAACTATTCTCCCTCCAGCTAAGGGTAAATAGTAGGGCAGACTGGGCTCTTTAACTTTGGTATGGTAAATGGTCTCAGTGAAGGAAACCTCTGAATTCAAACAAAGAGGGATGTCTTCTAGTAAATCAAAACTACTTTAAGAGCTCGTCCTCACTTTCTTCCTTCTAATAATAAAGCAATTTGAAATAGCTCAGTTGGTAGAGCATTCACCTTGGAATTGTAAGATTCTGGGTTCAATACCTATCCCCACCAACTCAGCACATGAGTAGCACAATTTGTGTAATCTGATCTGTTTGGTAAAGCATCTGAGAGAGAATGTCAATAGGGGTGTTATTATACCTTAGCAAAATAATCTTCCTGGTCTTAAAATTACACTATATCACAAACAAAAAGGGAATAGACTCCCTCACTATTTGGTTAATACCAATAATAGGCCACTTTGCAGACTTTTTCACTTGAGAGTAAGATTTGAGGATGTAGAGAACACTAAAAGAAATATGACGGTGCAGCTTCATACCATTTCAAAAAAGAGGAGTTTCTGGTGCTTTGACCAATGGAAAACTCACTGGAATAACAGTTTTATGCTAAAGAGACTATTTTTAAGAAAATCAATGTTTTATTTCATTAATTAATTCTTTTCCCTTTTGGTAAATGCAGCTTCAGTCTCAATAACTTTTGAACATACCTCATTTATTATTTCTCAATAAATAAATTTAAATGGTGATATGGATTTAAGAAAATGATTATTTTCATTTGATAAACAACCATGTACAGATTATATTTTTCAAAATTTCCTATAAGCACCATTTTAAGAAAGCTTTACTTTTTGTCTTGTTTTGTATATAAGTGTCGTAAAAATGAAAACACAAACAGAACATAGATTTGATAACGATAGAGACATTATCTGTCTGCTTATCTTATAAGATTGATGAATCCACAAGAATAAAATTCATTAAAGACAAAAAAACTAAAATTGTTACATAATTGATGGGTAGCCTATTATCTATAGTAAGTGTAGTTTAAATTCAAAATAACAGTTTAGTTGAAAAATACAGGAAAGATGATCGACACTTTTTAACCTTGTGTTGACCAGTCTTCCGGTTTGCCAGAGTGAGCTGGGAAAATCAGTCTTTGGCTGAGCATTGAGCAGAACGAACCATAATGTCCGTGTTTCATTCAATTAGCCAAATTCTTGCATGTGCATTTGACTTGATCTGGGATACTTATAAAATAAAATATGATCTCAAAAAAAAAAAAAAAAAAAGTTTTGAGTCGTTAATTAAAAACAAAGTAACAAAATGGGACATCCCAGTATCAAGTCAAGAAGAATCCCAGATCCAGAAGAAACCAGCTTAGAACCAGCCAAGATCCAAGATGGCAGAGAATCGACAGATAGCAGA
Source organism: Doryteuthis pealeii (assembly GCA_023376005.1). Lineage (NCBI taxonomy): Eukaryota > Metazoa > Mollusca > Cephalopoda > Myopsida > Loliginidae > Doryteuthis > Doryteuthis pealeii. The sequence continues at coordinate 132,737,115 of CM042142.1, read as the reverse complement.
AAATCCAAGACAATACAAGAGTATATGACCACATGTGTACTTGCCACATTTGACTGTTATATACTGGAACACGGAACACTTGTATTTATAAAAATATAAGATTATATCTTTATTTCCTTGGTTGTGTGCAGACTGACAGTCATTAGCAGGGGTTGCACATACATGGAGCCTTCAGGAGTTCTCTGCAAGCGATCTCGAACCTGATCTCGGTCTGCCTAAATTGATTTCCGCAGGCTTTTTTATTATTGTCCAACTAACAGGGTCACGCCTCTTTGATCATAACACCTACACAGTTTTTCTGTAGATACACCTCCTCACCTATGCAGCCTGTTTTCATTGGTTAGGGGCTACACCTACAGACTCTCTATGCCTACACGGTGTCAAATGTACACCTACATCTCTGGGTGCAAAAGGTCAGTTCAATGCCATATCCTGTTTTTGTTTCCAGGCCCACACTTGACACCCACGCACTTCCTGCGTGCAGCCTGGGCTCCAGGTGCAAACCGATTAACCAGGCAATACATTACACAACAATATACAAGGGTATAAAATATGGCTATGTTAGCATCTTCCTGTCTGCAAAAGATGATGGCGTAGGTTTTTTTTTTAGTCTTTTTAATTATTTTTTTTACTACGTGGCCTCGGCAGGTTGTTTCAGACATACAGTATCACTGATATAGCTACAGCTTGGAAAAACTTACACTTTATCTTATCAGGGAGATCAGATTTCCATATGATTGATAACCTGTCTATAGCAATGTATGCCTTTCCTATGTGTATACTGACATCGCTTTCTGTAGATGAGATATTACTACCAACATATACAAACTGGTCTACTAATTTCAAAGACTTACCATTCAATGTGGAGATGTATCTTGTTTAAAACACATGAATTAGGCACTAAATAAAATATTTGTTCCATATATCAAAATACAGCAGGCATACACATTTAAACATCTTATGACAACGGATAGGATGAAATAAAAGCATGTGATATTTCAATAACAACACTTGCAGCATCAATTCATACTTTCACTTTCACTTTTAAACAATAAATCTTCTCATTTGCAACATCTTGTATCTTTTTGGAAGCACAAAATCTTCCCTCATAAATCTGTTACCATTTCATCTAAATGATAAATGTAGCATTACTTAAAGTCACCTCTCTCTCTCTCACACTCACTTGGTTTTTGTTTTTTTACTCTTCCTTTAGGTTTATCAATAAATGACACACCATGTTTAGCTACGATCTCCAAATGAAAATAAACATTAAAAAGGGAAGAAAAATAGCTTAATTTTTCCTATGGGAAAAATCATTAATATCACATAAACAATGTAAGGTATGGAGATAATAAAATCACAATAAGACTATTTGAAAAACAAAACAAAAAAACATTATACAATAACTATCCATTTATAAATTAAATTTTGTATGTGCTGCTAATTCCAATATCTTAGAAACCAATCAGGAATTTTTTCTATTCAATTTTACAGATAGACACACTAAGATATTTTGAGAGTGTGCTAATTTGCTTTTCTTCAAACTATCATAGATTTAGACATTTGAATGGAAAATTTCTCTGTATGTATTTACCAGCACCTTGCACAGGAGCAGGATGTGACACAAGGTCAATTTTTTAAAGTGGAAATTAACAGGTTTGAATTCTGTTATCATTCTCCTAGACTGGTTTCCATATCAAGTTTAAAGAGTTTTCAGGGTACTAAACGTTATTACCTTGTATATATTTATCAATCCCTCTGCACAAGTAGGATATGACACAAGGTCAATTTTTTAAAGTGGAAATTAACAGGTTTTTCAGAGTTTTTTCTTCTTCTAAACCGGTTACCATACCAAGGTTAAAGAGCCTAGTCTGCCCTACTATTTACCCATAGCTAGAGGGAGAATAGTTGGATTTGTACCTTTTCCAAAGGTATTAGTGCTAAGTGAAATGCAACCAGTCTCATCCAGGATTTGAACTTTTTTTTTGGAAAGTTTCTCTGTAGAAAACTAAATCAGTTAAGATTCAAATGTGAAAACTATTCAAAGCAGATTGGATGGATTTTACGGCATGTCAACCCTTGTTGGGTTATTTTATATCAAAGATGTCTTGTTTTATTCATTCTTGATGTGAACTCAATATTTTTAAAC
>CM042142.1:132672466-132729966 GCA_023376005.1 Doryteuthis pealeii | reverse complement strand
TTTATCCATGTTTGTTTAATGTCTTGTTTTTAGTTTAAATAAACAAGAATTACGAAAAAAAAAGAGCCCCCCCCCCCAAATACATTTACTTGTCGAAAATATCTAACTATCTCTATTTGTTTGTATCTATCTATATTATTTTGTTTGTTTATCTATCTATCTATCTCAGTCTATTCAAAACTATATATCCATCTTCATATCTAAACAAGAATTACAACAAATTACGATAAATAAACAGGAATTACGACGAGCTGGGGTTGTTATTTTGATAGTCACTGGGTAGCGGTCTTTGAGGTGGGAGACCGGGATGCACTTCCTCATAAATTACCAATGATTTTTAGTAGAAAAAGTTTATGATATGAATATTTGTAGAATTAATGAGTAAATTTTATTATAATTGAGTTTTTGTGAAGGCACTTGGTGTAATCTTTATTATTTTAGGTAATGGACGTGGCAACATGAATTCAAATCCTGGAAACAGCTGTTTGTATTTCATGTAGCGTTAATACCTTTGGAAAAGGTACAAATCCAAGTATTCTCCCTCCAACTATGGGTAAATATTAGGGTAGACAGGGCTCTTTAACCTTAATATGGCAACTGGTCTAGGAGAAGGAAAACTGAATTGAAACCAAAAGAGCTCTGTTCTCATTAGTCAAAACTAAGCCCTTCCTCCTCCTCATTCTCCTCCTCTCTCTTAAAGAAGGAAAAGAAATTCATCAAAACATCTTTTTGTCTGTTTGAAAGCTATAACCACCAATTTAGAAATATGATTTAGCGGATTTATTTTGGAAAATTTCAAAATATACAAGATTTTTTTTCCTTTTTATTACATCTTAAATGTACACTATCAATGATATTTTTTATGAAAAGATCAATTTTTTTTTTAATTCATCATATTGTCTTCAAAGTGATGTTTCAATCCTGTATATATCAGGAAATAAAACTAAACATATTTTCCTTAAAAAAACAAAAACATTTATCAGTTTAAATATCCAATGTGTTTAAATCTGTCTTTTGTAAAAGAGTTTAAGAAAATAAAAGTGTCAAATTTGTTTAAATTTTTGAGATGAGGCTTCATAATTTGTATTATTTAAATTTTTCAGACTGTTGTCCTTATCTTTAATGTTATATACACAACATTCTGGACGATGTTCCCTCCAGCCTTCTACAGGTGTTTCTTGTCCAGTTGGACACATGATGGCACAACGGACAGTTCTAAGTGTCAATCAACTGGAGGTTGCAGGTTCAATCCTGGCTACGGGTGAAAATAACATAGCTTAACACTTGTACCTGGTCATGGCTAATGAAATGAGAACAATCTACCCCAATCGATTAGATAAAGGGTTTAATAATGAAATTTATTGTGTACAGAGCTCAGGTGCACCACAACTCATCAAAGTCTCATGTCAAGTACACAGAATAATGTATTAGTGTCAGGAACATGAACAGTTTACAGTAGTAATATGCATGCATGTGTGCATATGTATGTGGAGAGTGGCATCAGGTAGAGTGTCGGCAGACTACAGGAAACATGGAGGCTTTGAAAGATTCAGTGCTTCGGCAGCCTACAACAGACGCGGGCAGTTTATTCCATGTCTCCGCAATTCTGAGCGTGAAAAAATGTTTCCGAAAGTCACGTGATCAGTGCTGTTTTCTGACTTTGTAGGCATGCCCACGTGTGTTGGAAAGATGGAGATCAAAAAGGTGCTCACGGTTGCTGTTGTTAAGATGATTAATGACCTTATGAGCGTTTACCAGGTCAGTTGCCAGATGCCGAAGTTTCAGCGAATCCATTCCCAGGGCTGCGAGACGTTCAGAGTATGGTAGATGCCTGATGGAGGGTATTCGTTTGGTTGCACGTCTCTGTACAGTTTCTAGGAGGTTGGTTTGAAATTCCATGGCGGATTACAATTATGACATAAAGATTCCCAAGTTCAACAAGAAACACCTGAATAAGGCCAGATGACACATAGGTCAAAATGTTGTGTATATAACAATAAAAATGAGGATAACAGTAATTTCTGACACAGGGACCATTTTGAATAGGTTTGTGGCATATCAACCCTTTTCGGGTCATTTAATGCTGAATCAAGTCATTTTTAATAAACAAAGGAATCAGGTTGTTTATAGTACCTACCGTTGCTTAAGTGGTCACCCAATTAGAATAACTGTTAATCCAATTTAAATATATATAAAATACACAGCCATTTTTATGATTTCATTCTTCAAATAGTTTCCTAATTGCATATCAATATAACACCTTGTGAAAACTTTTGCTTACCTGAAGCAAAAAGAATATGCTATTTTGATTGTTTTTCACTGCAGCGACCATTTGTAACATGAGTCGTGCACATGCGCAGGTTAGAGTCCTTATGTAACTATCACTTGTGAATATGCATGAGTTGTTGTGTATATGTAAAAAAATATATCTAAGGTAGGTGAGTTGTCTGAAATCAACCAATCACAGGCCGACAAACATTCATGGCAAAATTGAAGACAAGAATTCTTTTTCTTTGGTACTAGCATCTCTAGAAGTCGGAATATGGCACTCCCTATATTCAGCAGAGAGAGGCAGAGAACTGTAGTAGGTCTGATAACTCACCAACTTGATATGAACTCACTTAAGTGGAATTGTATTGTTATATCTATTAATAATGGAGATTCGCTTCCAGTTTTTGTCTGTAACAAAAATTACGTCACTGCTTATGTCACATTACCCAAATCTATTATTAATGGAGATTCGCTTCCGGTTTTTGTCTGTAACAAAAATTACGTCACTGCTTATGTCACATTACCCAAATCTATTATTAATGGAGATTCACTTCCGGTTTTTGTCTGTAACAAAAATTACGTCACTGCTTATGTCACATTACCCAAATCTATTATTAATGGAGATTCGCTTCCAGTTTTTGTCTGTAACAAAAAATTACGTCACTGCTTATGTCACATTACTCAAATCTATTATTAATGGAGATTCGCTTCCGGTTTTTGTCTGTAACAAAAAATTACGTCACTGCTTATGTCACATTACTCAAAATCATCATAACATAGAATAAATACACTCAAAATTTGAACATGCAACATTAGACAGTCCTCATTGTTTTTTAAAACAAGTTTTAATAAATACATGACTGGTATTATATATCTATATATAGTTTGTTTTATTTTAATACATATTTAAAGTTTACATTTCAAATTGTTTTATTTTTTTAATCCTTTAATGAATTTGATGATTTTACTTACTTAGGGTACAAACTCGCTGACATTGAATTTTAAACTCCCACCCCTCAGGCATGTTTCAAAAATCTATTTTTACATCGCCTAGAGGGCGTTTTTTTAATTTTGTACTAGTTTATATAATTAACATTGATACATGTTATTTGAAATTCCATGTTGTGTCTTCTGTTTTTAATTCCTGTCTGTTCAACATTCATAGCATAAATCAACATATATATAAGGACAGCATTTCACTTAGCGCTAATACCCTTGGGAAAGGTATGAATCCTACTCTCCCTCCAGCTATGGGTAAATAGTAGGGCAGACTGGACTCTTTAACCTAGGTTAGGCAACCGGTCTAGGAGAAAGAAAACTCTGAATTCAAACCTGTTGAACTCTGCTTGAGAAATTAACCTTGTGTCACATCCTGCTCGTGTGGAGGGGTTGATAGATATATATATAAGGACAGTAGATTTTAGTCAACAATCGTCAGAAGTGAACCAGAACAAATGTGTTACTTGGTTGGAGCACATAGAGTGAGAGTGAAGATAGGAACGTTGTTGTTGAAAGAACTAAATTTTGTTGTGAAGAAAAAAAGTCTGTTCAATGTCAGTCTACTCACTCTGTTGTGAATATACACATTACAGACATGAACCTTATATGTACTCAGGGCATCCCATCATGAAGTAATGGTTAGCAAGCTAGTCCTGAAGATCCATTACTACTGAATAGCAAGTTTGATCTTCACTGGATGTCTGAACACGTGGAAATTTCACAGAATCTAACTCATAAAGGAATTCTGTTTCATTATAAAGTCCAGATAGATATCATCATCATCATATCATGCAATTAGCACGGATATCCATGACAATCTCTCGCCAACCTTCCTATCATTCATTGTCTCAGGGAGGTTCTCTGCACAGTATACGTTTAGTATACTCAAAGAGTTGGTCAATTAAGTTCTTGTTGGGCGGCCCACATTAGCATGTCCATGTGTTGGCTTCCACAGGAGAACGTCGCTTATGAGCTTGTCCTTGTTCCTCCAGCAGTGTCCAGCATGCCTTGTCCGTCTCACTTGGATGGTTTGTGAGATAGGGGGCTGGTGGCCATACAGCTGCTTCCTTGTGGGGTGCTGTTTCCACAACTTGTTCAAGACGCATGCAGCATTCTTGTGCAGCTCCCATCTAGCTTATTCTCAAGGCGCCTCGTTAGGGTCCAAGTGGTGCAGTCATACAGCAGTACTGATATTACCACAGCCTGGAAGAATTGTCACTTTAACTTTTCAATGAGATCGGATTTCCATATGACTGATAATTTGTTTGTGGCTACGATACCTTTCCTATTCGTGTATTGACATCGCTTTCTGTGGATGAGATATTACTACCTAGCTATTAATTTTGTGTTTAATTCTGTTATAATTGCACTTAATTTTTTATGAATACATACAACGTGTTAAATGGAAATTCCACCCAAATGTAAAAAGGTACAAAATTAATTTTAAAAAACCAAAAAAACATCTGTGAACTAAACTTTGTGCCCCCTATTGTGTAGCTCTTCTATTAAGGGAAGTGGCAGAACTTCTGGTAAGTATAATCCAGCATTAAATATATTTCATATCCTTGTTTATACTAATAGTACATTGACATAACAAATATTTGGTGAGTGGAATTTTTTGCTACTAAGAATTGATTAAGATTTGTACCAAAGAAATGATCAATCAATATAGTTACATGTCTTGGGTATGATACGAAACTACATCTGATGGGGATTTATGATAGAGTAATTTGACCTTACCTTCCCTCCCTCTCTCTCTCTCTGAAAAGAACCCACAAGACTAGAAAGGAATAAACAGCCCCTTTGTGACTATATGACTTGCGTATGTTGTTTCTGAACTAATGACTACTACTACAACTCGAATTTGGCACTATGCAACATTTTGAAATAAAGCTACACGATCTTTATAAACATTTTTAATATGGCTGTTTTGTTTTACATTATATCAACCCTTTTCAGGTCATTTTGATAAATAAAGGACTTGGATTGCTTAAGGTACCTGCAGTTGCTCAAGTGGTCACCCAATTAAGTATTAAACAGGATCATCTCAGCTTAACTTTGGTGATCTAACAGGAACCAGTGTGTTCGGTGTGATTTGACTTTAATTTGGGATTGGTAGGTAAAGGTTAAAATCATTGAATGACATATTGTTATGGTAGGTTGTTTTGTTTTAAGGCACATCAACCCTTTTTTTTGTGGGGGTCATTTAATGCTGAATGAAGCCATTTTGATAAATAAAGGACTTGGGTTGCTTAAGGTACCTCTTGTTGGTCACCCAATTAAGTTTTAAACAGGCTCATCACTACTTAACTTTGGTGATCTATTAGGAACCGATGTTTTCAACATGACTTGAGTGTAATAAACATTTTTTTACTGATTCAGCTCAATCGGTAGAACTTCAGCCGAGGAATCATAAGGTTCCAGGTTCAATACCAGTCCCCACCAACTCAGCACGAGTATTACAGCTTGGGTAATCTGATCTGTGCAGTAAAGAATCTGGGTACTGATGGTAGGTGTGGCGGTTCACCTTAGCAAAACAACCTATCATGTTTAGCATTAGCAAAAAGAGAGTAGACTCCCTCACTGTTTGGCTGACACCGACAATAGGCTACTCTGCATACTTTACTTTTTTTAATTTTATGGTACATTTAGAATAATAAGACTTGAACTAGTGTTCAGTTTTCTGTTAAGAAACTGTATTAATTCTTTTCTACCAATTTAATCGGTTTCTTTTCCCCCGCCCCACATACAATTTAATTCTAACAGAATGAAAGAGTTTTATTTTTAGTTAGAAGGCATATCTTTGTGAATAGCACTTAACAACGGGAGAAATGAGAAGCAAACTAAAAGCAAAATGAAACATTTTTTAAACTATTTTTCATGAATAAATTTTTAACTTAATTATTTGAACTTTATTTTTCTCAGTTGATGTAAAATTAATTAGGCCAATTAAAAGGTTTCTTAAGAATGACAAAAGCAGGTTTTAATATTGTGTCAGAAAACTCAAGGTTAGTTTCTGTTTTAAATCGAGTATCAAAGTGAACAGAGAAATAATAGGAAGAAACATAATAAGTATTAAGGACAATGGAAAAGGTTTACTAAGCAAAGGTGAACAAAGGTGAACAGAATTCTGTGACATCTCATTTTTATCAGACATTATTTATGGGAAAAACCGATGATTCTATTCTCATTATTTATGTACTATATGACAGTAAGGCAACCAGTTTAGGAGAAGGAAAAAACTCTGAATTCAAAAATCAGGAAGCGTGGGTTTAACAACTCCACACCATAAAAACCTATTTGTTACAAAACCACAGCACCGTTACAAATATGGTATTGATGCTGCCCTAAGTTCAGAACATATTTACATTTTACAAACCTCAAATTTGAAAACTTTGAAATGTCCCAGTCTAAAAAAAGGTAAATTTTCTGTATATTTCAAATGTCTTTTATTATTTGTTAAATGTTGATTGATTTGAATGGTATGTCAACCCATATCTATAGTGCGGCAATATGACCCTGTTGTAACTCGAGTATCAGAGTTAACAGATAAATAATAATAAGAAACACAAAGAGTATCAAGAATAGGGGAAAGGGTTTACCAAGCAAAGATACAAGATAAACAGAATAATTAGTAATTGCTAGATTGAATAAAATTAACTATGAGTTCTTGTTTCTCTCTTTCAAGATTTTGTCAGATGTTATTTATAGGAAAAAACGATGATTCCATTCTCATTATTTAGGTTCTATATAATAATTTCATTGGTCACAATCATTTAACTATTCACCCCCCCCCTCTCTCTTTACTCTGAACCATTCTTATGAAAGGTTAATTATTTTCCAAAGAAAAATAACCCAAATAACAAGTTCATTGAAAACAAACATTTGAAAGGGAAGAAATTGGAAGCAGCACCCCAACAGAAAGCTGCTGTACATCCACTTGCTTCCTATCCCACAAAACATCCAAGTAAAACAAACACTGCTGGAAAAGCAAGTGACATTCTCCTGTGGACAACTACACAGGGACACACCAGTGTAGACTGATCAGCCAAAACCTACATCAATCAGCTCTGTGCAGATTCTGGATACCAAAGGGCAATGACTGAGAGAGTCATGGGAGTCGATGCAGTCAACAGGACCTGATAATGATGATGGTTATATGATAAATTGATAGATTTTAACAGAATGTCAACCCATCTAGGAGTAGTCTAGGCCTAGAGGTTAGTGAATTTCATGCATTGTTCATCCCATCATGGTGTAATGGACTACAAGCTAATCTTGTGGGTCGATTATTACTGAATAGCAAAGTTGATCCTCACTGAATGCCCCATACTTGTAACCTTGTGTTACATCCTACCCGTGGGTTGGGTAAATACCTACCCTTGGGAAAGGTATGAATCTAATTATTCTACCTTCAGCTATGCATAAATAGGGCAGACTGGGCTTTTAAACCTTGGTATAAAGAGTTTTAAAGAAGGAAAATTCAGAATTCAAACTCCACCAAAAAATTGACCTTGTGTCGCATCCTGCTCATGCAGAGGGGTTGGGTAAATACATATATGAAATTGATATTTTTTAAAGTCTTTACTATTATTAGAAATTATTAACATGCATATCTTTAACAACCAAATTTCCCGCATGGCTGGACCAAATTTTCTTGATATTTTTTACTTGTATGATGGGATATTTCAAAATTCACTATTTATTCACCTCATAACTCTTTCTATTCAATAAAATCCTGTTGCATACTGAGGTTTTCACATTACCAAATTGATATAATGTTGTATACCCTTTTCTTACATCTAGTCGTCTTCTCTTCTGACCGGCTTTGGTTCTATCTTGTAACATCTTGCGTCTGGGGTTGTCGTGGGGACTTCGGTCTGGTTTTCTGTTAGGGATTTCTCTTTATCAGAAGCCCTGTGTCATTGTTAGTTTTTAGGTAATAAACACAAGACTTCTATTTACGTTGATGTTACTTTATTTCCAAATCCCCAACCCAGACAATCTGCGCAGATGAAGGACCGCGTGTATAACACAACTTACCCCTTCGAGCTCGCTGCTACCTTCTAACTGCCTTAAACTTACTATGCTTCTAAACCGGAAGACAGGGTCTTCTATGCCTTCCGGTTCTCATGATTTATCCCTGGAAGGCAAGGTGAGAGTGAGGTCAAGCGCCGTCACTCACTCTTAAGGTCATCAGCTGCACTAATCGCCATTATGTTTCTACACTATTGCCATAAATATTAGGCAACTAATAATTATGTAACAATCCTATTATTATTGTAATCTGAGTCCTTCTTCTCAATTATAATAAACTAACCGTTAGTTTTTATACTTTGCTTGGGCGTGATATGTGCAGTGCTGTGAGCGGTTTAAAGTAGGCAAAGAGTTAAAGCTGATGAGTAACATTATGGTTTGGTTTGGTTTGGTTGAATGGTAGGTTGGTTTGTCAAATTTTGTTGGGTTATTTTATGTCTAAGTCAGTCTATTTTTTCTTTTTTTTTTTGCAATTGTCTAGTTTTAAGTAACGTACAGTGCAAAATTAGAATAAAAAAGAAGAGTTGCTTCTAAAAGAAATCTCACCGTAAATTGCACATCTCAAAGTCTTTCATGAATGTTACATTAATCACTTTAAAGAATATGGAAGCCATGATGATTAAGTGAGACAAAATCTGTAGAGCATTAACTTGTCAGTAAATACAATTTGTAAGTTGGATTATTGATTTAGTAAGTAATTCATACCAACAACTAATCATTTGCTGCTCAAGATTTTGAAAGAAAGAAAAATCATTGCACTTGATGAAAGTACATTTATTAGAGATATGACATATTCTGCTGTTTTTTTTTATTTAAAAGGGGTTGACAAAAAATTTCAATGTTATTGTTTGGTTGATTTAATTTTATGGCATGTCAACCCTTGTTGGGTTATTTTATGTTGAAGGCATTTTGTTTTATTTCTTCTTGATGGGTATTCTACATTTTTTAAACTCAATTTTTTTATACTCATTTTTTCTATTTAACCCATAGATGGGACCCTAACAGGTACTACCAATCAGGGTCAGAGTACATCATATGGGTTGGTTGGTTAGATTTTATGGCATGTCAACCCTTGTTGGAATTTTTCTTAAGTGGAGTTTAAATTGTTTGAATTCAGATCTTTCCTTCTCCTAGACCAGTTGCTTTACCAAGGTTAAAGAGTGCAGTCTGCCATACTATTTACTCATAGCTGGAGGAAGAATAGTTGGATTCATACCTTTCCCAAGGGTATTAGTGTTATGTGAAATGCAAACTGCCAAGTCTAGGATTTCAGTTCAGTTCACTGTGTCCATTTCCTACAACTGTAACCATTACACCATTAACATCTCCAGAAAAAAAAAAAGATCTACTTTATGTACAAAGTGTCTGATAGTGTATCTTTTAATAATGTAACATATACTGAATATGTACACCACATTCCGGCAAATGTATTCTCCAACTTTCTTCAGGTGTTTCTTGTTATTTTTTAGATGAGGCTTGATAATTTGTATTATTTAGATTTTTTTGACTGTTATCCTCAACTTTATTGTTATATACACAATGTTTTGGCCGATGTGTCCTTCAGCCTTCTTCAATTGTTTCTTATCTTTTTTTTAGATGAGGCTTGATAATTTGCATTATTTAGATTTTTTTGACTGTTGTCCTCATCTTTATTGTTATATACACAATCTTTCGGCCGATGTGCCCTCCAGCCTTTTCAAGTGTTTTTTTTTCTTTCCTTTTTCAAGTTTTTTTCTTTTCAAGTTTTTCTTGTTATTTTTTTTAGATGAGGCTTGATGATCTCTATTATTCAGATTTTTTGGACTGTTGTCCTCATCTTTATATTCAAACTTATAACAACCCATATGTCTATTTAAAAAAAAAAGTATGATTACTGTAAGTTTCAATCAGTTTAGCAAGTAAATAAATTTGAAAGATAAAGCAACTTTTGTATTTATCCTAAGAATTAGACATGAAATGAAAGAACCACACCCAACAAGTTAGAAAAATGCTAATTATCTACCCACTGGCTATTATTATTTACAAACAAATCCTCAGATTGTGTGATGTGTTAATCTCTATTTTATTTCTCTATTTAATGAAATGAAAAAAAGAATAGCACAACTAATTTCATGTGAGGGTCACATAAGTAAGCCTCTAACCACAATTGTTTCGTCTTTGTTTTTTCTTTTTTCCTATACCAACTAACATTCCATGATACAAAGATCAAGACAATAACGAAAATTAATATCAGTAGACAACCAATTGATATAGATTGAAATTTAAAACCTACAACACGCAAATATATATTTGTCAACACGATTAGTTGGTTTGCATTTCAGTAGCCAGAGAGCAAATTCACAAGGATTTATATATTTCTCTCGTTAATCTTCTGTATGTGTACATCTTTGTGTGTGTGTGTGTGTGTGTGTATGTACGTGGGTGTGTGCATGTATTTCTCTGTGTGTGTAGTGTGTGTGCGCAGTCATCCATACTTCTCCCAAGGACTTCAGCTAATCTGAAACAAACTTTCTAAATGATCAATATATTATCTAATTTTCTTAAGTCAATCTTTTTTGAAAAGTTAGATGACCTAATATATATATATATATATATATATATATATAATCCAGTTGGACACATGATGGAACGGATATAAGGGTTAAGTTAATCTATACATATATAACGGGCAGTTGTGTTTATGTGTATGTCCGGAGGAAACTTTGAAAATAAAACAATTAACAACAAAGTAAATATACATACACATTAAATATCACCAGGGCTTGTATTTTGAGCAAAAATAATTTAAGTTATATTCGTGAAGATAATTAAAAAAATAAAGTTTAAATGATAACAGCATGGATTTTTTTTTCATTTAATATTTTAGATAGTAGACATTAACATTTCTTTTCAGAGTAACTGGATCAATGCAAGGTCTATTTTTTTACATAGGGATTTAAATGGGGCATCCCACGAGGATTGAACTCACGATTCAGTAATAATGGATCTGTGGGACTAACTTAAAAAAATTCCCCTCTACCCAGGCGACGCCGGGTAGCCGCTGCTAGTACAGTTCTAAGTGATAATCAACTGGAGGTTGCAGTTTCAATCCTGACTACAGGTGAAAATGACATAGACTACTTAAGATAGTTTAAGACTTGTACCCAGTCATGGTTAACGAAATTTAGAACAATCTACCCTAATGGATTAGATAATGGGTTCGGTTTAGAATACACCAACTACAACTCTGCAGAGGGGTAACCCCCCACAAAGGGGCTACCTGTTAGCTGTTTGTGGCGACCCATGATGCTTAAGGATGGAATCTTGTTGGCTGAGCAGTGAACCCCTAGCACCAATATGATTATCCCAACCCCTTTGCCCTTATGGCAAAACCCCAACTCTTTTTATCATATATGTACTATAAGGCGGTGGCTGAGGGTCTTAGTGTCATGGGTATGACACTGAATTGCATCTAGTGGTGAGGTTCCAATTCTGGAGCTCTGGGGATTGTAGATTATCCATTCATCACCATTACTACCATGCCCACTCTGACCCAGCATGGTAGTACCTGTTAGGGTATTATCCATAGGTCAAATAGATGTGTTGAAAAATTATTCATATTAGATAGGGTCGTGTGCAAGAAAAAAACAGACTCTTAAAAAACAACAATACAAAAATGTGGATATGAATGTAAAATTGACTCAATTCCCTAACCTCTAGGCATAAAGTAATCCCAGACGATTTGACATGCCATAAAAATCAATCAATTAATAATAATAGCAATATAGTGATATGAATAAAAACATTGAACCTTGAATATTTAAAACCAAAACTAACTAGAAGATAGAAAAAACAAGTGTTGAAGATTTTGAAATAAGGTCTGATCTATGGGGTAAATAGATTTTTAAAAAATGAGTTTTAAAAAGAATGTTTAAAAAAAAATTGAGTTTGAAAAAATTGAATACCAACAAAATGTCTTCAGTATAAAATAACCCAACAAGGGTTGACATGGCATAAAATCCAACCAGCCAGCCAAAGTCCGTAAATGAACACTTGATGACCTTTCACATTCTCCTGTCTAGAGACAATTTCCTGACCCTGATCATAGCTTAAGACTCCACCATGACATCCCTGGGAACAAAAAAAACAAAAAAAGTATAACTTCTGCTAACTTGTTGAAGACCCCCTCTATTTTTCTTATTTATATATATATATATATATATATATATATATATATATATATATATACACACACACACACACACACACATTTGTTTCTCTATCAGTTGTGCCTTGCACGTATATAATGTATATTATATAGTCTCTCTCTCTCTCACACACACACACACACACACACATATATTATATATATATATATGTACATGCGTGTTTCTGTGTTTGTTGTGCTTTGTGTGTGTATAATATGTTTTGTATAATTAGTCTTTCACTTCTCTCTCTCTCTTTCTCTCTATCTCTTTGTGTGTATATATATATATATATATATATATATATATATATATATATATGAGGAATGATAGACTTTTGCTGAAATGAGATTTTAACACTCATATTAAATATGAAAATATCTATATTTTTATGTTTAATCTGTTTGCTTGGATTTTATGGCATATGAACCCTTGTTGGGATATTTTATGCAGAAGATATTTTTGTTTTAGTCATTCTTGTTGCATCTTCAATTTTTTTTAAACTTATTTTTTATATCTATATAACCCATAGATGGGACTCTAATAGATACTACCATTCGAGGTTTGAGTGGAACTAGGTGTAATAGCAATGAAGGAGTACTCCACACTCCCCAGAGCTATGTCAACCTTTTTATCATTCTATGCCAAAGACATTTTTTATTCATTTTTGTTTAGTATTCAAATTTTTTAAAACATTTTTTAAAAATCTATTTAACCCATGGATGGGACTAACAGGTACTATCACTGTGGGTCAGAGTGGACCTGGGAGTAATGGCAATGAAGGACTACTTCATACTCTCCAGATCTAGAACTAGTACCTCACCGCTAGATGCAGTTTAACGGATGGGACATGATTGCCAACTTTGGGTTGGAGTGCTCAGAAGAAAGAGAGAAAGAGCACTAGGAACTGCAACAAAAATGGCCATCTCCTATTAAAAATGTGTATTAAACATGGACTGACAATCACAAGCATTTTCTTCCATCTGTGCAAGGAGTGGTAGTACCTATTGGGATCCCATCTATGGGTTAAATAAATCGAAAATGTTTTGTTTTTTTAAAATTGAGTTTGAAAAAAATATTGAACATCCAACAAGAATGAATAAAATAATTGACTTTGGCATGAAATAACCCAACAAAGGCTGACATGCCATAAAATCCAACCAACCAACCAACCATCTGAGCAAAATGTCTGAAGACCATATGGATTTATCCGAGATGAAAGCACCATTGACTATGTCATTATCCATACAAAACATCACGCTGAAGTCCGAATTGACAGTCTCATTATCAGGCACTGACTTCAAATGGATTGGGGTCACATTGAACCCATTGACCTGTCAAGACTCTCTGTTGGAAAATATCCGGGGGTGGGGGAGAGCAAGGTCCCCAAAAACGCAACTACAAAGACTAATTTAAAGACACGCTGAAAATCACAGAACAAAAACTACCAGGCCTAGAATACACCCACTTCATCCTCTGCGGAATGTGTAACCCCCCCCCCCCCAAAGGGATGTGCTGCTGTGCATGACACTAAACTGCATCTGATGATGAGGCTCTAGTTCTGGAGCTCTGGGGGGGGGTGCAGTACACCTTCATTGCCATTACTACCAGGTCCACTCTGACTCAGAGTAGTAGTATCTGTTAGGGTCCTATTCATAGATTAAATAGTTGCATTTGAAAATTATTTGTATTAGACAGGAATACTTCATACCATATAACTAAATTATTTGAATTAAGAATAGTTATTTGAAGTTATAATTGTTGACATTCTTACATGACTTGTGTTAATTGGCAATGAATTTTAATTGGTTTCATGCCTTTTGTATTCAAAAACCAAATAACTGCACAAACTTCACACTTGGTAAGTAGCTCCATCTGAAATGACTGCCAAGCCAAGATTGAGTAAGGTAGGCACAGGTGCATGCACAACAAACACAACAGTGTTGCCAGTATCCGCACAAACAGTTTCCCTGCATCCCCATCACTTTGGAGACCTTATTTTTAGGATTAACCTTGTAAGATGAAATAAATGCCAACAAAAACACATAACATCCTGATAGTTATTGCACAGATATAAAAGAATGTAATGGTCAGTTGAAAAGGGCTTAAAGAAAGTCCTGTGTTATAGAATCCTTTGGTAAGCGTATAAGTCCTATCCTGCGTATTGGTAAAGGTCCAGTGTTTCAATCCTATGTCCGTCGTCAAAGAGTGTCAATGTAATTATGACCATTAGGGTCGGTTAAGTATTGTATCAACCTCAGAGTACTGCCAGTGATTGGCCAAGAGATAGATCACATGATTCTGGCCGAGTCAAATAGTAGGAATGGGCGTCTAGCACACACCTTATATCTAAAAAAAATCTCAACACCTTTGTTTTGAGTAAAGTGAAGAAGATAGATACTGAGGATTTAGATAAATTATTTTTAGACTTTCATCCAAGTTTAGGAATCAGAATTGAAATCAATTGTTAATCTATCATCAGAGTAGAGCATTAAAATGGGGATTTGAATGAGAGTGTCATAATTTGCATAATGATATGAAAGATCACATGACCATGTTTAATAAGACAGAATGAAAGCTGAGAAGATAGAGAAACAAAGAAAAAAACAAAACAAAAAAATATCAAGAGTAATTAAAAGAAAATCTTGGATTATATCCAGTTTTTTTTTATATAAAACATGTTTTAAAATTATTTGCATTAAAATAATGTAGTTAACTGCAGCCATTTTGAAATGATTGAATTAAATTTTAATGATCAAAGGGTTTAACTGCATTAACTAGTTATAGATTTTGATCAAATTTTCCTTCGCTCTCTCTCTCTCTCCTCCTTCTTTGTATATATATATATATATATATATATATATATATATATATATATATATTGCTCTTCCCCCTCTTTCTATATCTCTCTCTCTCTCTTCCCCCTCTTTCTATATCTCTCTCTCTTCCCCCTCTTTCTCTCTCTTCCCCCTCTTTCTCTCTCTCTCTATATATATCTTCCCCCTCTTTTTTATATATCTCTCTCTTCCCCCCCTCTTTATATATCTCTCTCTCCCCCTCTTTATATATATATATATCTCTCTTCCCCCTCTTCTATATCTCTCTCTCTCTTCCCCCTCTTTCTATATATCTATCTCTCTCTCTTCCCCTCTTTTCTATATATCTCTCCCCCTCTTTCTATATATCTCTCCCCCTCTTTCTATATATATCTCTCTCTCTTCCCCCTCTTTCTATATATCTTCGCCCTCTTTCTATCTCTCTCTATCTCTCTCTCTCTCTTAAATCTATGTAAGATAAATCAATAAGAATCAGAGTCTCTTAACAGATATATAGGCTTTGTACAAGATTTTAAAACTTCTTTTTTTTTTTAAATGCAGTCACAGTTACTCTATGTTTTTTTAAAATCTAAAATATCCATCAATATAACCAAGTTAAATTCATTTCTTTCACTTCACGACTTGTATGTTACTTGCTTCATCTTTCTCTTCTTTTTTCGTGTTTCTACATTTAAATTGCTATGCATTGCCATTAATTTTCAACACGTCATTAATTCTGTCATAGCTGGGCTAAAAGATACAGGATAAAATTTAAATCTTTAAAAATACTTTATTCATCCTGTCGTTTTATATGACAGAATATTCCTGGTAGCCAAAATAGTTTGGCTTCCAATTTCTTGTTGTTCTAGAATAAAAATAAGAGACACTCATGATGTAATGGTTATCATGGCTGGAAATTGAATTGATGACCCTAATTCAAATTCTAGACAAGACTGTTCCACATAGCGATAATACAGTTTGGGAAAAGTATGATTCCAAGTATTCTCCCCACAGCTATGGGTAAATAGTAGGGCAGACTGGGCTCTTTAACCTTGGTATGGAAACTGTTCTAGGAGTTGGAAATCTCTGAATTCAAACCAGTCGTCAGAGTGGCCTAAAGTCGATATCAGCCAATCACCGAGGGGTTCTATCCCCTTTTCACTAGCATTAGACCAAGGAGATTTTTTTGCATCTGAGGTGGAGCGCTACATCTACCATCAGCTCCTTACTTTACCGCACAGATCCCTTTGCTACTCATATGCTGAGTTGGCAAGGGCCGGTATCGAACTAGGAACCTTGTGGTTTCTAGCCGAACGCTCTACCAATTGAGCTTACCTTGCTCATGGCTGGTTGGTTGTTTTGTTTTACGGCATGTCAACCCTTTTCGGGTTATTTAATACCGATTCAAGTCATTTTGAAATCAGGTTGCTTACAATATTTACTATTGCTTAAATGGTCACTCATCTAATTAATGAACAGGCTCATTGCTGTTTAATGTCCGTGATCTTGCAGGAACCAGTGCTTTCAATGTGCCTTGACTATAAGCATACTGCTCATGGTGGAGTGATTCAGTAAATAGAATGAAATGTAGCACTTTTTCTGCCTCCCAGCTGAATTTATATACAACATCAAAAGTACAAGTGGTAGATTATTAATCTTAACATTAAAAAAAAAGAAGAAAAAAAAAAGAAGAAAAAAAAGTAGATTAATTTCACCAAAGACTTCCCTGGCTATAGCCTAGATGCATGCTCATAGGCTGATTAAAGGCCAAACTATTATATTAAATAAAAGCCTATCCACACAAACACACACGCACACACAAACGCACACAAACACATCATCATCATCATCATCATAAGATTTAAACTTAACCTAAATCATTAAAACTAAAAAGACATCATTTGTCTGAAATTTTAAGATGAGGTTTAAGCTTTTTATAATTTGGATTTTTCAGACTGTTGTCCTCATTTTTATTGTGGTATGTAAAATCACAACATTTCGGCTGCAGCATCCTCCAGCCTTCCTCAGGTGTTTCCTGTGTACCCGAGCATAGCAATGACCCAACTTGGAAATTCATTTTGAATAGTTTGACTGTTGACGTCATTATTTGAATGAGATCTTCAAAAAGCCTTCAACACCTTGTTTGATCAACAGCCAAACTATTCAAAATGATTTCCCAGGTTGGGTCAATTGTTATGCTCAGAGACACAAGAAACACCTGAAGAAGGCCAGAGGATACAACAGCCAGAACATTGTGATTTTACATACCACAATAAAGATGAGGACAACAGTCTGAAAAATCCAAATTATAAAAAGACAACAGATGTGATTTATGATATTAAACTAACACTAACTGAATCACATATGTAAATGAGACATATAAAAGTCTGAATATATTGAATTTACTAGAATATGAACTTTTTCTATACTGGTTATAGAGTGCAAAATAATTTCTTTCAATAGATTTTCTTTCTTTCAAGGTTTTGATTCTTGTAATTTTCTAAGAAACAACTAATGGGTTACTGTACTTTCTCCAAAAGGGAATTTGGTACCGTGCCAAAGAAAGGTCACATATCTTCTTATCAGGTCAATCTTTTTGTTATTGCTAATAAACCAGAAAAAAAAAGAATGTGTCTTACTTTTGTCTCTATAGGTAGACATGATATATCTGCGTTAAGGGATATATTATGAAGTTGGTAGTAAGGTATATTATCGCAGTAGTAGCTGGTGCTTTGAATAGCAGTAAGTCTTCTGAGCAGACTATTCCAATATATATCTCTCTCTCGATGCTCACTGAGAAACTAACATATACAATGAGGATGTAATCAAGATATACATAGAGAGGGTGAATGTAACAGGCAGAATGTCAAGTGAGAGATGGGTGAGTTTTTGACTTAATTGCAAATTATGACTGATTAGAACCAATTAAAATGGAATATTTTTCAAGCATAACTCAATCCTAAAACTAAGGAATATTTTATTATAACTTTCAGTAAAAAGCCTTTAGGAGACTGATATATCCGGCTTAAGGGATATATTATGAAATTGGTAGTAAGGTATATTATCACAGTAGTAGCTGGTGCGTCGAATAGCAGTAAGTCTTCTGAGCAGTTGTGGTGGTATTCTGACTGGTAGGCGAGTAAGCTTGGGCGCTTGTAACACCACAGTGTCGAATATTTATAGAGGACACTGTCCAATCAGATTATAGTGAGGGGGTATTTACATATTCATTACATCAAGACATAAATGAATTTAATGCCATAAAAATATATGTTGGGACTGTAGAATATACCAACTACACCTGTGCAGAAGGGGTAAGACCCCCTTCCACATATGGGGCCACCTGATGCTTAAGGAAGGAATTCTGGTGGCTGAGCAGTCCATGACATGCAAAACTCCATTTTGGCTAGACAGATGGTTGGAGAGGCCCCCTTCGATCAATCAAGCCCTTGCCCTTATATGATTGTCCTGACTGTATGGCTCTTATGGCAAACCCCAAACTCTTTTTATCCGAAGACACATGGTGTAATAACTACCATCATAGGAAATGGACATGAGACAAGTTCAAATCCTGGACAAGGCTGTTTGCATTTCCCATAATACTACCTTGGGAATGGTATGAATCCAACAATAGTAGGACAGACTGGGTTCTTTAATCTTGGTATGGCAACCGATCTAGGAGATGGAAAACTCTGAATTCAAAACCTGTTTAACTCCACTTAAGAAATGAACCTTATATTGCATCCTACTTGTGCAGAGCGGTTGGTAGATATATATATATATGTGCTAGAAGGCAGTGGCTGAAGGTCTTAATGTGCTAGGTATGATGCTAACCTGCATTTAATTCTGGAGCTCTGGGGTGTGTGGAGTACCCCATGCCAAAAAATCCAACCAACCAACCATAAAAATATAGATATTTCCATATTTCATCAGTGATCATTCTAAGCAACCAAAGGTTTTTGTAGCTAGTTTCAAATTTTTCCCTTTTTATTTTAAATTTATATGCACTCGTTTAAAGATCTGTTATAAAATCTGTTGCCAAGTCACACGCTATCTACAAAATCCATATTATCATCAAAGCAGCATCCACCACAATTTCCTAAGGTTTGGTTTGGCTTCTTTGTTTAATGTCATATCAACCTTCATGGGTTATTTAATGCCAAAGCCATCCTTGTAGAAGAACAGTAGTGGCAGTTTATAACTTGCAGTTGAGGGAGATGAAAGGGCTCATACTTTACCCATGGGTATTAGTCGGAAAGTGAACATAATATAAAGTTAATATCATAACTGGAGCTCAACCTCACTTATTACAGGTCTCCGGGTTCAACACCGACCCTCCTCAACTCAGCACATGAGTAGCACAGTAGATCTGTGCAGTAAAGTGGGCAGCTGATGACAGGTGTGACACTCCAACTCAGACACAAAAACAATCTCCCTGGTCTAGCGCTAGTGAAAAGGGAATAGATTCTCTCGCTGTCCGCCTACTTATATATAATAACAATGATACTATTTATCATTACTACTAACGTAATAGTATTTAACTTAAGGTTTATCTTATCTTATATATCTAACTGGCAATTTTTCTTATCAGCCTCAGCTATTAGTACCAACATGCTCCCACTGATAAATACCTACGTTTTATTTATCAACATTACATTATATTACAAGGGTAATGGTAATGCCAAAGGTAAGGTTTCCATAATATTTAGAAATCACAGAAACGTTTATTGTCAATGATGTTTACATCATTTTAAAGTTTGAATATGAAGGTAATCCCTAAAGTAAGGTCTCCAAATATTTAGAAATCACAGAAACGTTTATTGTCAATGATGTTTACATCATTTTAAAGTTTGAATATGAAGGTAATCCCTAAAGTAAGGTCTCCAAAATATTTAGAAATCACAGAAACGTTTATTGTCAATGATGTTTACATCATTTTAAAGTTTGAATATGAAGGTAATCCCTAAAGTAAGGTCTCCAAAATATTTAGAAATCACAGAAACGTTTATTGTCAATGATGTTTACATCATTTTAAAGTTTGAATATGAAGGTAATCCCTAAAGTAAGGTCTCCAAAATATTTAGAAATCACAGAAACGTTGATTGTCAATGATGTTTACATCATTTTAAAGTTTGAATATGAAGGTAATCCCTAAAGTAAGGTCTCCAAAATATTTAGAAATCACAGAAACGTTGATTGTCAATGATGTTTACATCATTTTAAAGTTTGAATATGAAGGTAATCCCTAAAGTAAGGTCTCCAAAATATTTAGAAATCACAGAAACGTTTATTGTCAATGATGTTTACATCATTTTAAAGTTTGAATATGAAGGTAATCCCTAAAGTAAGGTCTCCAAAATATTTAAAAATCACAGAAACGTTTATTGTCAATGATGTTTACATCATTTTAAAGTTTGAATATGAAGGTAATCCCTAAAGTAAGGTCTCCAAAATATTTAAAAATCACAGAAACGTTTATTGTCAATGATGTTTATACTATTTTAAAGTTTCAACTTATATCTATTTTTCTACATAATCACCATTTTGGTCGATGCATTTTTGTAGGTTCTGTGGTAGTTTTTGTATGCTACCATGTTATACCAGGTTGCTGCCATGTCATTGAGGAAGCATTAAACCTTGTCGTTGTTGCAAACACCCTCCACCACTTGCAGACATTTTTTGATATCCAAATAATTATGCATACTTCACACTCGGCAGTAGCTCCATCAAAAATGACTGTCAAGATAAAATTGAGTGTGGCAGCTAGCTGCATCCAGGGGAACACACATGCACAACAAACACAACAGTGTTGCCAATAGCCGCACGAACAGTTTCCCTACATCCTAAACGCTTTGGAGACCTTATGTTTGGAATTACCCTCATATAAGGGGGCAGGTGATGGCACATGCACAACAAACACAACAGTGTTGCCAATAGCCACACAAACAGTTTCCCTGTGTCACCAGCACTTTGGAGATATTACTTTTGGGATATGCTTATATTTCTAGCTGTTGTAATACTAATAATTTTCAACATGAATATCATGAATCAAGGGATTGTTGCATAACTGTCACGTTGAAAAAGGGAGCCAAAATTTCTCTCAATATTTCTATTTGAATATAATTCATAATAAAGAAAGATTAGTGTCAGAATAATAATAAAAAAAGAAATGTTTAAAAAAAATGAAGAGGAGTATTGAGGAAACTATGGGATATTTCTCACAAAAGGAGCAAAAAGAATTATTTTCCGTTCATAAAGGAACCAGACAAAATGTCTGAAATAAGATAGGATATTAATAAAAAGACAGAATTGACTTGAAAACCAAAAACTACAGTGAAACATCAATAATACTGAATGAGTATATTTGCAAAAATTACACACAAGTTGCTCAGTATGTCTTATCTTTACATTAAAATCTTTCACATTATTCAAACTTTTGTTTTTCCTCAATCTAAATTTCTTTTGTAGGAGAAGACTAACAAGATTATTGAGAATTGCCAAAGTTCAAAATGGTTTATTCAAGAATCAACATATAATATTCATCTTTACAAGAAGGTTTCAACTTGTGTCCAAAGTTGACAGACAAGTCTGACAGGCTGTATATACCAAACGCATGACTGTTATAGGAGTTAGTACAGGGTTTGTATTTGGTTACAGCCTGTCAGCTTTGTCTGTCAACTGGATGCTAGTTGAAACCTTCTTGTGAAAGTGAGTATCATATGTTGATTCTACATTTATAACAATGGTTCTCAACCTTTTTTTTTTTTTTTAACTTTGATTTCTATTTTACTCTTGGAGACCCTTCATAGTCATTCAATGTCCTATTGTATTCTTATAATTGATTTTTTTTTTACTTACCTTCCATTTTTATTATAAAAAAAGTGAAGAAAAAGGACATGCTATCAGAAAAAATATATTAAGAAAGAAAGAAAGAGAGAAGAGGAAAGATAGATAGAGGGTGGTAAGTGTGTGGAAGCGATAATGCTAATCTGTTTCAATCGAACATAATGAAAAGATGAAAAGAAAGAAAGAGAGAGAGAGTTAAATCAAAATTATTATACCTTTTACATATTGAACTATTTAGCAATAGCTCTTTTGTAAACATATCAAACGCTGTAATAATTAATCATAATGTGGTATATCCACAGGTCCTGCTAGTATGAGCATTAACAATGATAGTTTAATTAGAATATTAACAGGATGAGGAGACATGAGACATATCCTGTAACGTGATTTGGTCATTGGGAGGGGGGGGGGCACAACTCATGTAGTTTGTCTTGGGCAGAAATTGGTGGAGCCTATCCCTCTCCAGCAATGAGGATATTTGGTATCACTTACAATAAACACTCACTGTCATGACACGATTTAAAGATTCACTATTTTTCTAACAACACTATTGTGGTGAGAGAAATCACGCACGTGGTAGCTCAAAGCATGCACAAATATGTCTGACATGCAAAATGAATTGGGGGGGGGGATCTGGCGGGCGATTAGGGAGATTGAACTCACATCCTCCTGATCGTGTGGCTTGATGTCGGACTACCTCGTTAGTGCGCATGTAAATTACTACCCTGCCGATTGACCCAGATGTGGGATTTTAGTAGGATTATTTAAGGCCTGCCTTAACACACCGGGGAGTTGCGTTTCAGTTTTGTTGACAAGAGCACTGACGTACAACAAGGAAGAAGAGGCGAGTGAGCTTTGACAAAGGACTGCTAAAAAAGATCATTGCAGGCGACAAGGACTTGGTCAGGAGAAGTCTTTTTTTGGTGGAGAGATCTGGCTGTCCAACCCAACGGATTTTCATTTATTATAATTATTTTCAGAGATTAGTCAGCAGCAATAACATGTGAAAATTTTGTTTCATTATTCACATTTATTTTTTATATAAGAACCAGTTTAGCTCAGTTGGTAGAGCATTCACCTAGAAACTATAGGGTTCCAGGTTTGATACCAGCCCTCGCCAACTCAGCGCATGAGTAGCACAACTTGAGTTATCTGATCTGTGCAGTAAAGTGGAGTGCTAAAGGTAGGTGTTGTAGAATAATCATATTAGTTCCAATTACCGTCGAATTGGTAAGACATGGCAACAAGTAATTGTAACTGAATACGAATCTAACTTGCTGCATACTACTACAGAATGCCAGGGTATTTATGAAGCCTCATAACATCATAAAAACCAAGAAGTCAATCAGGACTCAAGAATGGAAATTACCCAAATACATGAATGGACTATTCTTGATTTCCATAAATATCAAGTTGTCTTGGCACTGGTTCAGTGTGCTTAGCTAGTTGCTGTTGTTCAAACCAACAGTACACTAACTCACTTCAACAGGTGTGACACTCTACTTCAAGTGCAAAATGATCTCCTTGGTTCAATGTCACATTAAATGTCTTTAAAACAAATCTATTTGACCTATACATGATACCCTAACAGGTAGTATCACTCTGGGGGTCAGATGGATCTGAGATTAATAGCAATAAAAGGATACTTTACACTTCCTAGATCTCTAGAAATGGTTGGTTGGTTGGATTTTACAGCATTTCAACCCTTGAATTATTTTAAACTGAAGACTTTTTCTTTTTTTATTCGTTCTTGTTAGGTATTCAAATTTTTGTAAAGCTAATTATTTTAAAAATTCATTTTTTGATCTATTTAACCCATATAGATATTTACCAACCCCTCCACATGAGTAGGATGTGACACAAGGTCAGTTTCTTAAGCGGAGTTTAAGAGGTTTGAATTCAGAGTTTTCCTTTTCCTAGATTGGTTGGCTAACAAAAGTTAAAGAAACCTGTCAGCCCTACTATTTACCCATAGCTGGAGGGAGTATCATTAGATGCATACTTTTCGCAAGAGTATTAGCACAATGAGAAATGCAAACAGCCACGTCCAGGATTTGAACTCGGGTAGCTGAGTTCACTTCCAATGACAATAACTGATATGTTAGGAGTGCCTCATTGGTTTCTACTTATATATTTACCAACCCCTCCACATAAGTAGGATGTGACACAAGGTCAGTTTCTTAAGCGGAATTTAACAGGTTTGAATTCAGAGTTTTCCTTCTCTATCTTGCCTAAGCAAGGTTAAAGAGCTCTGTCTGTCCTGCTATTTACCCATAGCTGGAGGGAGAATAGTTGGATTCATACCTTTCACAAGGGTATTCTTTTAACACATGGGATCCTAACAGGTACTACCAATCCGGGTCAGAGTGACCCTGGAAGTAATGGCAATGAATAAGTACTCCACATGCTCCAGGATTGGAACCTAACTACTAAATTCAGTTTAACATCATACCCAGGACACCCCAGAACTGGAGCCTCACTATCAGATGCAGTTTAGTGTCATACTGTAGATAGTCCCCACTCTCCCGTTTTTTCTATTTTAAAAATTCTATGCAGGGGATACAGTCAGTGTATTCTAAGCCCCACTGACAAGGCAATAAACTGAAATACCAATTATCCGTTCCAGCCCCCCACCCCCCAAAATACCCTAATTTTTTTGTTACATTTTTTAAATAAGAAGAATTGAGTAGTATTGTATAAAAATTAAAAATAATAATACAGAATATAATTGACCTGTTGTCAGTATCAGACAAACAGTGAGGGAGTCCATCCCTTTTTCACTAGTGCTAGACCAAGGAGATTATTTCTAAATTCTATGTTGGGGATACAGTCAGTGCATTCTGACAAGGCAATAAACTATTTGAAATAGAAGGTGGAGAATTAGGACCATATGACCTTTAGGCACTCCTTTTTCGATCTCGTTTCATCAGGACATTTTTTTCATTTACACTGTCAAAATCCAGTTGTTTGTTAACAGAATATTTTTAGAGTTTTTTTTTTTTAATTATAAAACTATCCCTAACCTTAACCCCTAACAAATAACCGAATTTTGACGGTGTAAATAAAAAAAATGTCCTTATGAAACGAGATCGAAAAAGGGGTGCCTAAAGGTCATATGGTCTGAGAATTATTATAACACTATTGAATACTAATAACTGTGAGTGAAAACTTTAAGCAGACAAGCAATGTGTGTAAATGTAATTATAAGTATCATGTTTAGTTTTCATGGGATTGAGCTAAACTCAACATGGGCCACTCAGAAGAAAAGTGAAACCAAGTTGGCATTCCTTGCATACTTATCTGTAGATAGCACCTCTCAGACATACAGCAAAACAAAAAACAACAAAAAAAACAAACTTCATCATGGAATCTTGAAGTTGCCAATAGTAACACGAAGGAGGAAGTGAGCATATGTTGAAAATATCAAATGAACTTTTCCAGTTTACAATTGGAGAATAAAATCAAAAAATCTATAACATTTATTGAAATACACGGCTACTTTGTCTGATGGTGTTTAATTCATTCAGCTCGTAACTCAATTTCCTCGTATATCAAATCTTTTCCACCATGACCCCCCCCTCCAAAAAAAAAACATCCTAATTTTTTAGGGTCCAGTTTAGCTCAGTTGATAGAGCATCTACCTCGGAATGACAAGATTCTGGGTTCAATACTGGCCTTCGCAAACTCAGCACATGAGTAGCACAGCTTGGATCTGTGCTGTAAAATGGGGACCTGACGGTTGGTGTAGTATCCACCTCAGATACAAAACAATCTCCCTGGTCTAGCGCTAGTGAAAAGGGGATAGACTCTTTCACAGACAATAGACCACTCTATTGACCTTACTTACTTTTACATTTTTTTAAATAAGAAAAATAGCATTGTATTGTATAAAAACATGAATTAGAATATAATGAATTATGTGTTATAAAGTAAAAAAAAGTAAAGTCTGCAGAGGGGCCTACTGTTGGTATCAGCCAAACAGTGAGGGATTCCTTCCCCTTTGTCACAGCTGCATGGGATGGAATAAACGCAATTTTTGGACATGTTGTATTCTGTTGGGGCCTCGAAGGAGATGTTTACGAAGAGTCAAGTCACTCCTGAAATTTGTCCTGATGTCATAAGGATTACATGTCCTTTGAATCTTTTTAGCCAAACCTTTGACATAGAGCAGACAGACAGTAAAGTATACAAAGGTGAAACATGCCATCCACTGAAAGTAAGACTAGAAGACCATTGTAAAGCAGTGGTTTGAGGAGAAATAGAAAAGTCGGGTATGGCTGACCATATATAGAATAAAAAGGGAAACCATCTGCCCTTATGGGATGAAGTTAGAATAATAGATAGGGAAGAACATTGGAAGAGAAGACGACTCAAAGAATCAGCTCATATGATACGTAGGTTGTTAAGTAGACCGAGCATAGAAATGAATACAATATAGGAACCCATTATTAAAAAGGCTAGATCAGATTTTTTTAAAACAAAAAAATAAACACCCAATATGAGTCTAGGTAAAAAAAATCATACATAAGTAAATAGGTAGATATTCTAGCCAAAACAAGACATTAGGTTTATAAGTTCCCAAAATTCACACTGGATTGTCCAATTGGACATAGTGGACAAAGGAGTTAGGTTAAGACAGTTCTAAGTGACAGTTATCTCTAGACTGCAGGTTCAATCCCGATCAAAAACAGCAGTAACATAGAATAATAATTAACACAGCTTTAGCCTCTACCCTAGCTATGGTTAGCGGAATGCGAACAGGATACCCCTGTGGACTGAATAAAGGGTTAGGTTCAAAGTTCTGTGATGGCTCCCGATTATGACAAGAAGTCCGAGAAGGTTCCCAAGTCCGAC
The DNA here is from genome assembly GCA_023376005.1 of Doryteuthis pealeii. Lineage (NCBI taxonomy): Eukaryota > Metazoa > Mollusca > Cephalopoda > Myopsida > Loliginidae > Doryteuthis > Doryteuthis pealeii. Next base: position 132,702,959 of record CM042142.1, on the reverse strand, counting down.
AATAAATACCTGAAGAAGGCTGGAGGGCATATCGGCCAAAACATTGTACAGATAACAATGAAGATGAGGACAATAGTCCGAATAACACAGATAATACTAATCATCAAGCCTCATCTCAAACATTCAGAGAAATACTATGCATTTTATGTTTAATTTTCTGTCAAAATTTTCTCTTATTGAGTGCTGAACATATTTGCTGCGCTCAGTGATGTTCTCTATCAATTTGATATTATTAATCGAAATTGTAAACCAGAATGAGAAAACATGATGTTCCAATTTGCTTAAAACCCTTTAACAATCTTAATCGTAATAATTCAATGTTCGTTTTGAATTGTCATTTGCATTTGCGGCTGTATATTGATTATTTAGTTAATTATATTCCTTGTTGCGGTTGGGGTGGGGGGGTGGGGGCGGTTGTTATAAAAGGTTAAGAGCTAAATAAAAGGGAATAAATCAAATTGGTATTCAGACCCAGAAAGAATGATATTACTACTTTACCTGGCAATTTGAGATTTTCTCTTTTGGAAATTCAAATCAGTTTTATTTTCAACAGATGTTATCATTCATAAAACAGTTAAATAGAAATGGTTAAAGGTTGAATCAAATATCAAAAACAAAACAAGGAAAACAATACCAAATACTTTATTGCTTTTTTTTTGTTTCTATCATTCTACTTACTTATTTATCTATTTCTATCTGTTATTCAAATTATTTAATTATATATTTCTATCTATGTTAATCTATTTATTTAGTTATTTCTTTCTATGTAATTCTATTTTCTTAGTTATTTATTCATTTCAATCTTATCAATCTATTTACTTATTTCTATCTATCTCATTCTATATCTATCTATCTCACTTTCTCTCTATTTTATCTATCTTACTTTCTATCTATGTATGTATCTAGCTAGCTATCTATCTTACTTTCTATCTATCTATGTATGTATCTATCTATCTTACTTTCTATCTATGTATGTATCTATCTATATATCTTACTTTCTATCTATGTATGTATGTATCTATCTATATATCTTACTTTCTATGTATGTATGTATGTATGTATCTATGTATGTATCTATCTATATATCTTACTTTCTATCTATCTATCTATCTATCTATATATCTTACTTTCTATGTATCTATCTATCTATGTATGTATGTATGTATCTATCTATATATCTATATATCTTACTTTCTATGTATGTATGTATGTATGTATCTATCTATATATCTTACTTTCTATGTATGTATGTATGTATGTATCTATCTATATATCTTACTTCTATGTATGTATCTATCTATATATCTTACTTTCTATGTATGTATCTATCTATATATCTTACTTTCTATGTATGTATGTATCTATCTATGTCTATTTTGCTTTCCATTTAAAGAGGAGACAACAACATTTTGATTAAATCTGAGTTCATGTAGAAACCAATGCTTCTTGCTGCCTGCTCCAGGCTCCTTCATCTTAAAAATATGGAATATACTGTTTATAATTCATTTTTCTCCAAAAAAGCAAGGGGTCATTCATCACAGAAGATATGTTTTTGAAATTCCGATGCTTACCATATTTCTTGGTCTAATCTTGTAACTTTCATCCAAATTGTCCCCACATAACTAATAGGCTAAGATGATAAAGTTTTTACTTAACGTTTACTATTCATAAACCTGTGCATATAATATGTACAAATATTATAAATAGTAAACAAAGTTACATAAAAACTTTATTATCTTAACTAGAAGCTACATCAAGGTTTAGACTACATTGTTTATTCATGGTACTGCATTGATTTTGATTGTATCACAGTAGTTTTGAAAGTATAAATAAGTCTTTGAATGTTTTCTCTTCATGTTATTCAATGTTGAAGAAATATTTTTGTAAGCCAAAGGTCAGGGGTCATTCATTACATTAAGTTGTTGGTTACTCAAGTATATGGGTATCTTTATAATAACTTACCTGGATGGAGAGTAATCCTCTACTTGGAAAAAAATCAGAAGATGAAAAATTCTTACCTGCAAAAAAAAGAAAAAATTATTAGTTAAGAAAAAAAATTTGTTATTCATTTCAAAACAAAATTATTCAATTAGTATTATTTGTATTATTCAGACTATTACCCTCATCTTCATTGTTATATGTACAATGTTTTGGCTGATGTGCCCTCCGGATCATCTTCAGGTATTTCTTGTCATAATCGGAAGCCATCACAGAACTTTGTACCCCAGCTATGATTAGCAGAATGAGAACAGGATACCCCCGTGGACTGAATAAAGGGTTAGGTTCAAGTTATCTGAGTTGGCAGCAACCAGTATCGAACCAAGAACCTTGTGATCCTTAGACAGGTGCTCTACTGATAAACCGGCCTCTTTGTGTGTTATTGTGAATGAAATCAGACATGCAGTTGAAGATTTGGTGCACCACAGTACTTCTGGTTGCAATAATTGTATCAAGCAAATGAAAAAGTCAAGATTGTCAGAAATGATATAAATACCATGTAAGAAAACCAAAATTACAAACATAAGGAAATGGGTGATTTTCAACTTTAGTTATTAAAATTCCTAGCAAATAAGGCAATTAGAGTAACCTCCCTTGACTTTCACTTTGAAACAACCCGGTAGCTATTTTGAAAGTCTCCGTGCGAAATAAACAAATCATAGAAACTTTTTCAAAAACAATACAACTGCCTGCATTAACACAAAAATATCATAAAATGTGTTCTTTATAACAATCAAGTTTATTTCAGATAATTTTATGCTAGGAATTTAGCCAACTGACTTTCAATTTGAAAGAAGACGGTAGCCATTTTGAAGTTGTCTATGCCAAATAAACAAATCTTAGAATCGTTTTGAAAACAATACAAGTGCATGCTTTAATAAAAAAATATCATAAAATGTGTTCTTAATAACAATTAAGTTCATTTCAGATAATGCGCACGCACAATTTTATGCTGGAATTTTAACAACTAAAGGTGAAAATTACCAGGAAATGGAATGATATTAGAATTATACACAGAAATATATTTTATTTATTTATTTTCAAAAATCAATGAAAAAATATACAGAGTACAGCAGAAATACCTCCCACGTTTTAAAAGGAACAATCTGCAGTGCAAGTGAATTTAGTCAAGTGGTAATCATAGATCTATCTAACTAATGTCTTAATATATATATATATATTTTTTTTTCAGTTAAAATCATGAGTTGGACAGGTGCACATTGTGCATTTGCTGTTGACACTTTTTTAAGATTGGTGAATCTATATGCACACATGTATAAAATAAATACACTTTATCATAAAAAAAAAGGAAAGTCGATGGCGTGGCCTATTGTTGGTATTCCCAGACAGCAAGGGAGTCTATGCCCTTTTTGCTGAAGTGAAGCACTACACCTACCATCAGCTCCCCACTTTACCGGGCGGATCAGATTACCCAAGATGTGCTACTCATATGCTGAGTTGGCAAGGACTGGTATTGAACCCAGAACCTAATGATTCCTAGGCAAAATGCTCTACCAACTGAGCTAAATAGGCTCTTATAGTATATTATATATGTAAAAAAATTATAAAAAAGTGCTAAGTGTGTGTGTGTGTCTTTATGCACCAATAAGTCCTGTAAAATACATTAATCACATGAGAGCTCAAACAGTGGCACACCTAAAAAAAAAATTTTTTTTTAAATACAAGTTTCATATCTAAAATGACAACACGATCTTTATGAGACAGTAATACAGTTTAACTTTTCAGTCAACAAACAAACAGTTTTTGTCTGAAAAGAGAAAACCTATATTTTATAAAGTTTTATGATCAGTTAACATGTTAATTAGAACTGGGTTTTTTAATTTTCTATTTACTGTTCCGCTTGAAACTTAGATAAATGACGTTGAAAGTCAAAGAAAATTCAAAGCATTTAATTAACAAATATTTGTCTGATGAATATGACCTAAACATTTTCTCTTTTTCCTTTTTTTTCTCTAGAAACATATTTACGAACCCCTGGCTTTCAGACCCTGCATTGGGATACACTCAATTTTTAACACTGGCCAAGAGCTTCGGTTTGTGTGTGGCTCCTGACATTAATCAATCCTTGTATTCAACTGGTCGGAGGTCAGTAAATAACTCCATATTTACCAACCCCTCCGCACAAGCAGGATGTGACACAAGGTCAGTTTCTTAAGCAAAGTTTAGCAGGTTTTAATTCAGAGTGTTCCTTCTCCTAGACTGTTTGACTCACCAAGGATAAAGAGCCCAGTCTGCCCTACTATTTACTCTCAGCTAAAAGGAATGATGCAATTGCAAAGTTATTTGCATAATGCCTGTCAAAAATGACAGCATGGCTAATATAATAAAATGTCAGTGTAAATTAGTTGTCAAAAGGTTAAAATGTTGAAGAGTCTTGTACGTTTAACGGAGGAGGAGGAGGAGGGGAAGAAGAAGAGGAGGAGGAGGAGGAGGAGGGGGATAAAGAATGGTTTTGCTAAGAAATTTCCGTTTACATTCAGTCTGTAGATTCTCTAAAAGGGACATGTTTATTAACTGTAGAGAATATTGGCTTAATGTTAAAAGTAAAGTCGTCAGGGTGGCCTAAAGTCAGTATCAGCCAGACAGCAGAGGAGTCTATCCCCTTTTCATTAGTGCTAAACCAAGGAGACTGTTTTTGGCATCTGAGACGGAGTGCCACACCTACCATCAGCTCATCCCTGTGCTACTTATTTCTTATGAAATTATGTGCTTAACTTTTGTTAAGCAACCAGTCTAGGAAATGGAAAACTAAATTCAAAACTTCTAAACTCTGGATGAGACTATTTGCATTTCCTATAGTGCTAATACCATTGGGAAAGGTATAAATCCAACTATTCTCAGGCCTGTTATGGACAGACGGGCTCTATAAACTTGGTTAGGCAACCAGTCTAGGAGAAGGAAAACTCTCAATTAAAACTTTTTAATTCTGGATGAGACTGCATTTCCCATAGCACTAATACCTTTGGGAAAGGTATGAATCTAACTATTCTTCCTCCAGCTATGGGTAAATAGTAGAGCAGACTGGGCTCTTTAACCTTGGATAGGCAAACAGTCTAGAAGAAGGAAAACTCTGAATTTAAACCTGTTAAATGTTTTTTTTTATATATACTTGCTCCATTCATGAGAATATTCTATATTTTTCTTATTTGTAAATTTTATCTTCTCTTTGATTTTAACTCTGTTAAATGGAGACAAAAACCTATTAGCTAATTTACCTTTTTTTTTCTTAGCTTTCATTGCTTTTAAAATATTAAAATGAATAAAACAATTGGTCTGTTTATTGTGTTCATTAAATTTTATACCCCACATAATGTGTGTGTGTGTGTGTGTGTGTGTGTGTTTGTATATATTGTATATACAAGCAAAAGTATGTGGCCCTGGGCACAAGTATTTAAGTTCTAATGTATTAAAATATTATATCAAATTAAAAAACTAACAAAACTAAATAAGAATGAATATAAAAATCCGACACTTATTTGTTATTTTAATTGATTTCTATATAAAATTATATATAGGATTGATTTTAATACATTTGAGAATAATATGATAGAATTAGAAATCAGTGACAGCAAATAATTATTTATTAAACCCAATTTTGTTAAAATCACTTATTCAAATTATTCCTACCATATACTATGTAAATCTTTATTTCTTAGAGATATATAACACATATTTCAGGGTGCATTAATAATATGGGCAGTTTTGCAACAAATCTAAGTCAGACAGACTTTAATAGAGATATCATTAATAAATAAGATACTAATTAAAATTAAATAATGACTATTTGATAATTGTTGAGAATATAACTTAAATAACTAAGGAAATCGTGACATCATTGGTGATGTAGTTTCAGTTAAAAACAGACAGTTACATAATCTCCATTATAATAAGAAGATAATACTTTTCAATAATCCGAGAATATTTCATTTCATATATATGAATTATTTTATTATTTATTATTCCATATGATCACTGTTCATTTTATGCCATCAGTTATTTGTTTTGTATAAAGCACCAATAATGTTGTCTGTTCCTTAAAATATTTCTCTCGGATATTTCTCTCTGCCAGTTGCAAGATATTAATCCTGATTTTACTGTCTATTCTTGCTTTGTCCTTGGCATGCAACAATAAATAGAAAGAATAAAGATGATACTTTGTCTCTCTACAAATAATGGTCACAAATATAACTTGCAATTCCTTAGCAGCAGAATTCCATCTATCAAAGAGTTTTGGTAAAGTGATACTCAACTGGATACTCACCATCATATTATTATAGATATTTATTTAATTATTACAATGTATTGATATGTTTACTTAAGAGCTATTGCAAAAATAGTTCAATAGAATACAAGATGATGTAAATATTTGTAATGAATAAAGATTTATTTAATCTATCTAAAAATTTAATAGTGAATTTATATATCGACTTGTTAATACAACCCACGAGAAGAAAAAAAGATTTTTATTTTAAACCAAGCAAAATGCACTTTTGGATATGATGGTTAGTCAATCACTTGTAAAACTCTAGATGCTTTTAACTGAGATAAAAAGAAATGATATGATACGTTAGGTATGGTCTATGCATTCAAATACTTATGAGAAATAACTCATATGACTTTTGTCTCCGCTCTTAACAACACGGAGTATAAACAAGCTCTGATGACGATTTTCATAAAATCGAAATATTGTTCAATATCAGCTAAGTTATAAAATGTTTTCACTAACAGCATTTTGTGGTGTTTTCATATCTTTTTATATATATATATATATATATATATATGACTTTAGTTGAAAATATGTAGAAAAAGGCTGATAACCTGATTAATGAACAGTTATGAGCCTTTTTCTAGATATTTCCAACTCAAGTCATTCAATATGTAAAAAGTATAATATTCTTGAGTTAACTCTCTCACTCTTTTTTCTTTCTTTCTTTCCTTCTTTTCATCTTTTCATTATGTTCGATTGAAACAGATTAGCGTTATTGCTTCCATGTGCTCACCCCCTCTCTCTATCTTTCTCCCATCTCTCTTTCTTTCTTATTATATTTTTTCTGTGTAACATGTCCTTTTCCTTTCCTTTCTTTCTTTATAATAAAAATGGAATGGTCCATTATCTAGCTGAGGTAACAACACACATAAAAAATAAGAATTTGGTGGATAAGCAACACCAGATCATTAAGATTTACATTATTGAATTTCATCTTGGATGATTTGGACGGTCTCATTTTTAATGAAAGGGTGTTGTAAGATGATAATGGCCATACTTTTTAGGAACACCAGTATTAATGTATAGATGACATCTAAAAATATTATCATTGATTTTTTCTATGGATAAGAAATCATTTTTATGAAAGAAATTCTTTAGAATCTGTATGGAGTCAAAATCTTTGCATTTTAGAATCCATAGTGAATTAATAGTCAAACCCAACAAATTACTCATTAAACTACTTCAAAAAAGTCATGCAGAGAAATTTAACACCCAGACAAAAACACATGTCCAATGTTCAAGGACATTCAACAACCTTTTTTTTTTCTGTATCATATTTTAACAGGATTTTTATGCTTTTTATAATTTTAATTACTTGTTGCTTTTCTTGGGATTAAGAAGTTGAAAAAAAAAAGAAAAAGGGCTATTTCCTAGTTGAATAACATGAGTGACCCAGAAAAAACAGAACCCAAATTATTTATTTATTTTCCCATTAAACTAACCCTAAACCCCAACACTAACCCTAAACCTAACCCTTGTTGGACTTAAACTTTAAAAAAAATTAAAATTAAAATAAACAGTTTTATGACAAAATTTCTGGGTTTGGTTTTTTCTGGGTCACCCTGTAATATTATGTTACTCTACTAGGGGGAGGGGGGGTTAGAGCCATCCTTGTAGAAGAACAGTACTATTTAATCCATAGTTGGGATTACTTACATTGATTTTACAATGGAATATTTTGTTGTCGTTACTCTTTTTCAGTTAGAGATACTTTTAAAAAATTGGATTCTGAATTAATTGGTCAGATTTGTGATTGGGAACTGGTGTACTTTTATTTTATTTTTTCAATTAAAGGAAAATTAGTTAAATCATAATAAATTTCTTTTTTTTCATCCAATCCAACTTAACATTGGAAAATCATACAATTAAAAAATATGATTGATTTTTTCTTTTTTCTTTTTCAGACAAGTTCATTTTTAGCTTAAAAAATAATTCAATCAAGTCAATTATTATTTTAAGTTTTTTGGGTTTTTTCTCTCAAGTATTTTGTTTTTTCTACCAAGCTCAACTTTTTCATAAGAGAATATAAATTTGATCAGTAGTTAACAAGTGAAGAGAAACTTTTCTTATTAAGATTTCTATGTGTAACTAAACAAACTTAAAGAATTAATGGATCATCATTTAAAGAATAACATGTCTGTCATTAAAATTATAAAATTGCACAACATTCTACTTGAAAAGACAATAGCAATGTCAATCTGACAAAATTAACAGGATTTTTATTTGTTTGTTTTTTAAAATTTCAAGTCATTAGAATAACATTACCATACTAGCATGACCTGTGGATATACCACAGCATGATAATTTAATTATTACAATGTTTGATATGTTTATTTAAGAGCTATTGCTAAATAGTTCAATAGGCATCTGCCATATTCTGAACGTCTTGCTGCCCTGGGAATGGATTTGTTGAAACTCCGGTGTCTGGCAATTGACCTGGTAAACACTCATAAAGTCATTAATCATTTTAACAACAGCAACCTTGAGCACCTTTTTGATCTCCATCTTTCTAACACATGTGGGCATGCCTACAAAGTCAGAAAACAGCACTGCTCACGTGACTTTCGGAAACATTTCTTCACGCTCAGAATTGCGGAGGCATGGAATAAGCTGCTCATGTTGGCTGTAGGCTGCCGAAGTACTGAATCTTTCAAAGCCTCCATGCTTCCTGTAATCCGCCAACACTATACCTGATACACATATGCACACACGCACACACATACATGTATATTATTACTGTAAACTGTTCATATTCCTGACACTAATACATTATTCTGGCTACTTGACATGAGACTTTGATGAGTTGTGGTGCACCTGAGAACTGTACACAATAAATTTCATTATTATTATTATTTATAATAATCTTGATTTAACTCTCTCATTCATCTTTTTTCTTTCTTTTCATCTTTTCATTTTGATTGAAACAGATTAGTGTTATCACTCCCGTGTACTTCACCTCCTCTCTCTTTCTCTTTCTTATGTCTTTTCTGTATAGCATGTGCTTTTTCTTCCCTATTTTTCTTTATAAAACCCCCCGAAATGGTCCATTATTTAACAGGGGTGACAACCCCTGTTAAATAATTTAGAATGCGCTACTATAAATTGTGAGACATATTGCAGACATAGAAATAAGAGTTGACTTTCTTAGTACCATAATTGTAAATGAGTCTGGGTAAAAAAGTGTAGCAGTCAACTCAATAATAAAAAAATTAATAATTATCTACTCAATAGTTAAAAACAGTATAGAAGATTATTTCTCTGAATTTTTGAGATGAGGCTTGATAATTTGAATTATTCAGACTATTGTCCTCATCTTTATTGTTATCTACACAATGTTTCTGGTGATGTGCCCTCCGGCTTTCTTCAGTATTTCATGTCAGACTCGGGACCCTTCTCAAACTCAGGAACCCCCTCCTTGATTTTGGGAGCCTTCAAATGGTTAGGTTTGAAGTTTCATGAAGATTCCAAATTACAACAAGAAGGTTCCTGAGTTGGAGGAGTGGATTCCTGAGTCTGACAAGAAATACCTGAAGAAGGCTGGAGGGCACATTGGACGAAAAATTGCGCAGATAAGAATAAAGATGAAGACAATAGACTAAATAATCCAAATAATCCAAAGTATAGAAACTTTAGAAAAAGTTTGGAGAGGACCAATATCAAACCTAGAACCTTGCAATTTCTAGGCGGATACTACAATGTTATAAAATTAACCAATATCTACTTACCTAATTCATTCTTTTAGTTTACTCTTTCCAGAGATTAAACAGTAACATTAGTTGGATTCTAACACTGATTGCATTTGAACCCTATATATATATATATATATATTATATATAGGTAAGGTTTCTTCTTTGGGTTCTTTATTGTTACACCACACCCTTTCTTATCTTTAGCTATTTTCTGCACAAAATAAATTTATCTTTTCTTTTTTATAACATCATCTTACGTATTCTTTTTCTTTGTCAGTTTTATCTTTTATGTCTGTTAATAAAAATAAATTTTTTGAACTAACTTAAAAATACATTATCCAAACTGATAAACAAAGTTCTTATAATTGGCTGAGTTTTCTCCTCAACACAGAAAACTTTTGGAACTTTAAATTCAAATGAAATGTTCATTCTAAATTTAAATCAATACAATGAAAATATTTTATTTTGATAATGTGCAAGAGTTATTTTACTAAGCTTAGTTTAATTGTGGCACGAGTGCAGAAGTATGGGGGCAACAAGTGAGAATCAAACTCACTAACAATGCTACTAATCTAGCTTGCTGCTAACCATCATACCAGGTGTGAAGCCCAAGTTAATTACAAAGCTTAGTTAAGTTGTGGCACAAGGCCAGAAGTATGGGTGCAACCAGTGAGAATTGAACTAACAATGGTCTGCTAATTTAACTTGTTAATCATTGTACCACATTGAAAAGTACTGAAACTTTTAGTTTTACAACAAAAAAAAAAAAAAAAAGAAAGAAAGACAAAGTAAATGTAGTTTAAGAAAGAAAAAAAATGAGAAAAAAATAACAAATAAAAGAAAAAGAAGTTGTTAGTTTAAAGTTCATTCAGGAAATGGCAGAACAAAATAACTGTGAATAAAAAAAGATTGGATTGACCTGAAGGTCACGTAGGAAGTTATCAAAAATTGGACTAAGAAAACATGTTAAGCTTCCATGAATTCTGATAGTGCAATGTATTAACATTATATTCTGACAATAGATTTTCACATTGTCTAAGTTCATCATCATCATTATCATCATCAAGTTGTGCTGGCAGCACGGATATCCATGACAATCTCTCATCAATCGTCCCTATCAGTCATCACTACTGGGAGGTCCTCTGTGCAGCATCTAGAATCCACACAGAACTGATTGATGTAGGTCTTTGCTGGATGGTCCACACTGGATGCCCATGTGTAGGTTTTCACAGGAGAACATCACTTATGAGTTCATCCTTGATTTTCTAGCAGTGTTCCGCATGTCTTGTTTATCTTACTTGGATGGTTTGCGCGATAGGAGCAAATGACCATTTAAGACTGCATGCAGAATTCTTGTGTAACTCCAATTTAACTTATTCTCTAGGCGGTTCATTAAGGTCCAAGTGGTACAGCCATACAGTAGCACTGATACAACTATGGCTTGGAAGAATTGTTGCTTTAATAATAAAAATAACATTTTTATTCCAATTCTTGTAATTATTTACCAGCTTTCTACTTCTTTCATAATGAATTAGGTAGTGTAATTATTTCTGCATAACACCCACCCCTAACTTTGGAGTTCAAACTCCAGTTGTGCTACTGCATGTTCACTTTCAGACTAATACCCTTGGGAAAACTATGAAACCCTCAACCCCAGCAATGAGTTAAATAGTACCACCACTGTTTTCTACAAGGACAGCTTTGGCATTAAATAACCCATTAAGGTTGATATGACATTAAACATAAACCAAAACAAACCTAACATTGGACTGCACAATTCTGGAAAACAAATTCTCACTTCTTTTGGATTTTTAGAATTTGTAGCAACTAAATCTAACCAAAATTAAGCATTGGTTTAACTTTTTATCAGTTTGTATTGACTAAAAATAAGAATTTAAATAATTTACATTATGACTTAAAACACAAAATTTACACAATATATAAAGCAAACACACTGACATGTTCACACAAAAACGCAACAATCTTGCAGCAAAAATAAATTCACATTAGGAGAACCAAAATTATAAACAAACACACATTCCAGTGGATATTTCACTGTAACGGCATAAAACACAGTTTGGACTATAGATATAAATTTACTTTCAGTTATCCTGTCCCAAATATGGTGAGGCATTTAACCGGAAAAAAAAGTTAATTATAATATATAAAAATATAGTTCTCGTGTATGATATGTACCCCTAACTTTTAGGCTGAAAAATCTGGAAAAATAGTGTCTTATACACAACTATTTATGATAAACCCATTTTGAATATCATTATATATATAGATCATAATTTTTTTTGGAACCTCTTTTCTATAAAAATATGATAGTTTACGTTCAACAGACAAAGCCTAGAGGACAAATATGCTTGTTATTTTTGTATACATAGAACTAAGTTGTTTGTTTAAAGGCTGTAACATGTTAGCATATGTCTATGTGGGGGGAAGAAGATGCAACTAACTTAGAAAACAAGACACTGGGTAGTGATGGTAATTACAAAATAAAACTAACTTTTATTTCTTAGCTCCATATATTTATAGTGAATTACAGTATCTCCCCTCTGTCCCAGGAGGGGATGTAATGGTAGTCTGTAGGAGTTAATAGAATGTAACTAAATATTTCCAATGTATATTTCTACATCTTCCTCCTTTAGTAATCTCGATATCAAACCCTGTCGGCTGAGGCTTTAGAATACATCAACTGCAGAGGGGTAAGAACCTCCTGCCCCAATGGGGCTACCTGTTGGCTGTGGGTGATGACCTGTGATGCTTAAGGACGGAATCCTGGTGATGAGCAGTCCATGACATGCAACACTCCACTTAGGCCCTTACTTAGACTAGACGGGTGGTCAGAGAGGCTTCCTCTGATCAATCAGCTGGTCATGTCAAACCCTAGCACCTATATAATTGCCCCAATCCTATTGCCCTTATGGCAAGCCCCAACCCTTTTTATCATATATGTAGTAGAAGGTGGTGACTGAGGGTCTTCATGTCTTGAGAATGATGTTAAACTCTATCAGATAATGAGGTTCCAGTTCTGGAGGTCTGGGGAATATGGAGCACCCCTTCATCACCATTGCTCCCAGGTCCACTCTGACTCGGAGTGCTAGTACCATCTATGGGTTAAATAGAAAAATGTGCTTATAAAAAAAAATTGAGCATCCATTAAGAATGAATTTATTTCAAAACTTTGTTGGCATCAAATGACCCACTGAGGTTGATATGCCATAAAACAAAACAAACAAACCGGCATATGTGTCATTCAAACAGGTGCTGTGGTTGATTGGTTGATTAGTTGAACCTGGTGATTCAGTCAGTTTTGTTGTGGTATACTTGGAATGACGAGACGGCTCGAAGCTGTGCATATTTCATAAGGATCAAAAATATCTGGTGATTGCGCTTATCAGGAAGGTAAATAGGTGACATCATTCCTGAAAATGAACTATATCATTTGGCGGTTGAAGGTGTGTCCTGTTACACCTGTACTATACGCCTGACATCAGATGTTTACAAAAAAAAGGAGTGGCATACAATTTTGTTTATCACTGTTGCTTGATTCAACCACTGACAGTCATCTTCTAATTTTTCCTCTAACAATATCGCCTCGTCAGTTTTCTTGTAAACTGAGCTCCATGACACCTGTTAAAATACAGGGTGGCCATAAAGTTTCTTTACAACTTAAAAAGTTATTACAAAAACAAATGAACAGATAAATATTAGACATGATTAAAAATTGAAGAGTAGATATTGAAGTTTATTTGCTCCTTCAATACGCCTCTACATGGGCACCATTAGTTGCACGAAGCACATTAAGATGGTACTCGATTTCTTGCCATGTTTGCAGCAGCATAGCCTCATCAATTTTCACAGTGGAATTGATATTTTGCTTTAGGTCAGTGATGCCCTGCATCTTTGTGTGATATACGATATCTTTAGCATAACCCCACAGAAAGAAGTCCAGAAGAAAGTGAGATCTGGAGAATGAGGTAAAGAGACTTTATGGACATTCTGTATTTCTTATATATATTTAGCGCACCTCTCCGCACAAGCAGGGTGTGACACAAGGTCAATATTTTAAGCAGAATTTAACAGTTTTTAATTCAGATTTATCCTTCTCCTAGACCAGTTGCCATTCCAAGGTTAAAGAGCCCAGTCTTCCCTACTATTTACACATACCTGAAGGGAGAATAAAAGTCGTTGGGGTGGCCTAAAGTCAGTATCAGCCAGACAACGAGGGAGTCTATCCCCATTTCACTAGTGCTAGACCGAGGAGATTGTTTTTTTTGTATCTGAGGAGCTCCTCACTTTACTGCACAGATCCCTGTACTACTCATATGCTGAATTGGTGAGGGCCGGTATTGAACCAAGAACCGTGAGGTTCCCAGACGGACACTCTATCAAGTGAGCTAAATCAGTCCTGTTGGTTTCATACCTTTTCCCAAGGGTTTTAGCATTGTATGAAATGCAAACAGTCTTGTCCAGAATTTGAACTCAACTTTCTGAATCCATTTCCTATGATGATAACTATTATACCATGCACCTCCCAGAACTAAACGACCAAAAGAAATAATGTCCTGACCTCTGACTTCTGACCAGTGCCAAAGTTTTGAGTTTATTATAGTATTTACCCAACCTCTCCACTCAAACAGGATGTGACACAAGGCCAATTTTTTAAAGCGGAGTTTAACAGGTTTGAATTCAGTTTTCTTTCACTTAGACTGGTTGCCATACAAAGTTTAAAGAGCCCAGTCTGCCCTACTATTTACCCATATCTGAAGTGAGAGTAGCTGGATACATTCCTTTCCCATGAGTATTAGCACTGTTGGAAGTACAAACAGCCTCATCCAGGATTTGAACTTGGTTTGCCGTACCTATTTCTTATGACGATAACCATTACAGCACGGTTGCCTCCTAAAATATTCCTTATAGTTGTCTTCATTTTAGCATCAGTGCCATTACATTCTTGTGAATTTGCATCAGTTTAAGATTAGACCGCAATGTCGATAGGGTCATTTGTAGGAATAGGTCCCTTGATTGCAGTATTTACCAAACCCCTCTGACATAGGCAGGATGTGGCACAAGGTAAACTTTCAAAAAGAGTACAGCTGGTTTGAATTCAAAGTTTTCCTTCTCCTAGTGTGGTTGCCATACCAAGTCAGTATGTGTGTTAAGGTAAATTTTCAAGAAGAGTACAGTTTGTTTGAATTCAAAGTTTTCCTTCTCCTAGACTGGTTGCCATACCGAGGCAGTGTGTTAACAGTTCATATGGCTCTCTTTGCTTCTCCATTTGCTTGTGAAAAGTACATCCAGCTCGTAACAAGTTCCGAGCATCTGCAAATTCTTTAAATTCACTTGATGCAAAACCATCATCCATTAAGAGAGACGAACGTAAAAGGGAATCCCTTGATGTGCAAAGATATTTTTCAGATTGCCAATAACACTGGCTGTGCTGATATTTGGAAATTGTGCTATTTCAAGATATCTTAAGAAATAATTTATTAGCATGAAGTAATATTGTCCTTTCAATTTACTCACGTCTACTCCTCCTACCATTTCATATGGACATTCAAGTTGAGGAGGAGTTGGACTAAAAGATTCTTTCTTCTAGTAATTCAATCAGTAGTGCATTTGCCTTAGAATTGCAAGGTTCCTGCTTTGGTACCATTCCTCACCAACTCATCTATTTATTATGGTTGTTTAGTCAAATCTTAATCTAACTAAAGCTATTTTACCATGAGTTGTTCTGTCACATGATTTAATCATCCAATCAAAAAATTATGTTCCTGTTAAATCGCAGTCAAACCCTGTCAATTATACAGTTTGAACCTTTATCTGTACTGTGAGATTTTCCATGATTTTTGTAAAATTTAAATCTTTACACTACATTACAAAAGTGATAAACTATGCCTGTTCTTTATGTAACACTAGTACAAGAAAGTACTAATCTAACTATACTTCCTTACAAAAATGTTAAGCTATGCCTATTCTTTATGTAACACTAGTACAAGAAAGTACTAATCTAACTATACTTCCCTACAAAAAATGTTAAGCTATGCCTATTCTTTATGTAACACTAGTACAAGAAAGTACTAATCTAACTATACTTCCCTACAAAAATGTTAAGCTATGCCTATTCTTTATGTAACACTAGTACAAGAAAGTACTAATCTAACTATACTTCCCTACAAAAATGTTAAGCTATGCCTATTCTTTATGTAACACTAGTACAAGAAAGTACTAATCTAACTATACTTCCTTACAAAAATGTTAAGCTATGCCTATTCTTTATGTAACACTAGTACAAGAAAGTACTAATCTAACTATACTTCCCTACAAAAATGTTAAGCTATGCCTATTCTTTATGTAACACTAGTACAAGTACTAATCTAACTACACTTTCTTACAAAAATGATAGGCTATGCCTGTTCATTATGTGATACTAGCAGTTCTGTTTGTGGTTGAAGGGTAGTTGTTAAGTATGTAGTATATTAACCTAAAAAGTTTATCATACCCAAAATTTATCTCAGTTCAGGAATGTTCTCCCTCCCTAGGTAAATAGTAGAGCAGACTGGACTCTTTGACCATGGCTGAGTAACCAGTCTAGGAGAAGGAAAACTCTGAATTCAAACCTGTTAAACTCTGTCGATGCTAATGGTGGTTATTTTGAGTGAAACTTGTTGACAGTAGTGTAATTTCCGTGCCTGTTGAATTTCTTTACAATCCATTAAAATTTGTAGTTACCAAGCACTTTTTCTTTTTCCTTATGAAACTGTCAAGTTTATCCTGAACACCCTGTAGACACTTGGGAAGGGTATAGAAAAGGTGACCTAAACAAATGCCTATTCCCCTATCCAACTGGCCAGCAACCTGCAGCTGTTTACTTTAGCAGAGCAGAAACAAAAAAATATTACAACAAACCTAGGCTAACAATAGCCACCTGGAATGTTCAGACACCTCAATCTTGAGGGATCAGCAAACCCCGAACAACAAACTAGCATCATGGCAAAGAATTCTTGACATGGGGTAGACATTGTGACCCTTGTGGATGTCCGCTTTAGTGATGAGGACCATGACAGAAGTGGGGGCCAGGTACACAATTTTTTGGAAAGGCAGGCTGATGGTAGCTGTGAGGATTTGAGGTAAGGCAGCTCAAGCACCCCATCCTGAAGTGCCCTCTATGTAAGTGGCACATGATGGATGGCATGGACACATTTCCACATTTAAGACTGACCATATATGTGACCTGTGTGGCAGGGCCTGCCTGTCAAGGGCTGGGTCTCTCAGTCATGTACAGTCGCATGCGAGAGGAAGCCGACAAAGTGGTTCATGTGTGATGGAACATAAAAAAAAAAAAAATTTGGACCAGTGGGCCCTCTGTGCAGTCACAACCGAACTACTTGTAGAAGTGGCCTTCTTCTGTGAAGAAGTGGCAATCACCATATATATATATATATATATATATGTAATATAGTGAAAAATTTGAAAAACACAGGTTCAAATAAAATGAGTGGTATTTATTCAGCAAATGCTGCAGTGTTTCAATCTGTTTAGTAGATCTTCTTCAGAGTCTTTGTTGATATAAGGAAGAGTAAAAAAATTTATCACAGAATAATGATATATATATATATATATATATATATATATATATAATTTCTTAATAGCAATTTGAGCAGAAAAGATAACTTCATTGATCTAGCAAGAACCGGTGCTTTTAATAAGACTTGACCATAAACCCAGCTCTGTTTTGACATTCTTCATTAATAGTAGATATTCTTCATGCTGTGATGAGACTCAACGGCTTTTTGTCATCTTTCAATACAATTTCAACTGATCTATATTGAACAGGTGCTTCTGTCAGAGCTAACAGAATGCAATCAAAAATTGCTGTATATATTTCTACAAATTGTAAACAAACAAGTCTAGAGAATAAAAAAAAAAGCAAGATATAAAAGTTTATATAATTGCTTAATAGATATTTCAGATGACATGAATTGATCTTAAACTACCTTTCGGGGTTGGGGGGTGGTGGATGTGGGGGTGAATAACATAGAAAAGAACTTGAAGAAAACCTGTATTCGCGAGCCAGACTGAAATTACCTGCAGAGATCAGCAGAGACTAAATATATAAAATGATGATTGCAATAGACAGAATATCAATCAAAAGTTAGATATACTTCACTAGTTTGTCTATCTTATCTACATTTCTATTTATAGTCTATAGATAAAATTCTTTTCACACTAATCAAAATAGTTGTCTATCTATAAAGGGCAGTTGGTGTGTATGTATGTCCAGAAGAAACTATGAAAATAAAACCATTAATGACAAAGTAAATATATATACACATTAAATATCATCAGTTCTTGCTTTTTGGGTAAAAGTTGTGTAAATTTGATTTATATTCGAAGATGCTTAAAAATTAAGATATACATAGAAATAGCATTGAAATTTTATTCAAAAATGTCCAGCATTTGTAAATCTCAAAAGTAAACAAATCAATATACCACATTTTTTGGCCCTCTCTACCCAGTTAATACTGGGTAGCCACTTCTACTACATATATAAAGGGCAGTTTGTGTATGTATGTCCAGAGGAAACTATGAAAATAAAACAATTAATGACAAAGTAAATTGCCTTCAAAAAATATAAACAATAATAACTCATGATTCAGTAATAATGGATCTGTGAGACTTTTTGCCCACCCCTCTACCCAGGCAACGCTGGGTAGCCACTTCTACTACATATATAAAGGGCAGTTGTGTGTATGTCTGGAGGAAACTACAAAAATAAAACAATTAATGACAAAGTAAATACATATATATATATATGTTTTAAAAACGAATGGCTTAAAATATTCCGACTGCAGTTTCTCACAGTAGTACAAATCTTCAGGGAATTTCCTGAAGATTCATGCTACTGCGAGAAACTGCAGTTGGGATATTTTAAGCCATTCATTTTTAGAACGTATATTTAGCTCGTTTTATTGAGCACTCTTAAATAGGTTTTTATAAAATCCAGAAGTAGATATATTTGTTTGCTTCGTGGATTTACAAGTAACTGTGATATATATATATATATATATATCATATATATATATATACATTCATTATCATCAGAGCTTGCTTTTTGTGTAAAAATAATGAAGATTTGATTTACATCTGGAAAGATATTTAAAAATTAGGATTTGAATAGTAAGAAAAGGGAAAGTCATTGGTGGCATTTGTGATTAAAATATAAATCAATAATGTAAGACCAAAATAATCAATGGATCTGCGGGACTAACTTTTTATTATCCCCCCTCTCTCTCTTCCCTGGCAATGTCGGGTAGCTGCTTCTAATATAATATATAAAATAAAAACCTCGACCATTTACTGTTTGATTTCTATCATTTTATCTTTGTTTTGTCTTTATTTCCTGAACATATTTACTCAATTGATATTGTATAGTTACACAACAATCCCAAAAGATAATGGGTGGGGAGAGTTTCTGTGGTGTAGTGGTTAATGTGCTGGATTGCAACATTGTAGTAAGCAAGTTCAAACCCCAATACCCTTGGGAAAGGTATGGGACTTCCTCATTCACCCGGCAAACACGGCACCCACTTTGAACACAGCTTTCTCATTGACAAATCTTCATGCAAAATGGTGAATACACTGCCTTCTGATATCTTCAACTCCTCTGCTATCTCACGCAACTTCAATTTACGATCGGCCAAAATGAGTTTATGGAGTTTTTTTGGTGTTTTCCGGAACAACTGCCAAATTTGTGGCGACCTGAGTGTTCAGCATCATTTGTGTTTGTACGACTGTGTTTAAAGTCAGCATACCACCTCTTAACCATTGTTTCTAATGGAGCAGAGTCTGAATAAAACTTATCAAGCCATTGCTTTGCTTGAACAGTATTTTTCCCCATCAGAAAGCAATGCTTTATCAACACAGGAAATTCAGATTTTTCCATTGTTTTGAAAATTTGCAACAGTAGCTTCACTTAAATAACTGTAATTTGTAAACTAAAAATCTGATTGGACTCAAATTGTGACATGTGCCATTTGAAAGTTTATACTTTATAAAAATCATATGGATTTTTTTTATTAGTGGCGCCATCTATGTATCAGGCCTGGGACTTATTGAGTGATGTGTTAGAATATTCAGAAGAGTCATGGAGACTTGTCACTCAGACTGCAATGAAAGACTACCAATTAACGTTGATGTGAAAAACTCACAATGAGTGATATAATAACAATAATGATAAAACTAGGCACAACTGGGTGGGAAAGGTGATATACTGGGAATTGTGCAAGAAATTCAATTTTCACCATACAACTAAATGGTAGATGCACAAGCCTGAATCTGTCCTGTGAGACTTCTCTGTGACTTTGAGATACAGATGGATCACCTAATCCCGGCCAGGAGTATTGATTAACAAGAAGAAGAGAACCTGTCATCGTGTGGATTTTGTCATCCCAGTCGACCACCGAGTGAAAGTGAAAGAGAGAGAAATACTTGGACCTTGCCAGAGAACTGAGAAAACTGTGGAACATAAAGATGAAGGTCATGCCAATTGTAATTGGTGCTCTTGGAATGGTCCCCAAAGGTTTGGAAAAGAATTTGGGTGAATTGGAAATCAGAGGAAAAATTGAGACCATCCAAACTACAGCATTGGTGATCGGCTGGAATACTCAGAAGAGTCCTGAAGATATGAGGAGACTTGCTTTCACTCAGCCTCCAGTGAACCACCGGCTACAGCAAGTGTGAAAACCTCAATAATAATAATAATAATAATAATAATAATACACTGTATTACAGCTAACACTGGTGTGAAAAACTTCATAATAATATTTCTCTGAATGTTTGAGATGAGGCTTGATGATTAGTATTATCTGTGTTGTTCGGACTATTGTCCCCATCTTTATTGTTATTTGTACAACGTTTCGGCCGATATGCCCTGCGGCCTTCTTCAGGTATTTCTTGAAGGTTCCCGAGTCCGACAAGAAATACCTGAAGAAGGCCGCAGGGCATATCGGCCGAAACGTTGTACAAATAACAATAAAGATGGGGACAATAGTTCGAACAACAAATAATTCATAATAAAAAATATATAAATAATAATAAAAATAAATAAAACCCCACAAACAGTAACAAAAAACATTTTCATACAATTAAAAAATGTAAAATTTGTAAGTGCAGCAGCAGATTTTTTTTTTTTTTTTTTTTGTTCTTTTAGACTTTTACTTAGAAATTAACTTTAAAAATTTCAAAACATAACCAGTGCCCCCCCCCCTAAAGTTAGAAAAGAACGTTCCTCATTTTCTAGCTTACAATATTCTACTTAATTTAATTTATTCTGTGAAATGTAAATATATTCCAAGCCGGTTGAATTGTAGCTTAACTCAATTCTCAGTAAGTTTTATCATTTTCTTTGAATAAATGGTTTAATTAAAAATGTAAAATGTACACAATCCGAAAGATACTAATGTTTGTACTTTAATCCAAACGAAAACAATATCATTGTTTTCTCTCTGGATGACAACTATCTTTTTTTTTTTTAAATGTGTAGAATGGACAAATTTGTTTATATATATATATATATATATATATATATATATATATAGAGAGAGAGAGAGAGAGAGAGGGGAGAGTGTGAGAGAGAGAGAGAGAGAGAGATTTTTTTAAAGTAAAACACTAAACTTTTTTAATTGGCTAAGTTCCAGTGTGTGCGTGTGTATTTTGACCTAGATAAAAAAAAACTGATGGAATATTTTAGAAGTCAAGTAGAAATCACGAACAAGGAATAAATTTGATTCTATGAAAAGAAAAGAAAAAAGAGCATTCACATGTATTATTGACATTTAAAAAAAAAAAAAAAAAAGGAAATAAAAAATGGATAGTTTAAAACAATTTAGGAAGTAAAAATAGGATAGGTAAAACTTTGTGCGTATTCTGGCGATCTGTGTTTTTAAAAAGGCTTGAGGGGGGGGTGTTCGTTTAGCAGTTAAATGTGTAGTTTTAGTATTTGAAGTGTTTGGGGGTGTAGTACGCGGTCTTTTTTAAGGGTTTCCGTTTTAAACCTGTTGAATTTCATTTTTTTTTCTAGGAATACAGATCTATACTGACAGTTGTACGGCAATCTGTGTGTTTTTGTGAAGTTTTTTTTTTCCTGGTGGTTTGAGAGATTTTATTGATAGTAAATTACAAGGCCACACGCTGAGGAACACACAATTGTTGCTGTTGAGATCTTCAGCCAATAATAAACGCGTATCATTTATGATCGTTCATTTCTGGTTTGATTAATGTATCAAATGCGTGCCTATAAAGTTCACGGAGAGTGAAGTGAATGTTGTATGTTTATTTGAGTTGGGATTTAAAAAAGAAAAAGAAGAACAAAAATGTATGAGTTTAAGATGTTTGTTAAAATGTGTTAAAAAGGTGCTGTAATTGTACGTCTCTATATTCTAATGTTGTTAAAGTAAGAGATTTCTTTTTCTTTTTTTTTCTAAGACGTGCGTATTATTAAGCTGTTGGGTTTATAGTGTGTGTGTTTTACTGTTTAAGGATAATAAATATGGGTGCCCAACGGAGGCCCAACCCACTCTTAATGAATTATGTGTTGATTGTTACCCTCGCCGCATCTGAAGTAATATAACTGAGGAGAGGAAAAAGAAGACAGAGAGTAAGAGAGTAGCCAGTAAGCTGAAGTAACAGTTAAAAAAAAGGGGGTGAAAGTGGCAAAGCAATTGTACGACTCTAAGTGAGTCAGCTTTAAGAGATCTGTGCTTGCTCCAAGAAGAAGTAGTCAAATGAGTCATATTTTATGTTATGTAGTTTCAGCAGCTGATAGCTGTTGGTGAGAGCGCCCAACCAGTGGCTTACATTTCTTTTTTTTTACTTCTTTCTAGGGCACAAGCATTTTACGCACACACATTTAAGGTCGGACAAGGAAAGCACGATTTAAATTTAAAAAAAAAAAAAATATTTGAACAAATGAGTTATGTAAAGTTTTCTTCATTAATAATGTTTTTGTTTTTTTAATAGTAATAGCAAAAGAGAATCTGAAGCAATAAAATTTGTTTTAGTAAAACTCCAAGTTTGGATTAACAAAGAGTTGGGAATATCCACAACTTCCGATTTGGCCGGATTAGAAAAAAAAAGTTTATTTTTACTAATTTTCCCTTCTGCGTTACCAAAATTATCGGCATTTTCACCCGGAAACTCAGAGAAAATATTCTTCGGTTTTTATTAAATTAAAACGTAACATACAAGAATTTAGATTAAAAAAAAAAAAAGGTTTTGAAAATGTTCCTTGTTTTGTTTAGTAGCAAAAACTAAAGTTTATGAATTTCTGAAACGCTAAAATATCCACCCCCCCCCAAATTGTTGTGTATTCTTATGCACGATAAAGTGTCTTTAAAATAAATAATTACCCATCTCAATGTTTGTCAAATCAAAATCTTTGACCAGATATTTAAAAATGATTTTCAGCAGGCATCGCTTAGCGTTTTGGGGGGCAGGAGGCCAGGACGCATTTATGCGATAATACCCAATGATTCCAACTAATAGTTAATGAATTATACTGATATTTAATATTAGTATAATTTATTACTGATTTTTTAATTGATTGATTTTAATTTATTGATTTTTTAACTGATTAATTCTAATTTATTAATTGATTTTTTAACTGATTAATTCTAATTTAATTAATTGATTTTTTAACTGATAATTTTGATTTATTAATTGATTTAAAAAAAACTTAATATTAAATTTTAATATTAAGTTTTTAAAAAATTACTTTATTCAAAAAATATATATATATATATATATCCAAGGAGGTGTTGATTCAAGTTTTTAAGTCGATGGAGGGTAATTATTTGAAAAAGAATAATTAAAACTTACAAATTTAACAAATTCTTTGTCTATATTTACTTAACTTTTAATCCCAGAAATGGACTACGCATGGAAGATTTTTTTTTTTAAATTGCCACCTAAAACCTAGAACAACCATGACTGTAATAAAAAAATAAAAAAAATCTTTGTAGACCAACAAAGCATTAGAATTTTTAGAGTGAAATGATTAACATATAAAATGTTAAGAGTTTATTCAACAATCGAGGAAAACAGGAAAAATTGGATTCTTCTTTGTAGTTAAATTATTTAAGCATGAATTTACTTTTACTTTTATTTTGTGCAATTTTTTAAATTTTATTTTTGTTTTCTGGAGGTGGTTATAATAATTGTCAACTAAACAGCAATTAATTATTTTAATTATAGCTACAGGTGTTTGTTCAAGTTTAAATCCATAACTAACATAAACACATCCTTAACTCTTTACCTACCAAATTTCCCCCATGGCTGTACCAAATTTTCTTGCTATTTTTTTTTTATCTGTATGATGGAATATTTCAAAGTTCACGATTTATTCACCTCAAAACTCATTCTATTCAAATAAAGTCCTATTATTATTGTAATTTGAGTCCTTCTGCACAATTATAATGAACTAACTATTAGTTTTTGTACTTTGCTTGGGTGTAGTATGAGAGTTGCTGTGAGTGGTTTAAAGTAGGCAAAGAGTTAAAGCCTTTTACCTGTTGTAATTATTCCATTAGTGTAACTGAAAAATCTTCAAATCCCAAACATAATAAATATCTTTTTTATAAGAAAAAGATGATAAATATCTATTTAAAAAAATCAAATAAAATTTCTAGTATTTACTTGAATTGTTCATTCAATTTCTCAATATGGTAAATATAAATAACTATATCATAATATTATATACATAGTTTAAGTAAAAGCTACATTATAATGTGATAGGAAGCAAGTGGCCATACAGTTGCTTTTTGTGGGGTGCTGCTTTCAAGATTTGTTCAATTAGCCTACCGCCCTGTTGGTGGGGTGTTAGAATGCACCAACTGCACCTCTGCAGAGGGGTAAGACTCCCCCAATGGGGCTACTTGTTGGCCGTGGGTGGCAACCAGTGATGCTTAAGGACAGAACCTAGGTGGATGAGCAGTTTATGACTTGCAATACTCCACTTTGGCCCTATCTTGGACTAGACAGGCGGTCGGAGAGGCCACCTCTGATCAATTGGCTGGCCACGTCAAGCCCTAGCACCTATATGATTTTCCCAACCCTATTGCCCTTATGGCAAGCCCCAATCCCTTTTTATCATATGGGTGCTAGAAGGCGGTAACTGAGGGTCTACATGTCCTGGGAATGATGTTAAACTATCTGATGGTGAGGTTCCAGTTTTGGAGGTTTGGGGAATGTGGAGCACCCCTTCATCACCATTGCTCCCTGGTCCACTCTGACCCGGAATGGTAGTACCTGTTAGGGTCCCATCTATGGGTTAAATAGAAAACATGAGTTTATAAACAAAATTGTATTATCCATTAAAAATGAAATTATTTCAAAACTTTGTCGGCATTAAACATTTTTGAATACCAAATTACCAATAGAAGTATTCGGCATAAAATAACCCAAGGGGTTGACATGCCGTAAAACCCAACAAACCAAACCAAATCAGTTAGACTATAGAAGTGGAATAGTATTAAAATGCTATAACTGAGACAATAAAGGAATTTCTAATCCAATTTAAAACTTAATTGTGTGACCACCCTAATCATTATAATTTCTCAAGGGGGATAACTCTTAAAGGTTTAATTGTAGATGACTTATTGAATGCTAATTAGAGATTTACTTATTTATTGATTTCACCTGACATTGAAATTCTTTTTCATGATTTTGCTTAGGAAAAAAAAAAAAAGGTAATATCTCTCCTTATTAGCTTCATTGAATATTCTAGTAAAAAAAAATGCAACCTACGGGCACAAGTATTTAAGTTTTAATATAATTAAATATTATATTGAATTAGAAAGACTAATGAAATTAAATATGAACACAAAAAAGATTACACTTATTTTTACTTTATTCTAATTGATTTCAATATAAAATTATACATAGGATTGATTTTAATACGTTTGAGAAGAAAACAATATTATTAGAAATCAATGACACCAAGTAATTATTTATTAAACACGGTTTTGTTAAAACCAGTATGCAAATTATTCACACCATATACTATGCAAACATTCATTTCTTAATGATATATAACACACATCGAAGGATTTTAAACACATTAATAATATGGGCTGTTTTGAGGCAAATCTATCTCAGCTAGAACTTAATAGAGACATTGTTAATAAATAAGATGCTAATAACGATTATTTAATAACTATTGAGAATATAACATAAATAACTTAAGGAATTGTGATGTTGGTGGTGATGTAGTTTCAGTTACAGAAAGACAGACACACCATCTATATATAATGGAGATTAGGTCTCTATTTGTCTGTAACTGAAACTATGTCACTGCTTATGTCACAGTAATTTCAGAATTACAAGTAAGTTTATCAGTGGGTCTTTAATTTATAGTCAAAACCAATTTATACATAAAATATACAACAATGTTATTATATATTGCGGGTCCAAATTCAGCCTGGAACGTTTTTAATTTGCACACAGAATTGTTCTGATTTCAAGATGGTATGATATGTTGGGTTATGGTTTCTAGGAGTAACGTTGAAAATATGACATTTATATTTATCATTAGAGAAGACAATTTATTAAATCGTTAAACTTCATCAATATATATATATATATATATATATACATATATAGAATTAGTAAAGTAAAAGGCATAAAAATCAGTTATTTTGTGGTTATGGCACCATTTCACTCACAGGTATCTGGATATACATATGAGCTTCATCAGACCGCTACATAAAAAAATCCAGTAAAATTGCTGATAATATAGATTTCATTTATACTTTCTTCATGTTACTGACAGTTTCATAAACTGTAGCCAATCATTAGACATGTATGAATAGAATATAAATGGATAACTTTGAAATATCCCATCATACAAGTTTTAAAAAAAAATAGCAGGGAAAATTGGTAGGCAAAGAGTTAATTTGGTTCTAGCAAAAAGGAATCAATATCAAGTGTCTTTCTCATGAAATAATTCACTTACACAAATAAATCGGTGGTTTATGATATTTTTTATATTAAACATTCAAGTAAGACTGATGCATTCTATTATTCATATTGAAAATCTTATTTTTCTTTAAAAATGCACTTAGGTGGTCACATATTCATATAAGCAATCCATCATTTTGTATAAAGAGAAGAGACTTCATAAACAGAATAATAAAAAAAAAACAGTTCTAATGTATTTGGGGAAAGGAAAGCAATGAAATTGATGTTGAATAGATCTTGGGTTCATCCTGGAAAATAAAAGTCGCCCTCTAGTGGAGAAGCTCAGAAGTTGGGTACATTTGGATTTGTAGGTGAGACAAATAGGCTGCTCTTGCTAACAGGAACCTACCAAGTTGCGAGAGAGGACAAGAACAGAACAATAAAACAGTTTAGGGGGTGGGGCCAGTAATGAACTCTGACCTTATTGTTGGATCTCTCCTGGGTATATATATATTTACCAACTCCTCCCGCACAAGCAGGATGTGACACAAGGTCAATTTCTTAAGCAGAGTTTAGCAGGTTTGAATTCAGAGTTTTCCTTCTCCTAGACTGGTTGCCTAATCAAGGTTAAAGAGCCCAGTCTGCCCTACTATTTACCCATAGCTGGAGGGAGAGTAGGATTCATACCTTTCCCAAGGGTATTTGCGCTAAGTGAAATGCAATTACCACGTCCAGGATTTGAACTCGGGGGCGACGAGCCCATTTCCCATGACTTTAACCATTACACCACGTGCTTCCTAAATCTCTCCTGGGTATAAGCTATATTAACAATCACAACTTATATTTATAGACTTTTCCAACCAGGAGGAAATGGATTTACCAATGAAAATGCCAAATATGTATTTAATGGCGTTGATAAATTGTTCTAAAATTACTTGCTTGATGGACTACTTCAAGGAAGGATTAAAACTGATACTACATCTTTCTACTTCAAGAATGGATCAAACTTTATGTCACAAAGAATATCCACTGTAAAACTGCATTCATCTACAGCCCAAAAATGTCCACGCGAATCGTAATTTTACAGCATTTCAACCCTTGTAGGGTCATTTTATGCAAAAAGACATTTTGTTTTTCATTCCTGATGGGTACTGAAAATTCTTTTTTAAACACATTTTTTCAAACTCACCTTCTTCTATCTAACCCTAACAGGTACTACCCCTCCAGGTCAGCGTGGAAAAAGCTCTCTAAGCGATTCTCAACTTTCCCAGGGTCTATCCATTTCCTCAGCCAATCAGAAAAGCTCGAACAGATGACCTTGGGGTAAAGGCTTATCTGTCAAACTTTATGACCCTTTATTTGGTACTGTGTGACTTTCCAGTAACCGTTAAATTTAAATCTTACACTACATTACAAAAATGATAGGCTATGCCTATTCATTATGTAACAATAAGAAATTACATTGTCAGTAATATATGTAAAGTTGGCAAGAAATAAAACCATCTAAAGTCTTTGAAAGCTTCTTTTTTTTTTTTAAACAAGATATACATAATAAAAAATACATAAAAAGGTTTTATTGATTATATTGAGAAATCTGATAGACGTAATTCTATTCTGACTCGTTGCTCAGCTTATAATGAAGCAAGTACTCAATGACATAAACATTTGGAACATAGTTTGTTTTTGTTTGTTTTTTTAAATAAGCAAAAGTTACATTAATTCTTTAAAAAAAAAAATTACAAAAATTCTTCTTTCTCTTGTATTGAGAATTTTTTTTATTTTTAATTTATGCAAAATTAAATTCTCATAGTTTTAATCTTATACTTATTTCCTACAGCACTAATACCCTAGGGAAAGGTATGTATCCAATTATTCTCCCTCCAGCTGTGGGTGAATAGTAGGGAAGACTGATGTCTTTAACCTTGGTTAGTGTTATAACCTAACAAAGGTTACTAAATGAAAAATAATCAAATGAAGGTTGGAAATTAAATGGCATCTTTATAACATTAACAAAATACTTGCCAGCAGCGTGAAGAAAGGTAAACCACTGCTAGTGGTATAAGAATACTCAGCAGAATACTCCCGTATTTATGAGGATTGGGACATACCCATTAATGTTCATAGGTAGGGTATATAACAGTTAGGCAACAACAATGGGAGAAGGAAAACTCTGAATTCAAACTCTCTCCGCTTAAGAAATTGACCTTGTGAGCAGTGCTTTTAGATCTAATTTGTAATTTTCAGTATATTCTTATTTTTCTAAATTAGAATAAAATTTCATTCCTGTTAGTAGTTCCGGTTTAGCTTCAGTAGAATGTTTGCTAGAAACAAGTTCCTGGTTCGATACCGGCCCTCGCCAACTTAGTGAATGAGTAGCACAGGGATTTGTGTGGTAAAGTGAGGAGCTGATATTAGGTGTGGCACTCTGTCTCAGACGCTAAAAACAGTCTCCTTGGTCTAGTGCAAGTGAAAAGGGGATAGACTCCTCGCTGTTTGGCTGATACCAACTTTAGGCCACCCGACGACTTTACTTACCAGTTAGTATTCTCAAACTAATCCTTCTTATTATTTACACATGGGATATGGGGAATCTGTTTGAGAATACTAAATGTATTACATGTAAATTATTGTAAATATAACATTTACAGGAATTCATTATATTTTTTTTTATTCAGGCATTTTTGGCAAATTTGAGCTCATTAATAATATTAACTACACCTTTTAACAAAACTATTTTTCTTTTTTTTACCAGTCTTTGAACAAAGCTGAAAGTTTTTCAAAAAAATAAAAAATAAAAATGAAGAGAAACTGAATAAATTCAATTCACAACAAAAGTGGCGCGTGGGGGTGGGGTGAATAAGAAATCCAAAATTTTATTGAAAAAGAATTTCACTTTGATATTAGGGAGAGAATAAATATTGGGGGGGGGAGAGGGGAAGATGGGATCTGTTACATTACACATTGATCATCTCTTACATAGAATTAACATTTTTTTTTCAGTAGAATTTAAAACTTTTCAAACAGAATATAACATTTTTCTACATAAGAAATTATCAAACAAAATAATATCTTGTATTTGAAGTTTTGTATTGCTTCTTTTTTTTTGAGGGGGGGGGGCTGCATTATTAATGGCATCAAATGATTAATAATCACTTTTAACATAATTTAAAAAATCAGAATTGGTTCATAGCAAAAACTATTTTAATCTTGCAAAAATATTTGTTTTCTGGCTATTCAAAAAGGTGGAAAATCAAAAAGTATCCAAGTTTGAACAGAGGTCTATCATCAAATTTTTGGTGGCTGATAAATGCAAACCATTTGAAATTTACAGAAGAATTTTTTTTATGTAACACAGAGTAAAAAAAAAAAAATGTTTACAAATAGGTTTCCACTAAAAAGCCATACTGATTCTTTGGTAAAGAAAAGTTTCCAGTCACAGGTCATGCTGACAATCTACTGGGATGGGAAATGCCCTTCAATATTGATTGAATTGAAAAAGGTACAACTGTAAATAGGATTCCTATTGGTAACTCCCCTTAGGCAAAAATTTACC
>CM042142.1:132662466-132669966 GCA_023376005.1 Doryteuthis pealeii | reverse complement strand
ATAAACTAATTTTATGGCAAGAGGGTTGGGGGACCTCATATGGTATAATGGTTGGTTGGTTGGGTTTTATGGCATATCAACCTTGTTGGGTTATTTTATACTGAAGATGTTTTATTCTATTCATTCTTGATGGGTATTTAAATTTTTTTAACTAAAACCAATCTTTTTCCAAACAATCTTTTAAACTCATTTTTTAATCTATTTAACCCATAGATGGGACCCTAACAGGTACTACCACTCCAGGTCAGAGTGGATATGGTCTAACAGTTAACAAGCTAGATTAGCAGACCATTGCTTGATACTTATCGAGTTTCCCATAACTACTGGCCTTGTACCACAACTAAGCTAATCTTAGTAAATGACTAAAAGTCAAAGGGGTTGATATTTACCAATAAGAAAATGTTTGCAATATTTTAGTCATCATGTCTAATTCAAAAAGGTCACAGAGTGTAGATTAGAAAAATAGAAAAAAACAACAAAAAAGAAATCTTATGAAAATCCCATTTTGTGGAATTTTTTAATTGTCTAAAAAAACAAAAAAACAACAACAAATAATGAGAAAATATAGAGAGTAATTAGAACGCAAAAGCATAACCACACATTTTGTCTGATTATTCCACATCTGTTTTATATTAAGAAGTAATTTTGTTTTTTCAGTCTAAGGCAAATTATCCAGTAAGCAACACACACACACACACACACATATATATATACACATGCACACACACACATATATATATATATATATATATATATATACATACATGCATACACACATACACACACACACACATATATATACATATATATACATACACACACACAATATATACACATGCACACACACACACACATATATATATATATATATATATATATATATATATATATATACATATATACATACATGCATACACACATAACACACACACACACACATATATATATATATATATATATATATATATATATATATATTAAGAGGATATCTGAGAAATATTTCATATTCAAAGTGATCCTGATCACTTGTTGCATTAATATAATCAATTATGATTTGATATGATTGATTTTAACAGCCTGTCAACCTATCTAGGGTTATTTTATGCTGAGGGGTTAGGGAATTGCATTCATTTTATGTTCATATTAACATTTTTGTGTAGTTTCTTAAGGGGCATTCTTTTTGGCACACAATCCAATTGAATACAAATAATTTCCCGAGTCCGACAAGAAATACCTGAAGAAGGCCGTAGGGTATATCGGCCGAAACGTTGTACAAATAACAATGAAGATGGGGACAATAGTCCGAATAACGCAGATAATACTAAATAATTTTTTCATCAGATCTACTCGAGTCCTAGATTGTACCCTAACAGGTACTACCAATCTGGATTAGTAATGGCAATGAAGTTGTATTCCTAGATCTCCAGAACTGTCATGGATGTGACATTAAACTGCACATAGTGATAAGGCATGTCAACATTTGGGTTATTTTATGTCAAAGATATTGGGTCAATCTTGTTGGGTACTCACATTTTTTAACACATTTAAAATATTTTTTTTTCTTATCTATCTAACCAATAGATGGGACCCCAACAGGTATTACCACACTGGGTAAGAGTGGACCTGTAAGTAATGTCAATGAAGGGGTACTCCACACTCCCCAGAGCTCTAGAATAATAGATAAGGTACCACTAGATGCAGTGTCATATCCAGGACAAACATTTATGTATTATGATTAAATTATCTAATCCTTGTCAGTTCTAAGTTTATTAAAATTCTATTCCCTAGAAATAAAATATTGGTTAGATAATAATCTGGGGAGTGATTAAGCAATTTAGACAAGTAGCATTGGGAATTCTCAGAATAATTTAGATATTATTTACAGAAAAATCATTTTGGGCTTCTATAAGTTGATTATGATAAAGAATAAAGTTTATGAGAAATATTTTCTTGACATGGAATATTGGATTAAGTTTTACCCAAACCAAGTGCTCCATATGTTTAGCCCTGTGTCATACTAAGATCAGCTTAGTAGATACCTATAACAAATTCACTAGCGCTAATACCCTTGGGAAAGGTATGAATCCTACTCTCCCTCCAGCTATGGATAAATAGTAGGGCAGACTGGGTTCTTTAACCTTGGTTAGGCAACCAGTCTAGAAGGAAAACTCTGAATTCAAACCTGTTGAACTCCGCTTAAGAAATTGACCTTGTGTCACATCCTGCTCGTGCGGAAGGGTTGGTAAATATATATAACAAATTCATTAGTAAATTTTCACCCAATATTTTATAGGTTGGTTGGTTGGTTGGATTTTACGGCATGTCAACCCTTGTTGGATTATTTTATGCTGAAGACTTTTTGTTTTATTCATTCTTGATGGGTATTTAATATTTATTTCAAACTCAATTTTTTTAAAACACTTTTTAAACACATGTTTTTTTTTAAATTTAACCAATAGATGGGACCCTAAGAGGTACTACCATTATGGGTCAGAGTGGACCTGGGAGTAATGGTGATGAAGGGGTACTCCTCATTACCCAGAGCTTGAGAATTGGAACTTCACCATCAGATAGACTTTAATGTCATACCAGGACATTAAGACCCTCAGCCACCACCTTCTAGCACAGATAAAAGGGTTGGGGCTGCTTGTGATAAGGGGCAATAGTGTTGAGACAATCATATAGGTGCTAGGGCTTGACATGACCAGCCGCCCGTTTAGCCTAATGAAGGGCCAAAGTGAAGAGTTGCATGTCCTGGACTGCTCAGCCACCAAGTTCCATCCTTAAGCATCATGGGTCACCTCCTACGGCCAACAGGTGGCCCCATTGGGGGGGAGGGGTCTTACCCCACTGCAGAGGTGCAGTCGGTGTATTCTAAAGCTTCAGCTGACAGATCTACTTCAAGCCATAGAGTCAAATCTGGTGAGTAGCACTCTAAGAGAATGAAGCAGTCTCATCATTTCACAATCCACTGGGGTCCATTACCTTGAAGACCTCAACAAAGCCATAGAGGCAAATCCAGTGAATAACACAAAATCATTCCTAGCTGCTGAATTGTGCCTCACATCACCAAAATATTGCAAAACTTTTGACTCACCCATATAAGTTCATATATATATTTACCTACCCCTCCGCACGAGCAGGATGTGACATAAGGTCAATTTCTTAAGCAGAGAATATATAAGTTCATATAATAATTCATGAAGGTCTAAAACCATGGATTCAGAGGCTGTACTCCAAGCTATAGAGGCAAATCCAGTGAATAACACAAAATCATTCCTAGTTGCCAAATTGTGCCTCACATTACCAAAATATTGCAAAACATTTGACTCACCCTTATAAGTTCATATGATAATTCAGGTAGGTCTAAAACCATGGATTCAGAGGCTGTGCTCCAAGCTATAGAGGCAAATCCAGTGAATAACACAAAATCATTCCTAGTTGCCAAATTGTGCCTCACATTACCAAAATATTGCAAAACATTTGACTCACCCTTATAAGTTCATATGATAATTCAGGTAGGTCTAAAACCATGGATTCAGAGGCTGTGCTCCAAGCTATAGAGGCAAATCCAGTGAATAACACAAAATCATTCCTAGTTGCCAAATTGTGCCTCACATTACCAAAATGTTTGCAAAACATTTGACTCACCCTTATAAGTTCATATGATAATTCAGGTAGGTCTAAAACCATGGATTCAGAGGCTGTGCTCCAAGCTATAGAGGCAAATCCAGTGAATAACACAAAATAGCTGCCAAATTGTGCCTCACATTACCAAAATATTGCAAAACTTTTGACTCACCCTATTAAAGATTTTATCCAAACTACCAGAAAAATTTTAATTCACAATACATTTTTAAAATTTTAAACTATTTTAATGATTATTCAAAGATAAAAGTGATAATGTAAAATAAAAAAGAAAAACATTTCTGAAAGAAAATTTACAAAATTTCAACATTGCATCATTAAAGATGAAATTGTCAATGTGAATCTTTTTTTTGTCTTTTATTCTTTTCGTAATAACATAATCTGATTGAATGATTGATTGAAAAGTATTAAATGTCTGTTAACCTAAATTTCTTTAGAATTTTTCAATTGGATTTTTAACAAAGCAATTGCAGCCAAATCAAGATAAGCCTTATCTTTAAATAAAATACAAATCACTTAGAAAAGGTTAATTGTAAGGAATTACTAAAATACTTTAGTCAAAGAATGAAGAATTTCATTTTATTCACTAAAGTGTATTCTTCATATCTTACATATATCAACTTAAGAAGGTGCATGGTGTAATGGTTAGAGTTGTAGGAAATGGACTTGTCGACCTGAGTTCAAATCCTGGACAAGGCTATTTGCATTTCACATAGTGCTAATACTTTAGGGAAAGGTATGCATCTAAATACTCTCCTTCCAGCTGTGGGTAAATATTAGGGTAGACTGGGCTCTAACTTTAATAGGCAATATCTAGAAGAAGGAAAACTCTGAATTCAAACCTGTTAAACTCCACTCAAGAAAGTGACCTTATGTCACATCCTACTTGTGCAGAGGGGTTGGTATATATATATATATATATATATTTTATATTATGGCCCCCACAGACGACGTATCACATCTCTTCAGTGTGGCTAGACTTAGCAGACTACCTGGGAGCAAAACCCGACTGATTTTTCATCAGTCAGATTCCCTAACCCCTCAGGCCATCAGTACCAACCAGCAAGAAGCAGAGTTTTAACTGATAAATACGTATATAAGTATATATATTATGGTCACTTAGTGAGCTCACATCCATAAATAACATATATATATAATATATATATATCAAATTCTTCCATTCAGAAAATAGAAGTTTCTATATTTCCTAAATTTGAATATATATATATATATATATATATATATATATATATAGATAGATAGATATGAGGATAGAAGGATTTGAATAAATCTGACAAAACGTGGTAGAAATAGAGGAAAATGTGGACAAAACAACACAAACAAGCAGTAGAAATATTTCATTTGACGTTGAGTGAAACATCGGTACAGCATAAATTGTTTTTTATAGTGGAGAAAGTGAATGTATAAAAACAAATGTATACTGTACCAATGTTTTAAATAAAGACTGATGATGTTTCACTCAATGTGAAACGAAATATTCCCTCTACATCTACTGCTTGTTTATGTTGTTTTGTCCACATTTTCCTCTATTCTCTACCACACACACACACACACATATATATATACATATACATATATATAAACTTAGGAAATCTAGAAACTTCTCTATTTTCTGAATGGAAGAATTTGAGAAAATGTCTATTACCTGGGGAATTGATATTCTATAGATTTGCCAATATGTTGGTATTTTGTCAATAACTTTGAGAAGAATCATTAACATACCAGAAATTCTTTGGATAATTGATGATCCATTCTCCAGCCAACATCAGGTGGAGTGGCCTATTGTTAGTCATGGAATCAGATGGACAGCAAAGGAGTCTATCCTCTTTTCACTAATGCTAGACCAGATTAAGCAGACAGAAGGAAGTATGCACATAGTAGCTATGGAGATTGTTTTTGTATCTGAGGTGGAATGCCACACCTACCATCAGCTCCTTACTTTAACGCACAGATCCAAACTGTGATACTCATGTGTTGATGACCGGTATTGAACCGAGAAAGATAAACTTATTTTTTTGCTTTGAAGAAATAACAACTGAATAATTAACTCAAGTAAAGTAAACATTGTTGATAACTTTGAGAACTGTCATTAACATAGCAACAAAAAATATATATATATATATATATATATATATATATATATATATATATAAGTCGTTGGGGTGGCCTAATGTCAGTATGAGCCATACAGCGAGGGATTCTATCCCCTTTTCCCTAGTGCTAGACCAAGGAGATTATTTTTGTATCTCAGGTGGAGCACCACACCTACCATCAGCTCCTTACTTTACCGCACAGATCCCTGTGCTACTCATACGCTGAGTTAGGGAGGGCTAGTATCAAAATAAGAACCTTGTGGTTTCTAGCCGAACTGACTGAGCTAACCCGGCCCTATATATATATAATATATATATATATATATATATATTATATATACAAGATATATAACAGATTAGGAAAAATCGGACAAAATGTGAGGAAAAGTAATGGAAAAGTGAATAACAAACACAAACAATTACATTCAATTAATATTTTGCTTCTGTTGATTTTAGAAGCTTTATCAGAATGAACTTTATTATTTTAAAACAGATTGGTATATAGATGAGTAAAAGTTAAAAGGAGGAGAAGGTGGAGGAGAGAGACAGAGGAGGAGGAAGTAAGGGTTGTCACAGAAGTAGGTAATACATATGTTAGGGGGGGGGCGTAAGGATAGAAGGATATGTAGGGTAAATGAGGCAGTGTATAATTAGTGATAGTAGTCAGTCTATGGGGGGGAGGAAAGAGTGTTGTTTTAAGGATCATAATCATAATTCAGGAGAACAATATCAAGTCAGATAATGGATAAAGAATGTAAAAAAACAAACAAAAATTCAAAATCACCAAAACGTATAAAAAATATTCAAAAATTGAAAAATCCTAAAGTTCATTCTGATGAAGCTTCTAAAACCAACAAAAATGAAATATTAATTGAATGTAATTATAAATGCAAGAGATTTATCTCCCTTGCTTTGCCCGGCCATCCTATTGTGTGGGTACAAGCACCATTCGACACCGGTAAAAGTCACATGTGCGTGTGGCACTAGTTTTCAATTCTTTTAGCAGGCAGGAACCGAGGGGACAAGAAGGTTAGGGTCAATGTGCAAACTTTTCCTCCTTTTTTCGATTTTATTAGTTGTGTATTAGAGAAACTACATAGTCCTTTGTATTCTATTGTAGTTTCACGTTGAAAACCAGTTGCGAAACAGGAGGACAAGTGACAACTCCCATATTTTTACAAATAAAAGTGCCTACACCAGTTGACTCTGTCATTACTCATTCCTTGCCTGGGTGTTGCCGTTACAGTAATTGTTTGTTATTCACTTTTCCATTACTTTTCCTCATATATTATATATATATATATATATAAAACAAGAATTGCCAAATTTTTAAAAATTATATATATATATATATATATATATATATATAATTTAAAAATCTGGCAACTCTTGTGCTTTAGGAGTATGGAAGATTGTGAAGGAATTATGCAGTCATTTCTTTTAAGTTTTTTATAATAAACAGAATACTTGGCAGTCAATATATATCCAATGTATGTTTACATAAGAAAAAAAAGGAAGATAGTATAGAAAATCAGATTGGCCTGTTTTACTATTGTAGAGTAACAAGGAGTTATCTTATCTTGATTTGGAGGTGTGTCTTCTTTGACCCCTTGAGACATCACTTTACTCATCTTGTGACCCTTGGTCACATGAGAATAGAGACCCCTTTTATCATTCTGTTTAAAATGTAAGTGAACACCGATACTTATCTCTCTCCAGGGAGATAAATCCTAATACC